>JAJEKV010000003.1:2695160-2814566 GCA_021234155.1 Isoetes taiwanensis | reverse complement strand
AGTTTCACCAAAATAGAAGTTTTTGAAACTTGCAAATGCTCAAAGCAGAATGTTGAATCGTTCCAGGTGCCCGCGGGTAATCACCAGAAAAAAAGAAAGTTTCAAATTCAAAAAAAGTTTTTTTGAAACTTTGGAAATGCCTCAAAATAGAATGTTGTGGACGTTGCAGTGTGCTCATGGTAAGCACCCTGTCTAAAAATAGAAATGCTCAGTCCAAAATAGAAGTTTTTTGAAACTTTGCAAATGCTCAAAAAGTAGAATGTTGTGGGGATGCCATGTGTGCTCAAAGGTAAGCACCCTCGCCTTTAAAATAGAAAATTTTTTGAAACTTTGCAAATAATTTTCAAAAAGATTTTTAGGGAATGTTCCAGGTGCTCATGGGTAAGCAAAAACTAAAAATAGAATGTGAATATAAAGTTTTGAAACTTTGGTAAATGCCAAAAATAGAATGGGTGTGCTCAAAAGGTGCCCCCATTTTAAAATAGAAAGTTTTAGCCTAAAAATAGAAAGTTTGGGTTTAAAGCTCTGTAAAACTCAAATAGAATGTCCTAGAATGTTCCAGATGCTCTAGGGTAAGCATCTCAGTCTAAATAGAAAGTACGGTAGTTAAAACAAATTGAATTGGTAGTAAGTGTGATGGGCATGATGAGTGTGTGTAAGCTTCACATGGGTGATAATTTTTTAGAATTGGTACTAGAGGTAGTAGATGTAACCTCATGGGCTATTACTCATGAATAATTGTAGGTACCATGGTAAGTTAATCAGTCAAAAATAGAAGTTTTTTGAAACTTTGGGAATGTTCAAAATAGAATGTTGTGGAAATGTTTCGTGTGCTCGCGGTGCTAATTCTCAGTCAAAAAATAGAAAAAGTTTCAATCTAAAATAGAAGGTTTTTTTTGAAATGTTCAAAAATGTTCTGAAAATAGAATGTCTCTGGAAATGTTCAAATGAATGCTTGGACGTTGCAGGTGCTCAAAATAGAATGTTCGAAGTTGCGGCTCAAAGGTAAGCACCCCGCTTTAAAATAGAAAGTTTTTAGTCTAAAAATAGAAAGTTTGTTTAAAGTTTGTAAAACTCAAATAGAATGTCCTAGAATGTTCCGATGCTCTAGGTAAGCATCTCAGTCTAAAAAAATAGAAAAGCACGGGTAGTCTAAAAACAATTGAATTGGTAGTAAGTGTGCATGGTATGATGGTGTGTAAGCTTCAAAGAATTGGTAGTAGTAGATGGGCCCCATGGGCTATTACGCATGAATAATACTTTGTAGGTACTCATGGTGCTAGCACCTCACTTAAAAAAGAAGTTTTTTCCCATGTCATGGTAAGCACCTCAGCCTAAAAATAGAAAGTTTCACTAAAAAATAGAAAGGTTTTGAAACTTTGCAAATACTCAAAAATAAAATGGAATGGAGTGTTGCAAATGCTCATGGGTAAACATTCAATCCCTCCCGGGATGATCCCAAAACCTTCTAAAATAGAAGTTTGTCCTGGTAAAAAGCCAGAGAGAAGAGAGAGGAGGGAAGAGAGAAGAGAGAAGAGAGAAGAGAAAAAGGGGAGAAGACAATTGGAGAACAGAAAGGAGAGAGAAGGATGGTAGAAAAAGAGAGATGAACAGAGAGAGAAGAGAATAAGAGATAGAGAAAACATGAGACAGAGGAGGAGAGAAGTTTTTCCATAGATAGATGGGGAGAAAACAGAGAGAAAGGAGAGAGAACAGAAAGTTTTGAGAGGAAGAGAGGAGAGAAAAGAGAGGAGAGAGAGAGAAGAGAGGAGGTGGAGGAGAGGATAGGAGACAGATGATAGGAGAGAGAGAGGAGGTCCCAAAGAGGAGAGAGAGAGAGAGAGAGAGAGAGAGAGAGAGGAGAGAGACAGGAGAGAAGAGGCTGGAGAGAGGAGAGAGGAGAGAGAGACAAGAGAGGAGAGAGAAAAGAGAGAGGAGGAGAGAGGAGGGAGAGAGAAGAGAGGAGAAGGAGGAGAGAGAGAGAGACCCCACCTGTGTTTCCAGAAGAGAAGGAAGAGAGAGGGAAGAGGGAGAGGGGGAGAGGGAGGAGGGGGAGGGAGGGAGGAGGGAGGGGGGAGAGATAGAGAGAGAGAGATAGAGAGAAAGAGAGAGAGAGAGAGAGGAGAGAAAAGAGGAGAGGAGAGAGAAGAGTCTTTTATCCAGGGGAGATATGCATCCCATTGAAGAGACTTCATATGCAAAGGATCAAAGGGAAGCAAGATGGAAAGAAGGAAGACTTTTCCTTTGAAAGAACTACAGCAAGAGGAGAGAAGTGAGACTTCTTTAGAGAGGAGAGTGTGTGAGAAGAGAGTACTGCCACAGGGGAGAGAGAGAGAGGAGAGAGAGCTGAGAGAGAGAGGAAAGAGGAGGGGAGGAGGAGGGAGAAGAGAGAGAGAGAGAGAGAGGGAGAGACAAGAGAAAGAGGACACAAGAGCAAAAGAGGAGAGAGGATGGAGAGGGGAGAGAGATCAAGAGAAGAAAGAAGAGAGAGGAGATGGTGAGAGAGAGAGGGGAGAGAGAGAGAGAGAGAGAGAGAGAGAGAGAAAGAGACATAGATAGAAACACACACATATAGATATGGACATACAAGAAAAAACACCAGGAGAGACACAGACAGAAAACAGAACAACAGAGAGATCTTCAGAGAGAAGAGAGAAAGGAGACAAGTCTTTGAAAAGGGAGAAGGGGGAGAGAGGGAAGGAGAGAGAGAGAGAGAGAGAGAGAGAGGAGGGAGAGAGACAGGGAGAAGAGAGAGAGAGAGAGGCAGATGAGAAAGAGAGGAGAAGAGAAAGAGATGGGGGGGACTGAGAGAGGCAGAGAGAGGAGAGAGAGGAGAGGGAGAAAGAGGAGGGTGGGCAAGAGCAGGAGGATCGCCAGCAAGAATTGGCCACCAAGAAAAGAGCATGTCCCTTTGTTCTGTTGGAGCAGGCCATACCCTGTCCGCCTAGGAGTATGTCTCCTCCATCGACGGATAAGGGACTTTCTTGATCCTTCCTCCAGGGCCTTGGCCTCTCAAAAGCTCCCAAGTTTCTGGACAAAATTTTGGTTTACCACGGACTTGAACCCCGGACATTGTCCCCCTGAAACCCCCACCCCTACCACTAGACCAACCTAGCCCTTTTCTTAAAAGAATAGGAAGTCCATACAACAGTTAAGGCTGGGGCAATGGAAATTCCTTTGGTTAATTAAATCCTCCAACCTTCTAGAATGTTCTAGAATGAAGCTAGAGAGAGAAGAGGGAAAGATAGAGGGGGAGAAGAGAGGAGAGAGAGAGGAGAGAGAAGAGAGAGGAGGGAGAAGAGGGAGAGAGAGAGGAATGAAAAAAGAGAGAGAAGAAGAAGAAGAAGAAGAAGAAGAAGAGATTTTAATCTGCCCACAACAGAGAGAGGGGAGAAAACAGAGAGAGAGAGGAGAATTTAGAGAAGGGGGGGGGAGAGGAGAGGGAGAGAGAGAGAGGAGGAGAGATGGAGAGAGAGAGGGAGAGGAGAGGGGGGGAGAAGAGAGAGAAAGAGAGGGAAGAGAGGGAGAGAGAGGGGGAATGGTTAGAAGAGAGAGGAGAGAGAAGAGAGATGAGGGGAGATTTGAGAGAAGAGGAAATGGTTATTGGGAAGAGAGAGGAGAGAGAGAGAGAGCTCCTCAATAGAGAGAGAGAGAGAGGACCAGAGAGGGGAGAGAGTCCTATCCGAGAATTGGAGAGAGAAGGAGAGAGAAGAAAAGGAGAGATCGAGGAGACACAGAGAGAGAAGACAGAAGAGAGGAGAGAAGAGGGGGAGAAGTTGGGGAGGGGAGAGAGAGAGAGAGGATGGATGCAGATGTCATGGTCTTGAGAAGGGAGACTTGCATGAAAAGGAGGAAACAGGAGAGGAGAAAGTGAGATGAGAGAGAGGGAAAGAGAGGGAGAGAGGAGAGAGAGGGATCCGGTCACAAACAGGGAAGGGGGAGGGGAGGAGATAGGGAAGTGGAGACAGGGAGGAGGAGAGAAAGAGAGAGAGAGAGGGGAGAATGAGAAAGAGAGGAGAGTTAGGAGAGAGAGAAGGAAAAAGGGAGGAGAGATCATAGGAGAGGGATTTGAGACAAGTGGATGAGAGAGAGAGGATAGAAGAGAGAGGAGAGAGAATTATTATAGCAAACATTCAGAGAGGAGAGAGATGATTCTAGATGGAAAGAAAAGAGAGAGAGAGAAAAGAGAGTGAGAAAAGATAGAGAGAGAGGGGAGAAAGAGAGAGGAGGGGGGAGAAACAGAGAGAGAGAGGAGAGAGAGGAAAAAAGAGGGAGAGAGAGAGAGGAGATAGAGAAGAGAGGAAGAGACAGAAATGAGGGAGAGGGATTCCCAGGGAGAGAGAAGAGAGGAGAGATAGAGAGAAGAGAGAGAGGAGAGAGAAAGGAGAGGGGTGAGAGAGAGAGAGAGAGCAAGACAGAGAAAGAGGAGAGAGAGGGAGAGAGAGGGAGAGGAGAGAGGAGAGAAGAGAGAGAGAGAGGGGGAGAGAGAGAGAGAGAGAGAGAGAGGGCAAAAGAAGAGAGAGGAGAAAGAAGAGAGCCTTCCCCAGAAGAGATATATAGATAGATAGATAGATAGATGATATCAGCCCTGATAGATAGAGAGAGAGGGAAAATAGAGAGAGAAAGATAGAGAGAGAGGGAAAATAGAGACCTTTTAAAGAGAGAGAGAGAGAGAGAGAGAGAGAGAGAGAGAGAGAGAGGAAGAAATCATGGGAGAGAGAGGGGAGAGAGGTGAGAGAAGAGAGAGGAACTTGAAAAGAGGGAAAGAAGAGAGAGGAGAGAGAGAGAGAGAGAGAGAGAGGAAGAGAGAGGAGGAGGGGGGAGAGAGAGAGAGAGAGAGAGAGAGAGAGAGAGAGAGAGAGAGAGAGAGAGGTAAAAAGACAAAGAGAAGAGAAGACAGAGGAGGAGAAAGAGAGAGGAGAGTGGAGAGAGAAGAGAGGAGAGAGAAAGAAGAAAGAGGAGAGAGAAAGAAGAAAGAGGAGAGAGAAGAGACACACGGGGAGAGGGGACAGAGAGAAGAGAGAAGAGAGAAATGAAATGAAATGAATGTTGTATTTTAGTACGCCTCAGAGATCACCGTGTCTATGAGACGTTCAAATATGTACACTCAACATTATAGAACATGTCTTCTAATGCATCCTCTGACATAAATGCATTAGACTCCCCCCATCCCTCATCAATTATAACATTAATTTCTTTAGCACGTAATAACTGTTCTCTCTGCGCTAATACCTCTTTCAAATACTTCCCAACTTGTTTCCCAGGTAAGTCAAAAAATTCCAGCAATGAGTTTGGACGAATGTCATGCTTATGGCGAGCCCCATTGTATGACGGACATCTTATGATCACATGTGCTTCATCTTCAACTTCCTCGCATATCACATATACTTTGCACAACCTCAACTCATGAATATCACTCCAACGCCCTACCTCAACCCCAATCTGTGAGCTAAGTCGCGATCCCTGCTTATCATGTGTCTGTTCTTAAAGATACACCTTCTTTAAGATACTTGGCCTCTTGAAGCGTGGGATTCATATATATTTTCTGTAGAATTTTTTGCTCCCGAACCCTCCGCTTCTAATGAGATGGTGTACCCATCCCCAAATGTTCGATCTATTCTCTCAGCAGCAATGAATATCTAAACTCCATTTCCCTCGGGTCCATTCTACAATGTCCCATACCAACCCCTATATCTTTGTCCTCCAATGCACGCCTTGGTAAGTTTTCCGCCATATCAAATTGTACCTTACAGAGATATGTGAGCATCCTACATAAAGCTTCAGCCTCCATAGGCATCATACCACATTCCACAAGCAAGATGTCATATGGGGTTTGAGCCTTAGTTCCCCTCAGCCTTCTCAAGAATTTTTTTGCACCTTCTCAATTTTTTTTCCAAGAATCTGCAGATAAAACTCGACCCCATACCTCACATCCATATAGTAGAACTGGTTGTGTACCAAGACACTAAAACAAAGTCCGCTTCAAATTGAAATCCCATATTTGCTTTTTCCACTTCTACGCCAGATGTCAGATAGTGCTTTGAGCCCCCATTTTACTCTAATATGTTCAATGAAGAAGATTCCAACTAGGCCCTTTGTCTACATGTATCCCCAAATATTTATATGAGGTTACAATCTCCATGTGCTCCTCCTTAAAGTAAAATTTAAGATGCTCTACTTTATTAGCTCCAAAAAACCATCACCTTAGTCTTTGTCATATTCACCCGATACCCTTTCTGACATAAAGTAGGCCAAAGCATCTAAATGCTTCAGATGCCCGCAATAGAGCGTGATAAAAGAACCACATCATCAAAGAGATAAAGGAGCAATAAAACCACATAGCCGATAAAGGGGTTCCATCCCCACCATATTCTCGCCATCCAAGCTTCTAGTTGGTCTATAAACAAACCAAACAGAGTGGGCTTGGCAAAGGACACCCCTTTGTTTAACTCCCCGGATATTGCTCTCCACTACTGTGCACTCCCTCGCATATAGGGGAAAGATAATTGGACTAAAACCTTCTCATAGAGTATTTTTTACCGCTTTTGTCTAAGTTCAATTGGCACTCTAGGTTTCCATTCTCTCCCATAGATAATGGCCAGATATCGTGGTCAAATGCCTTAGCAAAATCAACAAAACAAGCATAAAGCGTTTTTTCTTCCTTTGACACAATCAACCATAGCACGCAAGGCAACTAAATGATCCATCAGGGATTTTTAGGCCTAAAGCCTGCTTGCCCAATGGCCCTGATATTATGCTCCTCCCACCAAGCACTCAATTTGGTAGCTCAAAGATAGTAGCAAATAGCTTAGCATATAAGCTACCCGACCAAAAATCATTCTATAGTTCCTCTGATCGCTTTCATCTCCGGGGACTTATGAAGTGGAACCACTGCTCAATTGCCAAGCGCCGGAAATCCCTCATGCAATACAAGACAAGGTAGATAACAAAGTCAGATGGACCGACTTACCGCCCATTTGAACATCTCCGCCACTGCATTCTATTGCATCAAAGCTAGTTTTCCCATTTGCAAGGTTACTTAAACCTTCTCCCAAGTTCTCCAAAGTGAAGCAATACGATCATCCCAAATATTCAACATCATTGGTTTCATTTAACACCGGCATATGGTAAAGTTCATGTACTTGGCGTAGTAGGGTCAGCTGGGTCCAAATGAATATCCCGTTGCATTCTAGTTTTCAACTTATTCCAAAACGCTTTGGGTTTTTATATAAGGTCCAGAACCAAGTCTTTTCTGCTCCCTCGAAGTCATGGCTTTTCTTTTTTGACTTGGTTAATGTCACATACTTTTTAAGTCCCTCGCCTATCTGCCTTTGCTTTTTTTATATTCCATTCGCTTCGCTTTTACATGATGCATCAAAACCAGCCATTACATGGCAATCCTTTTCAATTTTCTCAATGTGAGACAAAACAACAAGAAGTTAAAGATCCAATACCAAGTTTGCTAATTCTTTACTCAAATTTTCAGCATCACTAGGCCAAGTTTTCTCAAAAGCCTTTGTTTCACATTTATTCATGTACTTCTCGCCTTGGCGAAAAGTCCATATGCATCCTTGACTTCATGGTGTTAGATTCTCGACTTGGCTTATATTTACGTGTATGTAACACAACTGTTATCGGAGTTGATCGAAATTTTCTCCATCTCTTCCCCTACATACATATGTAGCATCCGGTCTACAAATTGCGGTTTAGCGAGAACAAGATCCACAACACTAGCATTTCTACATGTACATCTACCCTGTCGGGGAAACACATTGTACCATTATATATCACTAAATCAGGGCTTCACTACACATATTGAGTAATGGATTACCTTGAGGTGTAGGCCACCTTATTCTATCCGCAGTTAACTCCTATTCCAACCATTTTGGCTCCGGCTGTGTCATCAAGCATTTCAACCCATATAGGGTCTCCCCTCCATACCTAGCTATATAGCCGCTTGTTAGCGGATTCGCCCATTAAAATCCCCAATAAAAGAACATCACCACGACATCAAGGAAAGCACGCCCCGCTCCAGATAAAAAAGGGGGTCTCGCTCTAGATGCTCAGATATAAACTGGGATTCTCTCTGAGGAAAGTAACAACCGCTACAAAATCTTTCTTTCCTCGCCAAGCATTTCAATCCAAATATGTCGTAGTTGATCCCATCTCGGGTTACTAGTTTTATCAAATGTCTCATATTTGTCCTAACATAACATGCTATTCCACCGTGACCTTTTAAACGCCATCCCTTATTATACCGCATAATGTAACAAAATAAAACCATGAATGTCGTGAAAGCTTTTTCTCCTCGTTCTCACAAGTTTCTAGAAAAAATAAAACATCTACATTTTTCAAATAATTCACCCATTACATCTACCTTATACCGGCTAAGACTATTAATGTTCCAAAGATGTTATTTGGGTGGTCTCAAATACCTATGCATCATCTTGGTCTTCCACGACAACTTTACCCGGCGCCTCCAATTTTTTTTCCCCATTTTTTTCTTAGATCCTTGAGTTTTGTAATTGATTTTTGTGTTCTTGTAGGCGGGTTTTTGTAAGGTCGTCATTGATCCAAATTTTCTTCCCTTTGAGCATGGATTTCTTTTTCAATACATTAAGTTTATCTTCTCGCGAGCGAAACTTAACAACAATGTGTCTGTCCCTGCCATTTTGTTTACCAATGCGAAATGCATCTGTAATGCCTGTATCTATTAGCTCGAGATCATTCTCACAAAAAGCTTTGTACAATCTCTTTGGTTCTTTCTTTAGTTTGCTCGTGTATTCCAATTAGCGTAATGTTCAAAGCTTTTTCCTTTCTTTTCTTGTTCCTCCATAAAGGATGCTAGCTGGTTCTGGATGTCTGATACATGTTTGCTATGATGTTCTGATATATCATGTTCTTCTGCATCATCGTCACTATCGTCATCACCTCTCATAACATCCTGCTTAAAAGTTTCCAGTTCTGATCTAATACCCTGTTTAAATTGCTCTAGCTCTGCCATCATCTTGCTTTGACATTTCTCTATTTCTGAGAGAGAGAGAGAGAGAGAGAGAGAGGGAAATGAGGGAAGAGAGAGGAGAGAGGAGAGAGAAGAGAGGGAAGAGATAGGGAGAGAGAAGAGAGAAAGAGAGAGAGAGAGAGAAGAGAAAGGAGAGATGGAGATAGGCACATGGGTGGGCCCAAAAAGGCTGAGGCCGGGTGAGGCCGCCGAGGAAAAGGAGTTAAATACTGCCGCCCAAAACCCTTTTCTAGTATATATGTATATATATATGCTATTGTCATAGCAACCTTCCCAATGCAGGATCTATAATCATGATACTTACTAAAACATGCTAACTTCTAGGAATATGGAGATAATCTAACAAATTTTGATAATCATAAAAAATAATGAATAAAATAGAACCCTATAAAATAGCATGATGATGGCGTTCTGGACTAGTCCTAAGATTTATTAATCCCGACTCCAAGTGGGAAAAGGCGGTAACGCCACCGTCACAAAATGTAACACGTACAAAGGTGCCAACATGTGGAAGACAGTGTCAATGCTTTTTATACAACCCCCTTGCTATCGGTTTGGGAATCTAGGGAAATCTAGGTCTAGTCCCAATCATGCATGCCTAATGTTTCTTAAATAGAACCCACAAATTTTCTTAATGACTCTTTATGAAGCGACACAAAGAAAATAAACAAATCCAGAACAAGAATATTATAGCGAGATTTCACCTCCCATTATGACAAACCCAATAACAAGGATATATAAATAATCGACCGATTATCATTGAGCTGTGTCCGGTTCGTCCTCTACTTCCATAAAACTAGATTCTCCATTTCCTCCACCATCTTATAATCCATCCGATGTAATTTTCGAGTATAGAAGGAAATAATTTTCAGAATGCAGTAAGAAAATAATTAAGCATGCCAATACCTTATATCTTGCAAGATTGCATCGAGTCCTTTTGAAAAAAACGGATTTTTCCGGTTAGTATTACGCTTTTTAGAGAAATCCTTGAGCCACAAAACAGGGCTAGCAAATAACTCGTGCAAACACCAAAACCTATATCCGCGAGCAAAAATTACTGAAAAGGGCCTTATAAGCCGATTTTATCAATTCGGCAAGCAAATCCATGCTACATATAAATGGATAATCAACAAAATTGCAGATAATACCTTAGCTTTGTGGATGCACACTTGTAAAATCTTTCCGCGACAAACCGGCTGGCGATAATTTAGTGTATGCGGACCAAGCCTATATCTGAATGCAAACCAGAAAATCAGGGGCCATATAGGGCCGATTTTATCAAGTCTGGGCACCGAATCCATGCTTCTTATCAATAGATAATCAACAAAATTTCATATTATACCTTAAAACTGGTTTTGTAGAAGCATCGTTTTGAAAAAATCCTTGAAGGCAAAAAACCAGGGCTGGCAAATAACTTCGATACGGACCAAGCTTTTATGAAATCTGGGATCGGTCCTTATATGGCCGATAATATCCAATGGCAACATAGAGCCCACCAAGACAATGTCGCCTGTGTGACTTACGCCCTTTGTTTGTTACGCAACCAAATTTTATTTCAACCAATCCGCCCCATATAATCCAATTTGGCGGTTCCATAAGGTAAATTGTTCCATGCTATTTCCCTTTTTCTAAAAAAAAATTACCAACATACTATAGATCCTTCCATATTATAAAGTTGCTTGATGGTTTTAACATTGGTGTTAAAATCACCATATGTAAAGTAGAGCGAATACCGGATAATTACCCATTAACTTGTCTCGGGCCTTCTAAAATCGTTGTTTATAGCCGATATGTCTCGAATGGGTGCCCCCGGGTGCAAAGGCGTTCTCCATTGTTTTTATAGCAATGGACTTAAGCCGATCAAGCTAAAGCCATTGTTAACAAACACGGTCAATGTTCTCCCAATTCCGATAGGGAATTCTTGTGGGCGATACATAGATATAATAATATTATCACTTGTGCTATCATAAAGGTTGTAACAGCGGCTTATTTTTCTATTAGGCCCGGTCGTATAAATTGTACACATTTAAATGGGAGCAATCTCCTTTTATCAAACCTTGTTGTAATATACGAAGACCCTCAATTAGGTCAACAACTTGAATATGCGGGTTTAGGAAATTACATGCGGGAAGTCTGTAATCATACCGCAAGTACATTTGGTCTAATAGTCCTTCTTAATTTCGAGGGAACTCTAATGGGTAAATCCAATATGGATTATGCATGTCTTGGTTTATGACGGGTCAATAAATAAGTCCATAATTGGATTATTTATTACCCCAAGTCATCATATATCTAAAAGTTCCTTCAAATAGAGCTAAAAAGGTCCGTCTTCTAGCTTTGCTAATCTCCTTATAAAATTGTACTCATAATACAAAGGTACAAGTTGCACCATAATGGGGAGCAAGAAAAACCCATAGGGATTCCTCTAATTTGCTTCCATACTGTCTCCCAGGTTGTACTACGGCCCGGTTAAGAAGCAAAAAGTTATTTCATGGCCATAAGTTCACCAATGGTGATCTCAAAGTAAAAATCCGAGTCGGAATATTCCTCCTCCATGAGCATTTATATTGTGATGCCACATCTTTGGACACATAACTTTTGTGGATCTTTCATCTGGAATGCTTTTGAAAGAGCTTATCACAAATGGTAGTAATCCCTCTTCTTCAAATAATGGTATAGACTCAGTAGCATCTTGCTATATCTGCGACCCATGTATGTCTAATAGTTTGAGGTAAATTGATTACTAGATCTATAGTAGAGTCAATCCACCAAAATGATCTAGTACCCACTCCCATAAATCTTTTTAATCTTTGAGTCTAGTGACCAGTACATCTCCTTGAAGGAGGAATTAATATTTGTATAATCGAGGTAATGCAATTGGCCATATTTGTAAAAATACAAGAGGATGCATTAGTTAACCACCTGAATTTCTTTTTTATGCACCTTATATATTGCCATAAGATAAGGAAGCCCTAAGTTTTCTTCTATGACCACATTAGCAAATCTTTTCATCATATACATGCATGAAAATTTGGTTGCCAATGGTGAGCTTGGGTAATTGTCCTCATCGACATATTGCAAAATCTGGGCTTTGTACCCTTTTCAATGCCAATTTTCGTATATAATTCTTGCAGATAAAGACAGGAGTATTCTCTCTTTATCCGCTCCGTAAACATCTAAGTGTTCAAGTAACCATTTTTTCTCCTCATAGCATTAGAAGAATAGGTCTTTTTGGGATCCTAATCCTCTTTCTTTTTGTCACATTTTGCATCTTGCACCAATTGTTTGATTTTTTGTCTAATAAGTATTTTTGAACGTTCCTTCCTCGAGGTATGAAACGCCCCATAAATATTTTCTAATCTTTGAATAGTACACTCCCATGCTTTAGTTATTTCAATAATGACAAGTCACACATTAGGTTCCTCAAGGTGAATATGATTTAAACCAAATTTAATATCTTCCCTTGTATAGTGACATATGTCAATGGAGAATGTAGTAACATGTTTACTAGCATCTTCTCCATCCTGAAGGAAGGGTTCAAACCATGTTATGTATTCACATTGACAGTTTAAATTAGTCAAGCATGAGAAATTGCAAAAAGTATCCTTTGGTTTATACCACGAGGATTTAACACTAGGAAGATATTTCCACCATATACTATATTATCCAACACATTGGGATCTTCCGGACCAAGGCCTTCTAGGCAACAAGTGATAAATAATTTTTTTCACATTGACCGGTTCCATAATCCTATTTACATACAATAAGTGTGTGTAAAAGGTATCACTAGTCTTATCTTTAACAATCTTATATCTTCCCATAGATAACAAAAGAGACTTAGAAACAACTTGCATTTCCTGCAAGAAGAAATATAAAAAGTCTATTAAAGGCAGAAAGTACACACTTTTTTCAAGAACACATGTCATGTTTCCATCAATTGCCCCATCTATAATTCAAATTGTTGGGCATTAAAGGTGAATGCGCATGATCTTCTTTGCTTTGATCCAAGACATAGGGGTGCTCCCCACCATGCGGACACTCTCGGGAGGTGCTACTAGTCCAAGTTCGCCCCTCTTCCTTCACTAGGAATAAAACCCCCCCCGGTGGGTTTCTTCCTCCTCTTAATGGGGGGCCCCTATCCATATGCCCCTCTATGGGGTTGCTCATATCTTCCTCTGCCTCATTACTTCTCCCCCCACCTCTTGGTGCACTTCTATGCTCCCCTCTACCTCTTCCACGATTCCTTCTATCCGGTCGGGAGGGGCTTCTTCCACATCTCTTGGTCTTTTCATCAAAGGAGTATTAAAATCTGAAAATTTTGGTGGTTTTATCAATCTCTCAATGTATCTCAACCCATTAGCATTGTGGTTACCAAATAATTTTGCATCTGGATTATTGACATATTCGGGGCCTTCCATCATAAATTTTCTAATAAAATGGAAGATCGGGGCATTCTTTGGATCGGGGCCTCAATCCGAGGGATTGGAGGTCCAAATAATAAGCCCGACTCCATCTAGACACAATGGAATCTCCCTTGAAGAATAAATCGGATGATTCATCATGAACCCACGATACATGATCCAACCACGGTATTCCTTTTGAGGTACATGAGTTTTGGGGGTGAGGACAAGCGGCAATAAGGCCTTTTTCAGTTAGGCCATTTCATTTCATAGTCCGGTCCCCTTGATTTACCACCCGTGGGGCAGATCCTTTTACCATGGCAATTAATGGTTCCTCCACATTTATAAGGATCAAATGAAGCAAAAAGAGTACCAAATACTAGTCTCCTATCACATACCACTTGTACCCATGCTAGCAAAATTAGCATATTTATCCTTGAATGTGGCATAAGAGATTTTATCGGCTTCTATTCCTCCCAAATAACTATATGCCTCAATAGGTATTGGGGCAAGTAAGTTGAAGCAATAGAGCTTCCACACTTTATTGTCCTTATCTCGGCCCATTGTTCCCAATCGTCTTGGTACAAGTGGAGTAGGGAACCTCTTAAAAAATAAAAGAGGGTTATTCTGTTTTTGAAGCTGCTCCTCAGTATTCTTTAGAGATGGCTTGTGCCTGCATCAAGAGTAATACCCTTAAGTTTAGGATTAGATCCATCACGGATCCACATTAGAAGTCCTCTCATCACATTTTAACATGGGATATAATTCTCCATTAATCAGGTTTAAGGTCCTTGAACTGCTCAAGGACTTGCTTTTACACATTTCCGGGTCCTTTTTATCCGATTCCACAATATCAAACAATTTGGTTTCCAATGACTTCAAATCTTTGAAGTACATTGCCACCGATTTCTATATGTGGAACAGTTGGAACCCTGAGAAGCATCCAAATTTTCTTAATGGAGAAGTCATTTTCAGTGAGAGAGTTTTTCTCTATTAAGGATATACTCATGGAGCCTGGAGCATCTAACATAATCACCATGAGGGTCACGGATAATGGGGCTAGTAACCCATAAATTTTCATCATACCCAATCTTTTTAGGTCAGGATACCATGGGGGAGCCCCTTCATTATCTGGATTCTATAGGAGGATAAAACAAGTCGGTCATTTACCATAATATCATAATAATATTCACGAAAAGCAATGTAAGTATCATGTATAGACAATGCTCATGATAATATTATGCATGAGACATTAAGGTGGTAACCTCTAAGGTCGAGAAATATATGTATATATATATGCTATTGTCATAGCAACCTTCCCAATCGGGATCTATAATCATGATACTTACTAAAACATGCTAACTTCTAGGAATATGGAGATAATCTAACAAATTTTGATAATCATAAAAATAATGAATAAAATAGAACCCTATAAAATAGCATGATGATGGCGTGCCCTCGGACTAGTCCTAAGATTTATTAATCCCAGACTCCAAGTGGGAAAAAGCCGGTAAGTCACAAGACGGAACCCGTGTTGCCGGCATGTGGAAGGCAGTGTCAATGCTTTTTATACAACCCCCTTGCTATCCAGATTATTAGGAATCTAGGAAATCTATATATATATATATATATATATATATATATATATATATATATATATATATATATATATATATATATATATATATATATATATATATATATATATATATATATATATATATATATATATATATATATATACATATATATATATATATATATATATATATATATATATATATATATATATATATATATATATATATATATATATATATATATATATATATATATATATATATATATATATATATATATATATATATATATATATATATATATATATATCTATATATATATATTTATATATATTATGCATCCCACGGGAGTCGAACCAGTGCGACCATCGATCTTTGGTGCCCATGGGGCAGATGGAGGATCGATTTCCGAAGAGATCGGTACTTCGTCTGCCCCTTGGGCGTGAAGGGAATGGAGTGTTTTTTTTTTTTTTTTTTTTTTTTTTTTTTTGTAGGGAGCAAGTACGTACCTTGTTTATGGCAGTAATTCTTTGTAGACGACGTTTGTTGTAGTTTCGTTTGTGTTCGATTCAGCTAGGAGAATGAGGACATCTTCCTTCTTTCGTATGCGAGTGAGTGCCGTGTATAGTTGTCCATGTGTGAAGACTTCGGTCCGCAAGTCAAGTACTATTTTGTCGAGGGTGAGTCCTAAACAGCTGTGGAATGTTGTTGCATATGCGGGTCGTAGAGGTAGTTGTCGTCTATGAATTGTCCAAGGCCAATTGTCTGGTTGGTGGAAGAAGTCGACCCGGGATATAGGGTGTATGTTTCCTATTTGCTGTGGTTGGCCTGTTAACAGTTTGACAGTCACGAATTTGGCATGCATTGAGCATATCATTACTCTTGCATTTTTGACGAGTCCTCTGTCTTTGTCTAATGTCTTTGTGATATGGCATATGGTGTTGACTTTGAGTTGAAGTTGGTGTTGTGGGAGCGCTGGATGTTTGAAGCCGTTAAGAAAGTCTGTTGTTGCCATTGGGTGGTCTTCGATGGTTTGATCATTTTCAGTGAGTCGGTCGACGCTGAAATAAGTTCTTGAGTTTTCTAAAATCATTTCTATGACTTTAGTGTTGAAGTCGTCGACGGGAATGTTTTTTGGAGATAGAAATGCTCGTTTTTCACATATTGTTGGCATCAGTAATATGCATGTGTTATATAGGAAACTGATGCTGTCTTCTATACTGGTTGTTGTTTGAAATAGTGTCAATGGGATGTTGTTTAGTAGGCGTCCCTCTCCGATATCGTCAACAAATTGTATAAGTTCCGGGTCAGCTGCGTTTCTCACTGGTTCGTTAAGTTCTAAGATTTTGAAATGTTGCCATAGATGAGAAGATATTATGGATGCGTTTATTGTTGCTGTCTTTCCGCCTCGTTTAGTGATAGGTGCAATTTGTCTGAAGTCTCCGGCTGCTATGAATACTTTTCCTCCAAATGGACTTGTTACGTTTGTTATGTTTTGTAGAAGGATGTCAACGGCTTCTATAACTGCTTTGTTTGCCATAGGGAATTCATCCCATATGATTGTTGTTGCAGTGTTGATTAGCGTGGCTCTTGATGATTGTGGACTAAGTAATGAATGGATGCCAACGTTATTATCAACAATGGGTATTTGGAATAGTGAATGTGCAGTTCTGCCGGCGGAATATTGTAAGGATGCTAATGCTGTAGTGGCGCAGGGTAGGATTATTTGACCTAATCCTCGTACGTAAAGACATATGGTGTTGAGGACGTACGTTTTTCCAGTGCCCGCTTTTCCATATATGAATGTTGGCGTTGGACATGTGGTTTTGTTAATAAGTTCACAGACATATGTATAGACTAAAGTTTGATTTTTATTCATGCTTTGTAGCATGCTTGAACTCTTTGTGAGGTATTCTTCATGATCAGGGAATTTATTTAGTTCATTTTGTACTTCCTTTGATGGCACGTTGCATGTAGGCAAACCAAAAGCTTTAGTATTAGTGCCATGTTGAATTAAGATGTTGTTGATGGCAAGAAGAGTTTCGTTGGTGGCAGTTAGTAGGTTTTTCGGATATTGTTCTAAGAAATCGGCTAGCATGTCGTTTTGAAATCTTTCCCATAGTTTAATCGCTGGCCCAGAATCTAGTATTAGAAGTGAAAATAGAAATCGTAGCTGTGATGGAGTTTGTAAACACGAGACGGCTTCTTCCATTACTGCTATAGCTTCAGCTGCCGGTGCGATGAGGCCCATGGCTTGAGCGGTTTCTTGATATGTCTTGTATGTTTGTTGATCGTGTATTTTCAGTTGTTGCCAAGATCGTGCAGGTTTGTGTAGCAGAATAAGTCTTAAATAGAACGCCTCTCCGACTTTTGGAAGTAATAGACGTATTCTACAAATTAACTCTCCCTTGGTTCTTTTATGAATAACGTTTTGACTTGCACCTTCCATCTTTTGTTCCAGGTAGTCTGTTGGTTTCAGAATGCTGTTTGGTTTATACGTATTATATGTATATTGTTCATTATAGTCAATGTAGGTGATTTGGTCAAATGTGGAATCAATTGGACGTAGGAAATATCTGTCTAGTAAGGAGAGTCCGGTGTGGACGGATGCGTGTCTAAAAGAATGTCTGTTGTAGTCTTGTAGGTGTAAAGGGAGACATTTAACAGAGGGATGCTTTTCGGTCATGTGGTAGGCCATAACTCTCCATGTTGCTTCCATGGAGGATAGGTAACGTGCAGAGATATAGTCTTGGATTTCATTTATTATGTGAGGCTCGTTATCGTTGGTTGTTGTTGCTGCTGGGCCTGAAATATTTTTACTTGGTATGTGATTTGGAGAGCTAATATGGAAGCGAGCCGTATCAAAGCCTTTGTATATATAACCATAGAGATACGCGAATATGTGGACAGTTGATGCAACATCGACATAGATGTGGCAATCCATTTCTCTTAGTAGAAATGGGATGTATGGAACAACGTTTACATCTGCTTCGGTACGTCTTCTGTACTGTACGTACCCTTTTTCATCAATGTATGTTGTTGGGTTTAGTGGCTTCGGATAGTTATAGCAACATTTATTATTTTCTTTAAGGCAACGTCTCGTATGTTTGTGAATCATATATTTTTCGACCTGCATTCTTAACGCGGGATCTTCTGGTAGTTCTGCTGAAATTAAATTGTCAATCATGTCTACGGGGATTTCATGTTCTGTCTTTACGACAATATGTCCATGCGGCAATCCACGTTTTTGGAACTCAATAACGTGCATCATGTAGGATATAGGCCCTAAATATTTTCGGATGATGTTCTTTGTATATTGGACTCTCTCGTGACATGCTCGCACGACTAATGTAGGGTTATCGGATGCATTTTGGCCCGGACGTAGTTTATGTTTTATTTCTGGCCATGCGGGGTTTGTTGTTATAGTTATAAAGAAGCTTGGTCTACCTTTAACCCTTGCAAGTGCCAGGGCGTCTGCTACTTGGACAGCACACCATCGTTTAGAGCCTAAAAATGATGCTGGTAGAATGTTATGGTGTGGGTCAAGATCTTCGTCGTCGATGAAATCTTCTTCGTGTTGTGTTAAATTTCGTCGATAGCCTTCGGTTACAATATAGTTAAGTCGCTCTTCTTCAACTCTTGAGTACATATCGACGAGGTACTCTCCACATAATCTTCCTAGTTGCGAAAAACGAGGTTCGTGAAGTAATCTAGTTCGATACCAATCTATCTGGGACATATTTTCGTCGTTATGTGGATGCCATCCTAATGTTCCATGTGGGAAAAACAATGGATACTGAAGTGGTTCATAGGTAGGGTCAAGAATACTTAAGAATACTGGATCGTGATCGTGTTGCATCGGATCATTGCGGTTCTAGGTTGTATAGTGGCGCTATTATTAGCATGCACAATGGCGACTATTTCATCGATGTGGATGGATGCGCAAAAGGCTAAGCTTTGCGGTGTAGAGTCTGATTCTTTTATTGTTTTAGATGCTTAATATATGGATTCTGACATCTAAAATTGTAGCAACTTTGCATGATCCATGTGTATGGCGGTTGCATATTGGCGGCAAAAGTACGTCTCATTGGCTATCATATATGTACCCAGTGAAGTGTCTTTGGTTGGTTCAGCGGCCGGATAGAAAGGCGATGGTATGTACGACCCATGATTGTCACGAGATGAAGGCATTTTAGATCTACAAAGTCGCCGTTGACACAGGAAGCGGTGAAAGCGAGAATAGATTGTTCACGATCACGGGAACTATCGGAAAAATTTATGTGTTGAGTAAAGTTCTTCTAAAGCTTGAGGCAAAGGTTGAAGGGGAGGAAGTAAACGACGGCCATTATTGCAGCAGAATAGTATGTTTTCAGAATTCAGCAAATCAATTTGGCATACATTGCATTTTTTAGTCCATGTTAATGGTTCGTGGCCTATAGGTTTCATGTCTTGTTGCATTTCGATAATTTGTTTTTGCCAATGTTGACTAGCATCGTTGCAATTTGTTAGTCTAAGGTCATTGGATGGTGCAGGCTCACTATGTTGTTCCATGGAGGTTATGCCCGGCATAACCTCCATGGAACTTGCCAGTATAGGGTCAATAGCAATATCTGCATTTCGTCGAGCTCTTTTGTATGTTCTACGTGCGTTAGCTCTTCCTTCATTGTGTGAGGGTGCTGGATGTGGTTTGTCTAAAGTCATCAAGGCCTTACGTTTTTTTGAGCTGCATATTCTCGTTGGTACTTACGACGATTAAGGATTTTATCCATGTCGCTAGTAGAAAGACCTTCTATGTCGGGTAAAGGTAGCCTATTAGTGACATGATGCGAAGGACGCTAGTTAGTAATGTTAATGTTTATTACATACGAATTATTTATACATGTTTTTTTCCTCTTCCAAATGTTTTAGCTATGCTAGAAATCGTACAGTCAAATAACAGTACTAAATGTTAGATTCTACAAGAAGAAATGAATTATTGTATCATAAATACCAATGGATCTAGAAGGAACAAGATTGCATAGTATATTTAATACTAAATTGATCCATAAATTTTACTCACCTTGGTCGCCCTCTTTTTCGTCCTTTCGATGCATTTTCATGTGCTGTAGTGATTTCGATGCTGCAAGTAAACATTAGTAAGATTATTTTCAATTGGAGCAAAATGTGAACGGATTTAGCGTCGTAAATGAGCGATACTGAACGTTATGTTACAATACAACGAGCTCTAGTTTTTTTTTTATTATGTGAGTTATGTATTGAATGCTATGTTTTAAAATGGTACTCACTTCGAGAGTTTGTCTTTCGTCTCATCAAGTGGGCTTTTATCGTCTTTATGTGCTTCCTTCGAGTCAATGCTGTGTGTTGAGAAAATGCAACAAAGCAATAATGTTGACTAGGCATTTTTTGAAATGGACCTAATTTGGCGATTATTACATATCCGTTACCTAAGCGTCTAAGACGGTGTTCCGTTCTTGTTGCTCTCTTGTCTATCGTCAAGAGCTGCTTCCTTCAATTTGTCATTGGTACTTTTGTCTTTGCTGCTATTGTATTAAAACACATTATTAAGGACATCATTAAATTAACTAACGTGAAACAAACTTAAATGTCTGCCTCATACCTACAACTTGAAATTTTTGAAGATATGCAACCTTGGTCTTTTTTGTGTGGCAGCCGAATTTTGTCTAGTTTTTTTCGTATCTGGTATTTACGTTGCTGGCTTCGACGTCTGACAATCTTCATTGCTTCCTTGCTGTCATTGTTGTCCAAGACAGTTATGGGTAATCTGTTTCGAAGTAAGTGTGGAAGGGATTATTCAAATAAACAACAATTTCTGAAGAAATTGAATTCATTTGTCATATTTGTGGAATATAAGTACCTGGGCCGACCTCTTTTTTTTCCCATTGGATATTCGTTGTGAACCAAATCCGTTGGTTTATGTCTGCAAATGGACGTAATTTGTATGATGTTGCTGTCCGATGTTGGAAGCGATAAAAGATAATGTCATTGCACAGGAGGTCCTGGGAAATATATTTGTGAATCTGTGTTCACTATGTTCACTATTATTTGCTTTGGGAAGGCGTGCTTTGGGTTTGTCAGCTAATCTCAAAAGCGAACCCGGTGAAAGCTTATTCGGTGTTTGTTGTTTCTAAAATTAGAAGATGTTGGTCTTATCCATATTTTCCATTTACTTCCAGGTGACACCTGTGCCTGGGATCGATAGGGACAATGTTAATGAATGGCAGGAGTCGTAATTAATCAACGCATTTCTGTGGTAGGAATTGTATGCATATTACAGGTCAGACAGACTACTTGCACAATTGACTTCTAAGCTAAATAATTCTGTATATTCATATTGCAGAAAGTTGGCATTTCATAAACCTGAATTTGTACATGTTTTTGTTTACAAAATATATGGATACACCAAGCTACTTTATGCCTCCACGGTTTCGGCATGCAAATTAGCAACCGTTTTACGTGTCCATGATCTTCAAGCATTTCTTCAGTTTTTTTAAGATGACAACCATTTGTTCCAGTCGAACAAATGTGTGATGAAAGCCTGATGCAATATTTTCTCCACGAGCGAAATATTGTTGAGACATCTGGTTGAGGTCGCCACAGAGCAAAGTGATCTCGTTAGCTAGTTGATCTGCTCTTATTCGAGCGAGCTGTGTCGGCGTATGTGCACATCCGAAAGGGGGTATTTCGAAGTTCGGCACTTCTATTTCTCGCCTTTGCTCCAAAGCTGGTCCATCGTCAGTATCTGTAACGAGGTTAAAGAAATGAGCAGGTCGCCTCAACCGTTTCATGTAGAGATGTTCATCTTACCTCCAGGGTTAAAGTTTTCGTTTGCATCCCCGTCGTTTTCATAAACTTCGTTATCCATGTCGGTGCTGTTGAAATTTCGCACTCCAGCTGCGTCTCCCATGTCGATCAGCAATTCTAATTACATTTTCAGCAGCCTTTATGCCCACAGCATGAACACAGTGATTGTCAGAGGTGGCCAAGTGTTGGTGGACTTACACCTGTCGTCATCACAGGAATCCAGCCTTTCGTCCAATTGCAGACACTGTCTATTAAACCAAGAACTACTTTGTTGTCGCTGTTAGCGGCTGGAAAATACGACCACAGCAATGGGTTTGTCATTGAGTATAATAATTCCGTGATGAATAGTCATTTCCTACGGCTTTCATGCAATTGAAATGTTCAGCTATCTTCTCTGTTTGATGAATACATCACATTCAGCATACAAATATCCTTTGTTTGGCTAGGTTGGAGCCACAAACATTTGACAGAATGAAAATAGTATTTTATTCCTTTGAAACCCTTAAAGCGCGTGAGGAGGTAGCTTTTGGTACAAACATTTGTAGCATTTTAGGTGTTTCGTCGGGATATTAGGCATGGAACCCGATTAGTTTGATGTTTCTACCGGCCAGTCGTATGTTAAAACTCTTGAAATAGTGCAACATATAGTTGTTGGCGTTGCAGCAGTTATATACTTTTGTATCTCAAGGTCAACATTGTTTGTCTCACAATGTACAATATGTTCACTTTCTTCATACATAATGATTACGTAAATATTATCACTGCAACACAGATGTGTAGGTCTTTTAATAACATGAAATACAATTCCTGTTTTCGGGGATCTTTCTGCAGATTTCCAAAGCGACAATTCCCATTTATACTTGGCGCTTGATCTTTCTCAAGCTGTTCGAGCATGAAATTAACTTCCCACGCCCATTGTATGCGGGGAATCGCGTCGCGAATGATGATCCTTTGTTTGGCTTGATTCATGTACACTGCTTGAACAACGCTCAGGCGGAAAATTCTTGGTAACCACATGGTTCTCTTCAATTTGCCCAGATACATTCTTTCATTATGATCCTGTTCCATGTGAATCCATAAAAAATTATCAATCGAATCTTTGAAATTTCAAAGCTTCACATTCGTAAAATACTATTACATTCAATGCAATCTTTCAAATTTCAAAGCTTTATATTACACGAAACCTTATTTTATCTGGTTCATCGGCCCGATTGCATTCAAGGATTTTGTTAAGCTTCTTCATTGAATCATTGGCCCATATCTCTATTTTTGTTGAATCATCGGCCCATCGACATGACATATCTGGAGAAGTTCATTACCAGACAATAATCATCTTTGATGTCACAATCGTACATCCATAAAAATAATTACAAACTACAACTATCAAAAAGCCATTCTTAGAGAGAAGAAGCAATAAAGAGCCTCTAGCATAGTTTTTATTCTTCTGTACACATGGCAAGTTCTTCATTACGGTTCAGCATTGCATCTATTCACAATTACTTTAGCTGTCTCTTCTCACCATATTTCATATCTGAAACAAAAGTGCCATTGAGATTTAAGCGATTCCAACTACCTCTATGAATGAACTTCAATTGAATATAAACAAAATTAATAGCTTAGTTTTGTCTGCCATACTGTCGTAACAACACAGTCAGGATATGTGATCTCCCAAACTAATTCATACTTGTTTTGCAAAGCTTTGACTTTCTAATGTAGCCTTGGACTCTCCTAATACATATGAACCTGCATGCACACGTTATGCCACATTTGTCCACGATAAGCAGGACACCAACTTCCATATTTCTAATATCATACATCAAACTAAATAGGTTCTTGCATTACCTTTTCAAAATTCCAACATGTTTGGCATGCATGCACGGGGAATTTATCGTCTGTCTCATGGCTTTCTTCAAAACATAGGTTGCAAGCATCGTACCACCATCGTTTGATCTCCATTAATGTAGCTTATATATGCTCTCACATTGAAATAGCGGGGCTTCACAAACAAATCTTTTCATCCTTAAAACTAATCATCACCAACATTGACCGTCAACAATTTCAATGATACCTTATCAATCCCAGCGGAAGGTAGGCGGATATTTGCGGGAATGCTCGATCGTTATACATTGTCGCGAGGTTCCAATATGGGCCGTCGGTATGTTAAACCTAGCCCAACAGGTGTACATGCCATATTTTTCCCACGGCTTATATACCTGTGTAAATACATAGAGAACAATGCAATCAGTTGTAGTTTCTAATATGCAAAAAGCGGTTGGCGTAATGCTCATAGAGTTACCATGAATGTAATTCCTCTCGGAGCGCCAATTATGCGGGTTTATTTCCACCATACTATAAGCTTGTTGTGGGACGGGGACACACACACACGAGAAATTCTAGTTCCATTATACGCCTTTACATTAAATTTAAATCACAAGGTGTATTTAACAACTTTGAATAGTCATTTGCATGCAATGCTGTAATTATTACAACTGGGCTCTCACCAACCATTTCATATAATGTCTGTCCCTCTTTCCTGACCAAGTTATTCCAAAGCGTGACTCTCACGGTTCATCTTTGTAAATTTTTCTTATTTCTCACATACGCTATCTTTGCTACTTATCATCAATTCAATTTGCACTACAATACCTTTGGTCTTCAGCGGTAATATCGGCTTAGGTATCTCGGCCATCAAATTTTTCTGCGGATGCTCGTTGCACTACATACATCACAAACGACAGCAACAATATCTGCTCACACATCAAACAACCACATCAATGATATTCCGAACCATTCCGCAGAAGAAAACAGTTCATTCATACACTTATTACCTATTAGGTTTCGCGTATTCACAAATTGTTGCAGTTCGTCAATCTTCACAAAACTTGAACTTGTTGAGCCTATCGATCTCGTTCTCCAAACTATTTCCCGGGGCTTCTATTGTAGGCGCAAAGTGGCGTTATTTCATAATCGTTGTTCTGCTTTGGAATATCGTTTATTAGCAAAATGTATCCTGCCTCCTGAGATATAATAACTCTGCATATATAGCACACTTCTTATTAGCTGAACATACAATAAGCAATAACTCTACATATCCTACAAACAATATTACCCTTCCTACTTCAAATTGGTTTGCATAGTATCCTTCTTTGCCTCATCCGAACATGCGCTTGAATCTCGGTTCCTGTAATCCAACCAAGTCGGTTTCTATCCGATAGATAACATACAAACTCGGACCAGCAACTTACATCTTCATCGACCAATTCAACATGGAAGACATTTCACCTGCACCACGAGCATTTGTATCGACCTCAAAGGCCCCTTCCTTGTCCACGAGCCTTTATTGTCCAATTCGGTTCATATGGACTGTTTGCACTATCGGTAACACTCTCCTATGCTCTATTTCTCCCTCAGTATCATGCATATCCCGCCCATATCCTTTGCCGGACCCCTAGCTCCAACCCGGTCGACCTCTCGTTCATTTGTTTCGTCCAGCCCTCTTATCGCCTCCACCAAAAACTCTCGGGAAAAAAAATCCGTCCTCCTCCTCGGTATACGCCGAAAATGCCAATTCCGCGCCAAAAATAGATATAGATATTTGAAATGACCCTTTTAAAGTGGGGATTTTTCTAATAATTTTATATATAGGAAGGAATATAGGAAGGATATATATCTTATATTATAATGTTATACCGTAATTCTTGGATTGATCAAGCCCTAATTTGAATGGCGAGATCATCTAGGTGCATCCAAAGGCCAAGATTTCTTTGCACAAATTCCTACCAATTTGATTGGTCATATTTTGACCTCTTTTGGGGGAAGGGGAAGGAAAAGGGGAAAAAGGAAAAAGGAGGGGAGGAAAGAGAGAACATGGAAGGGAAAAAAAACCTGAGAAAAGATAAAATGAGAAAGGGAAACGGTGGGATAAGAGAAGAGAAAATGTATGGGAAAAGGGGAAAGGAAAAGAAAAATTAAAAGGGGTGGGGGAAGGCCACGAGAAAAAAGGAAAATGTAAAGGAAAAGGGAAGGGGAAATGGCTTTGAAAAAAGGGAAAGAGGAAAAAGGTGAAGAATGGGAAAAGGAAGGAAAAGAAAAAGAGCATGAAAAGAACATGGGAAAAAAGGAGAAAAGGAAAGGGGTGGAAAAGAAGAAATGGAAGGGAAAATGACATGGAAAAGGAAAGGATAGGGAAGTACTCGAAAAAGGCACCAAGAAAAAAAAAAAATGAAAGGTTGGGAAAAATTGGCAAAAGGGGAATTATCCATGGGGGGAAGGATGGGAAAAAGAAGGAAAGGAGAAAGAAAAAGGGAGGCAAAGGAGAAATGGAAATGGAGAGGGAAATGAGAAAAAGGAAGTTAAAAGGTTTAAAAAAGGAAGACAAAAATAGTGAAGAAAGGGAGAAACTTAAAAAAAGATATGAAAAAAGGGGAAGAGGAAAGGATGGAGAAAGAGGAAAATGGGCACAGAAAAAAAGAAAAAAAAAAAACTTGGGAAGGGCATGGGAAAAAGAAAAGGAAGGACAATGAAGGAAAGGAAAAAACCCTAAAAGAGGAAGAGGGAAAGGTGGATGGAGGAAAACAGAAAAGGAAAAAGTCCATCAGAAAAGGAAAGGAAAAGGTGGAAAGGAAAAGAGGGTTAACGAATCTCCTTTAACATGAGAAGGATGAGAAGCAAAGGATTGAAAAGGAGGAAGAGGAAGGGGAAAATACGGGAAGAAATCAAAATGGAAAGGAAATGGAAAGGGAAAGAAGTTTCTTTAAAATTTTTTTTTGCAATGATAGGCTTGATTTCTATTATAGGGGTTTATTCCTCTATGAGCATTCCCTTTTTCACCACGTTTTCTACATATCCTTTGCCTTTTCATATTATATTTATATATATATATTCTATATATATATATATATATATATATATGTATATACACACTATTTTTTTGTACTATCAATGGGTTATTTTTCCCTTATGAACATATAGGCCCACTTTCCCTTCCAAGCTCAACATCGAAATCCGCCCTTGTTATCCCAATTTCCTTTTTTTATCCATAATTTATCTTTGGCAAGAATGATCTATGATGCGGCTTGCCAATTCTCTTTTAATTCTTTTTAACTAGAGCATGTTATTTGGTCCTCTTAGTCTTTTTACGTGCTTCCCACATCTCAACCTCTCCCCTTTTCCTCATGAACATTTTCCTTTAGTTTCCCTCTTTCCGCCTTCAAGGGAAGGAAGAGAGAAGGGTTTGAGCTAAACCCCTTCTTTTAGAAATTCCCACCCTTTTGTTCCAACATATACCAACTTTTCCTTTTCCTTTTCCTATTTATTAGATTTTTTGAGCTTTTTATATATATATATTCCCTTATATATATATATATATATATATATATATATATATACCCATATCAGTTTTTTGCCCTTATCAATGGGTTTTTTTTTTTTTTTTTTGAACATATCCTTTTTCCTTTTCCCATGTTCCAACATCATCCTTTCCATTTTTGTTATCCCATTTCCCTTTCTTCAATAGCTATTCCCCATAATCTTATCCTTTTGGCAAGAATGATCTCTGATGCGCTTTGCCAATTCTCTTTAATTCTTTTTGTAACTAGAGCATTTTATTTGGTCTATGGACTTTTTATTTCTGTTTTCCTAAGAATGCAACCCAAGACACTTTTTAAATTGCAGCGTTTCCTTTCCTAGAAAGAACATGACATTTAGTTGCCATACATTATGCCCTTCAATATTTTTCTTTTTTAATGGTGCGGCCCTTCTTTTCTCCATCCTTTTCCCTGGAACTTTTTTTTTTCCTTAAAACCTCTTTAGCTCATACTCTTTTTTCATAAATCTAATATTTTAGAAATCAAGCCTATCATTTGCTGAACTTTAAGAGGGTTTTTTGCATTCGACACCCTTCCTCTTCTCTTTCTCCTTTTCTCTATCCCCTTTTTCCCTTTTTTCTCCCATCCCTTTTTTTTCCCCTTTTTGCCCTTTTCCTTTGCCTTTTTTCCTTTTCCTTTTCTTGGTGCCCCTTTTCCGATCCCGCTTCCCCTTCTCTTTTTCCTTTTCCATCCTTCCATTTTTCCCTTCCATTTCTTCTTTCCACACCCTTTCCCACTTTCTCCCTTTTTCCCATGTTCTTTTTTCATGCTCTTTTTTTCTTTCCTTCCTTTCCCGTTCTTCACCCTTTTCCTCTTTCCTTTTTCCAAGCCATTTCCCTTCCCTTTTCCCTTTTCCATTTCCTTTTTTTCCCATGCCCTTCCCCCCTCCCAAAAATTTTTTCCATCTTTTTCCTTTCCCCCTTTTCCCAACATTTTCTCTTCTCTTATCCCCTTTTTCCTTTGACCTGAACCCATTTCCCTCTTCCATTTTTCATTCTCCTTGTTCCTCCCTTATAATATAAGATCTTTTCCCATCTGCAACTCATCTTTTCTTTTCCCAGTTTCCCGGATTTTCCCTTCATCTTTGCCATTTGGTATGAACCATCACCAAAATATTTCCCTTTTTTTTCCTTTTCCCCCTTTTCCTTTACCTTTTGGCCTTTTCTCCCAAGTATGGTCAAAATGGATTTTACCAATATACATTTTCTCTTTCGATGTTATCACTATCCGATTATTCTTTTTCCCCTTTGTTGATTATTTTTTTTTTAAGCGGGGACCCAACAATTACAAAATCTGCAATGTTAGGCCCTTTGGATCTATCACATACCACAATCCATTGTCTATCGAGTTATTTGCAAATTGCTTTATGAAGTTCGAGGTGAGATTTCTAATGTCTTCTAAATTGGAGGCTCATGTTTTAAAATATGACCAATGTAGATTATTAAAATTTGTTGTTATGGGAAATCTAAGTGTTATTTGGTGCACCTAGATGATCTATTTACTCAAAATTCAAATTAGGTGATGATCCATAAAAATCCAAGAATACGGTATAACATTATAATATAAGACTTCATACATCCATATTTCCATGCCATATACTTATCTCGATTTTTTCATCTTGGATTTTTCATGTCGAAAATGCCTAATAGTTGCCATTATGGTATGAACCATCACCAAAATATTTCAGATGAGATTTAAAACTTTTTGTGCCCTAGTTGTTCAAATGATTTGATGGGCTTTTGGCCTTGCATAGTAGGTTTTATTTCAATAGTTTTACCAATATACATTTTCTCTTTCTTAGATGTTATCACTATCCATTATCTTTTTATATTTTTGTTGATTATTTAGAACGATTTTAGGTAGGACCCAACAATTACAAAACAAAGCAATGTTAGGGTGGTATCCGGGGCATTGGTCTATCACATACCACAATCAATTGTTCATCCGAAAGTTATTTGCAAATTACTTTATGAAGTTCTATATGAGATTTCTAATGTCTTCTATCTAAATTGGATGGGCTCATGTTTTAAGTTTAATTATGCTTCATTTGTAGATTATTTAAAGCTCTAAGTGTTGTTATGGGACATCATTTCATATCTAAGTGTTGTTCTTGGGAAGCTCATAAAGTATCCATATTCCTCCAAGGCTCAAAAATCGTATGTGATGCTTGCATAAAACTCACTATTTTTAAATGAGCATTTGTATGATGCATATTTCTAGTAGGTGCAAGCTACTTTGTATGATGCATATTTCTAGTAGGTGCAAGCTTGGTCTTGGAACTTATGGGCATGTGTCTAAGCAATTCTCTAACTGTGGAAGCAAATGCATTTCCCTTTAATTTAGCACACTTAACCTTAGTTATTTCAAAAATGTGCACCTAGCAATATCCTTGGGTCCTTTAGCAAGCCTTCCAATGTATTATTTTGGTAGATGTGCAACTAGCAATATCCTTCGATCCTTTAGCAAGCCTTCCAATGTATTATTTTTGGTAGATGTGCAGCAATATCCTTAGATCTTTTAGCAAGCCTTCCAATGTATTATTTTGGTAGATCTGAAGCATGTTTGAGAGAGCCACTTGTATCAATCTATATCTGGTTCACGTCAAGTAGACAATGCCTGACAATTTTTTAATATAATTCCCTAGCATTGTCGTGTTCACAACTTCTTAGTTGTCACAACTTCTTAGTTGTCCCTTAATCTATAAAGGACCATCACACCTCCCATTATAGAAATGTCAAGTCCTCCAAAGCATTTACAAAATTTTCAAACAACGGGTTTCTCAAGAACATTTTGAATCCGCCCACATGTTTGTTGGGCCAAAATCTCCTCTACTCACATGCACTAGTCGTCCAAAGCATTTACAAAATTTTTCAAACAACGGTTTTCTCATACAATTAAGAAAACCATTTGCTAATCTCCCAGGTTGTTAGTCGCCTTCTTTTCATTATTTTGAAGGTTTCCAAAGTTAGCAAACATCATCTCAAGTATGAAGCAAAGAGGCACAAAAATGAGCTAGAGGGTAAAGCCATATAATCCTCAACATCTAGGTTTGATTCGATACATCCGGATGGCCAATAACTAGCCAATAATTAGTATACCGACCGGTAGCACTCATGATGCATGTTGAGTGAGAGAATTGAAGATTTGTGCATATCTCTATAAAAGGCCTAAGTATCATGCAAGAAAATCTATAAATCAGAGCTCAACACAATCGAAAGGCATCACCAGTAACCTATGATGTCTATATCTTCACCCTCTGGTGCTCATCTACATTCCAACCCGATATCAACCTCAAAATATAGCTATAAGTGCAGTATAATTGAAGGATATAAGTGCAGTATATTGCTCAGTGGTAATTTACTTGCAAGTGTAAATACTGCCTTTATATGTCTTTGAGCTTCATCAAACTGCTGAAACCAATTGTGATTGTTATGTTTATTGTTTGTACTTTTATTGTCTTCAACTCTTGTGGACCAAAAGGAGAAGAGCTCTGTAAGGCTGCAATTTAAAACATGGTACCATCATTATTACGAGGGAAGGATGCAAAATGGATATGGCATGCATGCATCCACTTGAAATTTATGAAAGCAGGGATACCGTGCAAATCAAATGATTCTAAATTTCAAAAAGTAACATCTGTAGTTGCACTTACTTGCAGTTGGAACTTTTGAGAAACGTAAGAAAGGTCATGCTTGTTATCTATTATTCTGCTGCATAAACTTTCCTTTCCATATTATAAATGAGTTGAGAAGAACTGGCGACCTAATGTGGAGATCCACAATTTGGTAAGGCCCTTAATGAAAACAGTTATAGATTATGGGACTACTTTAAGTAAACATGTTCAAACCACTTTCTAGGAATCAACAGGGACCATACCTGAACTTGCAAGTGTAAATACTGCATTTATATGTCTTTGAGCTTCATCAAAATGCTGAAACCAATTGTGATTGTTACGACTTATTGTATTCAGCTCTTGTGGACCAAAAGGAGAAGAGTTCTGTAAGGCTGCAATTTAAAACACAGTACCATCATTATTACGAAGGAAGGATGAAAATGGATATGGCATGCATGCATCCACTTGAAATTTATGAAAGGGAGAGTATGCGGCAAATCAAATGATTCTAAATTTCAAAAGGTAACGCCCAGAGGTGGACTTACTTGTACTGAACTTTTTGAGAAACGAAGAAAGATCGTGCTTGTTGTCTATTATTCTCACGCCGCACAAACTTTCCTTTCAGATTATAAATGAGTTGAGAAGAATCTGGCTGACCTAATGTGGAGATCCACAATTTGGTAAGGCCCTTAATGAAAACAGCTTATAGATTATAGGACTCTACTTTAAGTAACCATGTTCAAACCACTTTCTAGGAGATCCCGCGGTCAAAAGCACATAATTCCTCCAATCCAATCCTTTTCCGTTTTGCAAAAATTTAGAAATCAACAGAACCATACCCGAACATGCTAACAGCCTTTCAGAACTTCCACGCACTAGGCAAGCAAGAGCCTATTTTAATTAAAGGCGAGTTGATCTCAAAGTGGGTTCCCGCACCAATCCCATCCCTTCCCCGCCAGCTTGTCATGTTACTTTATGATTTTTGACAATTAAATGTGTCTATCCGGTTATTCCCGCAAACAAAAGGCGATCGGACAAACCATAAACAATTGTGCTTAAACTTGAAATGCACTCAAATTCTTAATATGGAAGAAGAATGCAATATTTCGATTTAACCTTGTCAACTTAAGAATTCATTATTCAAATTCGAAGAAATCAAAGCGTGTTTAGAAATGTCCATAAAACCTGAATTCGCGCTTTGAATGATCAATGCCTTTGGCATTTAAAGCATAGCCAACGAATTTGATTGCATTATATAAGGAAAAGAAGTTAGAAGGGTCGATCGAGGTGCTATTTACGTAAACGCCACCATTTACAATATCCCTATTCATGATAAATTGCCTTGAGTCTACAACATCCGCAACATGCAATAAAAACATGAAAAATTAGAAATGAAAAAAAAAAAAGTCTCCTTTTGTGGCAAAACCAAGCCGCACATTAATCAAAGAGATGCTACCAAGTTATAAGATTCTCATTTGTGAACCTGGAACATAAAAATCGCTCATTTAGTGATGGGACACTATACCAGATTTTTATGAATTTTGCAAATTTCAGCTCCCAAAGATCTCATGTCGATTGCTTTCCATTCACGGCACAAAAAGAGCACAAAAAAAGTGTGAGTGAAAGTCACGATGGCAAGACGGATAAATGAGAGCAAAACTTTATCCAAAAGGACGTTTGCGAAGGAATAGAAAGAAGTATTTGCAAAATAAAAAGAAGCATCAAAATGATGAAAAATAATGCAACTGATGGCTAGTTTAGGAAAAGAATCGGGTTTCGATGCTTAAATGGCAATCTAAGGATGGAAATCTGCAGCCTATATCGAGGATGGAGATCCAAGATAGAGAGAAGGCGGCACTCTAAGCTTCACCATGGCGCCCCAATCTAGAATCCACTACACGTAAAGAATGATTTACGCCAACACATTTGTAAGAAAGAATGAATCTACTCGCCAGGTGATTCTTGCCCGATTAATGCAAGTCGGAATGCAAACAATACTAAAAGCTTCCTTCAAATCCGACCAAACAAGAACAGAAAAGCTTGTACCACATCTTTCCTTAATCCCCGCGGCATGATGGATTGCCGCTATATCCATCGCAAGATCTTCATCTCTTGAAAGAATGTGAAGAATGTATCACAATTAAAAAGAAAATGGTCGGAAGCTTGAGAAAAGGCATTTTATAGTTCTACAACATCTAGCATTGAGCATGCAAGCTCAAATGTTACCGTAGAGTTTCTTCTAGAGCTCGCATGGAGGAAAAGAATTTGAGCCGGCCTACATCTAAAGGGAAATGCGATCAAATCCATCGCCTAACTATAAGACGGCCCGGGAGATGACTTAAAATAGTCTCGCAAGGTTCAATTTAAAATTAAAGCCCTCCAGATATCATAAAAATAACATTAATAATCTTTAATTGCTTATGCCACCTCACCTCCATCTTAATTATGGTGCAATTTCTTTGCACCTTCCTTAATCTCAAAACCAAGGGCCAAGATTTCTCGCGTGCCCGATCCACGGTCCAAGGATGGGGTGCATGTCCCATGCAAGGGGGTCGTCGCCACCTCCAAAATGGACGTACCGAGATGAATCTCTACATAACTTTAACCCCCATAGGAAAGTAATTGTATATATATAATGATATATATATGTATATATATACAAGTCTTTGTACTATCGAGGGTTTATCAACTATGGTTTATCAACATCCTCCAAAGTAAAGTTCAAGATTAAGAAGATCAAAGATATGCCCATGAACATGAATCAATTGTAAAGTTAGAACAAAACTTTGAAGTAAAAGCCAAAGAGAAATATTCATCAAGAAAGGATCGCAAAAAGAAACATACATTTTAGAGATTCCAGTGGTTCTTGAAGTTTGTAGTTTAAATAAAATGTCGATTCATGTAGTCGTGTTCGTAGGCGGAATGATAAATCAGATGCGAAGTGCATTTTTTGTGTGTGCACATGCATTGATAGATAGAAGATTGAGAGAAGGGAAGATGACGTTAAGTACATTACTCATCTCCTTATAATTCCAGGATCCACAAACGAGTCGGGAGGGAGGAAGAACTCGACAAATTTGATAGCACATATACACATGCCTTCCAATTTTCTTGGGCTACTATTTTTATCAAAAAGGTTATGTACATATGTGTGTTTGAACTTTAAATGAAGGGAACATAGTCGTAGACATAATGCTAACTATGCATATTAAAGAAGAGACATGCATTGATGCCCAATCTTAAAATTAAAAATGAATTTCTTTGTTCTTCTATCTCCTTATTATGGAGTGCACTATCAACAAAATTTTTTTTTGAACAATGGACTGAATGACATTTCACCAATCTTCTAAGAACATTTTTGAGGGTTCATAGCAATTGAGAAATTGGATTTGTTTTTTATTGGGGAGCAAGAATATGAATTTCATAATGATTTTAACTTAAATCATTGTTTCCAAAAATCTACAAATCCCATGCAAACTAAAGATATGCTTTTAGATTCAAAAAGATTGCCTAAATACCCCCTAAGATTCTTTCAACACTCTCTATGATTCCCTTGGGCATTTTGCATCCATATTTGTCTTGGTATATACCACAATGGTCTTTCAAAAGGTTTGTAGATTCCTTTCATTTGTTTCTAGTAGTATGATTAACCAGTCAATGAACTGCAAATTTGCTGTTAATCCTCATCGTTTGTTTGTCTTTCCTTTAATCCTCAACGTTTGTTTGTCTTTCCAAAAAAAAGGCCTTTGGAATTGACATCCTAATTTTATGTTGGCTCTAAATTGCAACTATGATCATAAAAACTTCACCCTCTATGCACAACTTAGGAAGCAACATGTACCGGTGAGCTTTAGCAATGCTTAAACTCATGATGAAGCTTTAGTAAAAGAAGCCATGCCTAACCAAGAAATGAATCTTTGGAGAATACAATATGAAGGATACATGGAACACGCTTAAACAACATATCTTTGCATAGGCATTGCATAGAAAACAATGTTCTCAAACTTCATATTGTGGCAAAGCTTCGATATGCCTATACATCAAAAATAATATAATAAGCCTATCACTTGATCATCTATAGACAAAAGCAAGAAAATAGTCTATTGGAATATATTTGTGAGGCAGAGCCGATATGCCTATACATCAAAATATAATGATCTTATCATCAGCTGATCATCTATAGACAAAAGCAAGAAAATATTTGCAAGTCTCTCACAAAATATAGCCTGATCTTTTTGAAAAGCGAGTCCGATCTTTAATATAGTCTTGAAAATATAGAAGATCTTTAAGAAGACGAAAAGCTCCTAAAAGCCACAAATGGTATGTCTACACGAATTTCTTTTGCATCAAGTGACAATCCAATGAGAGACATCTTTCCCTGTGGTGGTATATGTACACAATTTTCTTTGAATTAACATGCAAATGCAGCCGGGAACATCTTTTTTTTGCTTTTGACTTTATCATGACAAAGAATCGAAATGCAAACCAATTGGTTTCTCTATCTATGAGGTCCAAATTTGTCACTACCCCAAATGTGTGTTGGCCTAGTAACTCGGGGTTCAAAAATACCGGATAAACCCTTTGTTTGTCCGGGTCCACTTTAGAAATTGCTGGTCTAAAAATTGGAAAACGTTGTTTAATGTAAAATCCCAGATATTTGTATCTTGTTATGAATATATCCGTACATATTTTATGTAGGCGGAAAATTATCCGGGTGAAGGCCGCAGAGTTTTTTGAACCCCGTAGTAACTATGTAGATATTACCACTTGATACCGATAATTCTAGAAGACCTAGTTTTCTCCGTAATCAATATACACTGCCAGTCCCCGCCTCGAGCAAGCTTTCTTGCATCGAGATGTGACAATGACTCGACGGTCGGGCAAAATTGCCAAGATAATACAATTTTCCCGTGGAGAAGTGTTGAGTAAAAGGATTAATTCACACTTTTCCTCCTCATATAAAATTCGAAGTAACAAGGGGGAGAACTTTAACAATGTGTGCTAAAGAGGGCTTTTCAAAGATAATTTCCACGCAATATTGTCAGGCGGCCCTTCCTCGATAAAAGCAAAACAAAGAAAAAAATGCAATTATACATCGAAATAGAGGGGTATCAAATAAATATACAAAATTATGCAAGAAAAATCTCACGAACGGCAAATTTTGTCGGTGAGGGGAGATCTATCAAGGCTAAGTTTCAATTGCAAATATATTGACCGTGCATGCCCATAGATTTCAAGCCGAGTAAGCTCCATTATCCAATCTACAAAGATTTGCCAAATGCTCTAGAGCGGTACCTACAACATCAATATGAAAGAGTTAAATACTTAGATCAATGTACACATAATAGAAATGGCCAAATTGCAACACATATAATTCCTCAAGCAAACATGTTTTCGACCGAGCGGGATCAAATCATTCTTGTTAGCGATAACAAATGCAACAAGAGCTCAAATAAAAAATACACATGAGGTTATCTCAGAAAACATGCTACATTGCAAACATTTGATTTCAATACATTCACTTGGTGCAAGATCGATCTTTTTCTCTACTTCACGCTCATATAACATTTAAATTCATGCATGCAACTCTAACATCACCGCAAAAGAAAGAGGGTTCATAAAAGAGGGTTGCTATTGATGGAACAAGATAAACCGGAAGAGCCAAAGCAAACAACGAAAACACCGGAATAGAAGTGCTGTAAAATGCCAAAAAAAAGACATAATACCAATAATAGAAATATCCAAAATAAAATACGCTTTTTGACTCAGAATGCCTATAGAAAACATAAGGATAACAACAGAAAAAAAGGGCTACTTGTGATCCTAACCTCAACGATGCCTTGCACGATTTACTCCAAGCTCCAAACAGATGCAATATGGAAGCAGGTCGATTAATTCCCCCGGCGACCACTCCGGGCCGACACGTGTCAGCCCCTACAATCCGGAATGGAAGTTGGGTCTTCCAATCTCGATGGACGGGTTTACCGAGGGTTTCCTTTGTTTTTTTTTTTCATTGTTTTCTTCGCTTTTTTTCACCGTTTTTTTTTTCTCACTATTTTCACGAAACTTACACTCAAACTTACACAAAATAAACACCTAAACTTAAACATTGATTCAAAATATCAAAACATTGAAAACATCATCGTATTTGAAAACATCACTGTTTAACTTTTCACTGTTTTTAGAAGATCACAGTAATCAAAGCATCACTGTATTTTCATTGCAAAACTAGATCATTCAAACATCCCTGTATTCAAAATATCAATGTATCTTCACTGCATCACTGGATCTATCCTGCTAGATACTCATCATAACTCCTGCAAGGTCATCTCCTGCTAGATGCTACTGGATCATAACTACATCTCCTGCGATCATCTCCTGCGATGTCATCTCCTGCAAGACATAATATAGAATAAACAAAACATAATACAATGCAGAAACAAACAAACTAATTAAAACTTACAATGATTTTACTAATGATCCTGCCTCACTCAAGCTGCCAACATTTATAACAAAATTCTCAATCCTGTTACTTGTGATTGATACTCTCCCAGCACTAGAAAAAACATTTTCATCACTAAAATACTTCTTCAACGCTGGCTTCTCATTCAACACCTGATCTAGATCACTCATATACGCATCGTCAATAATGACAGGAGCAAAAACTCTACTAGAACAACCTGCAATTAAATTGAAATTAATAAATAAACATGCAACTTCAAGAATTCAAAGAAATAGAAAATAAATAATTACCGTAAGTTCCAAAGAATATTTGTTACATCTTGCGCCGAACGTAATTTGAAGAACGAGACCGGCCGCCTTTTTTCCGAGATAATGATAGGCCAAAGATTCAAAGTCCAGACGTTAGAAGGTAAAAAAGACTCGACATACGCCTTACCGTTGTTTAAACATTCCATCGCAGATGCCTTTGCCACAATTCCACTGATCATACTCCGATAAGACTGTTTTTTATGCCCTGTAATTTCTCATTCCAATCTCTATCGGAACACCTGAAACTGACATCTGTGTTATCGCCGTGGTCCTGCAACTTTTATTTGTATAATTACCTTCCAAATTACAGATTGCTGCCATATCTCTCAGCCAAGTACCAATAGTCTTAGTAGACACATGATTAGTGTTATACCAAGTCTCGGTTCTAGGGACGATTTATGGCCCGCAAGAAGACAAACCCCGCCACCAAATTTGTCCTTCACCTCATACCCGGACCCTAAATTCCAAGTGCTTCCAGCACTCTATAACATCCTTCTCATAACATCTTACCGGCTCACGAAAATCCTCAGGTTTACATTTATTTATTCCGCCATGCCAATTTTTACTTGTGGTCTCACAATACTCAAGGTATTCCCTAACAAAATCCTTCCCAATTGCAAACTGGAAATCACGCACCTTACGCAACTCTGCGCCGCCGCGAATAAGAAATCTAGACATGCAATAAAATGCAAACCTCTTTTGCAAGCCCAAATTATTGGTTACTTGATGTGCTTCATGTCCCAAAATCCGAGATTGATCTTCCCTGCTAATAATGTCAGACTTCTTCCGCTTTGGAGCGCATCCAGCTGCAACAGACTCTTGCATTGCCACCTCCAATGCTTTACGTGCCTTTATGAACTTGATATCATGGTAAGTATCAATTAACTTCTCTTCTGTCTTATTCTGAATCATTCTTGCATCCTGTGCACGACGCAAAATTCTGTTAAACCCTCTATATAAGTTCTGCAACCTGCAGAAAAACGATATAAAAATATGTTAAAACCTAGCAACCAAATATTACAAACAAATATAAAAACAAATCATAACTTACGTATCAGGAGGATAGCACTTTCCATCAAGTCGCCGCACACACAACATAAATTCCTCCAAATTATCGGCCAACTCTCCCAAGGGAATTTCTTCAATTGCTCTATCTATTGATTTTCCAACGTGCAATCTCCATGCATCAAATCGACCCCTGATCCAGTCGTCCTTCGTTTCAGATGGATTTACAAATGGTGCATTCACCCTCTTAACAAGCTCGGGATCCAAAGCGGTAATCCCACCAATACGTAATGCCTTCTTTCCACAACGACTATCAATTCCAATATCTCCAACTCTGCCATTTTCTACCTCTGCAATACCACTGCCATCTTCTACATCTCTGACATCTTCTACATCTCTGCCATCTTCAACATCTCTGACATCTTTTACATCTCTACCATCTTCAAACGGAGTACCAAGAAAGAAAGAAGGACAACTCTCTTCCAAACTTGCACAACCTAAAAGAAAGAAAAAACATTACTGAAGTAAACTGTACAGAAGAAACAAATACATTACGGAAGAAAATACATTACAGAAGAAAACTATACAGAAGTAAACTCTACTGAAGAAACAAAAGAAACAAAATAAATAACTGAACTAAAAGAAACAAACTACATTACTGAACTAAAACCTACATACCAGCTAAATTTACAACCATAGAATCATTTGCCAGAAATGCTGCATCTCCATTTCCAACTCCAGAACTCGTGCCTCCAGAAACAACTGCACATGAACTCGTGCCTCGAGCATCTGCATTTGAAGTCGTGCCTCCACAAGCATCTGCAACAGCAAAAGAATGTTGCATGCAAGAATAAATTAATCTTTAATTAGAATAGAACTTACCTTTGCCATCACAAGAACTTAAAACACCTAAATCCGAACAAGAAATCGAAAGAATGCTGCATTTTTCACCTGAAATACCTGCAACATAAAAACTGAGTCGCCTCAACTACTCTGATCCTTAAAACTCTTAAAGATTCATAAAAAACTCATCAACATTTACCAAAAAGTCGTCAACATCAACATTTACCTGCATTATTTCGATCTGCTACTCCAACTTCGACCAAAGAACCAGCTGATAAAGCTAATGAAGAAAAATCAGCTTGCATAGCCCAAAAAAACTCCAATACTGCAAAAATCAAGACAAAAATGCCTTGAGCAAGCTTTCTTCTCGCCGCCGCCTTAGCCATTCGAAGAGAAATGCTGCTCGGATGCATAGGCGGCCTCCCTGGGCGCCTCGACGAACTCATGCCCGCAGGGGAAAAGGGGGGCAAATTTTCTAATAAAATGGAAGATCAGGCATTGCTGGATCAGGGCCTCAATCCCAGGATTGGAGGTCCAAATAATAAACCGACTCCATCTAGACACAATGGAATCTCCTTGAAGAATAAATCCGGATGATTCATCATGAACCAAAAGACATGATCCAACCACAAGATTCCTTTTGAGGTACATGAGTTTTGGGGGTGAGGACAACGGCAAACAAGGCCTTTTCCGGTTAGGCCATTTCATTTCATAGTCGGTCCCCTTGATTTACCACCAGAGGCGCATCCTTTTACCATGGCAATTAATGGTTCCTCCAAGCACATTTATAAGGATCAAATGAAGCCAAAGAGTACTTCTCAATACTAGTCTCCCTATCACATACCATTGTACCCATGCTAGCAAAATTAGCATATTTATCCTTAAATGTGGCATAAGAGATTTTATCGCCTTCTATTCCTCCCAAATAACTATATGCCTCAATAGGTATTGGGGCAAGTAAAGTTGAAGCAATAGAGCTTCCACACTTTATTGTCCTTATCTCCAGCCCCCATTGTTCCACCAATCGTCTTGGTACAAGTGGAGTAGGGAACCTCTTAAAAATAAAAGAGGGTTATTCTGCGTTTTTGAAGTCGCTCCTCAACAGATTCTTTAGAGATGGCTTGTGCCTGCATCAAGAGTAATACCCTTAAGTTTAGGATTAGATCCATCCGGATCCACATTAGAAGTCCTCTCATCACATTTTAACATGGGATATAATTCTCCATTAATCGGTTTAAGGTCCTTGAACAAGCTTTCAAGGACTTGCTTTTACACATTTCCGTGTCCTTTTATCGATTCCACAATATCAAACAATTTGGTTTCCAATGACTTCAAATTTGAAGTACATTGCCACCGATTTCTATATGTGTGGAAGCAGTTGGAACCAGATGAGAAGCATCCAAATTGCTTTCGGAATGGAGAAGTCATTTTCAGGTGAGAGTTTTTTCTATTAAGGATATACTCATGGAGGCCTGGAGCATCTAACATAATCACCATGAGGGTCCGGATAATAGGGGCTAGTAACCCATAAATTTTCATCATACCCAATCTTTTTTTAGGTCGGGATACCATCACGGAGCCCCCTTTTGATAATCATAAAAAATAATGAATAAAATAGAACCCTATAAAATAGCATGATGATATGGAAGTCCTAAGATTTATTAATCCCGACTCCAAGTGGGAAAAAGCGGTACCGCCACTTAGTCCAAAGTCAAAGTTGTGCAAAATCAATTAAAAGAATCTAGGGCTATATATATATATATATATATATATATATATATATATATATATATATATATATATATATATATATATACCTACTATGAGGAGTATATCAAGTCAAAGTCAAAGCAAAATCAATTAAAAATCTGAAGTCAAAGTCAAAGTCGGGTTAACACCTGCTCAAACTCTAATAAATTAACCCTCTCTAGCAAGTCTGTGTCTGTTTCTTATATTCCATAAAAGTTTTTATTGGATTGCTCAAGGGGTTTCATTAAAGTGGCCGCTACGTATATTCTTCAACTACCCCTAAGAATTAAGATTTTGCTATGGTATTCGGAACTTAACAACCTTGAAACCCTGAAGATGTTAAATCAATTGAACATTTTCTAGCAACGAAGGGTTGTTCTTTTTGAAGACAATGATAGCCCAATTTTTCCAAAACAGAAGGAACATGCATTTGCTAAAATATTGACAGTGATATCAAAGTTCTAACACGCCCAATTAAGCTATGTCAATTGCATTGTGGCTTTACTTTCGATAAGTCAATTTCAATGTCTTCTTTGATAAAATAAAGAACCTCAACAAGTGTGAAGGTGCAAAATAATTTAACAATTTGTAAATATTATACTTGGGAAGTACATAGCCATGATTGTCTAACAATCATGTTTTTGAAGGCATACACTAGAGGGTAGTTGCATAAAGAAGGGCGATGAACTTTAGCAATGCAGCATAAAAAAAATGTCTACCAAATAGTATCATCTCACATCCTTGGGTGTTTATTTCAATAGATACAAACTCCCTTTTTAACATTACCCAAACATCAAATCGTAGTTGATGCTTTCTACTTAAAATATCATAAAGCAAGATTAAATTTGCCATTGTCAACAGATCTACGAACAAATGTGCAATTGTTTAATTATGGAAATCAATTTAGCAGCAACTGTAAAACAATAGCAAAATTCACGACAATTGGTCCCTATAATATACGATTTGATGGCTTGCTTTCATGATCTTGCTATCTTTGACTTGCAAACTCGAATATAACCCACCAAGCATTAACATATATAGACGACATTGATAATGCACATGCTTGAATTTTCTACGAAAGCTAAAGCATTTAGAAGAGATATTTACAACACCTTAAAACAAATTCCACCAATGGAGAGAAGATATTTTTTGGAGAGGATGTGCTTGAGTTACCATGGCTACAACTAAAATATATGCAACATCATGTAAGGGAGCGCCATTAACTAACAAACACACTTATGATACTCCAGCTTTCTTTGCCTAACATTTTTAGAACTGAACTTACATGGATTACTTTTGGAATAAACTTTCTCTACTCAGATGGTCTAAACATGATCTAAGGGGATGAAAAACACAAAATTGCATGCCAATTATGCAACTTACTTGATCAATAATTTTGATTCTAGCAAAAGACAAAAAGCGTTAACAAATTTGCTGGGCACAAGAATCTTCGTGTCTCGCCACATCAAAGCAATTGGCCGATGTATGCAGACATCAATAAGAAAATTCAAGACTTTGACAAATTTCACAGATTCCAGAAATTTCATACCCATGAATTTCATGGTCCAATTGTTAAAGAGCTATTTCAAGCGCCTGCAATTCCGAGTCTGGATGCCTTGTTCCTTCTGTTCAAAGCTTCGGATTTAAAATAAACAGGGGGTATTCGCAGGTCAAAGGAGTGAGCAGAAATGATAATGATAGAGATCACAAATAGCAAGTGCCATAAAGAGATTAATCTGCTCCAACATCGCAACATTACCCAAGCTTACCATTTCAAGCGTTGACTTAACAATCTGCAAAGAATCACTCCACGTTGCTTGTTAACGAGCATATATATAAAGATATGCATGTAGCACATTTTCAACCTTAAAGTAAAAGCATGTAAGCTGCTTGTAAAAAAGAAGACTAGGCAAATATGTGCCTAAGGGCAAGATAACTAAACAAATGTTCTAAATGTGTCGAGAAGATTTAAGTCGAGCAAATACATGGTAGTCAAATACATGGTAGTCAACTTGATCTAGGTTGCATTATGAGATGGTTTTAATTGTGCACTAGATGCGATATATGGTGTGAGAAGTTATCCACTGATTTTTTTTAAATTGCTACAGTATTTGAATGTTTTTCTTTAGAACACTAAGTTAAACACTAAGTGACGATGTTTTTCTTTTGGACACAAAGCATAAAGCATGTGTGCAGAGGATTTGAAACGTTATGGACCAGAAGAGTTATAAACATGCGTACAAAACTAAATCACAACTACCTGTCTTGATGGAAACTCATGGTTATTCATTCAAACAGTGCAACATGAAGAACATTGCCACGTGCACCCAGACCACCATTGACAATTTCGCTCTTTCCATCATTGTTGTTATAGTCAGGAAACTCCTTCAAAGCAGCATCAAGAGCATAAGAAAGAATTCTAATTGATCCGTTCACCAAATAAGGCTGCATAAACAACAAAAGTCAAATTTTAAGCATCCTGGCAGGCATCCCCAAACTCATTATAACGGTGCACGTGAACAAATACAGATTCTCTGTAATCCATACTTCAGAACAGAAGCGCGTGCCTGCTTGTCCTTGCTTAACATCGTTTCCCCAGCATGAGCATTGAGGAGGTTCACAAGTGGTTTTATCAGACCTCATTTCTTGCTCGTGTTGTCTAGTATTGTAGTAAAGCATCCTTGCTAAGCAAATCCTGTAATCATGACATGTCTTCCAGACTTGTGTTAATGGAATTCGAACAGATTATGAGATAAAGACCTGACATGTCATCTATCCCTGATACCACATTATGCGGATGATCAGAAATCTGTTGGAGATCTAGTAGTTTAAATTCTAGTTTAACAGATATTACCTCTATAATTCATGTGAGCTCTTTGCATCATATGCAAGTTCTTTTTCTTAGTTCTTTTGTTGGTTCATATGCAAGTTCGTTTTCTTGGCAATTCTGACAAACAAAACAATAGCTTCACCGCACCCCTTTCCATGCATAGGCATCGTCCACAACAGTCCACCAGACAACTCATGCTCTGGCATGATTCTAAATATCGCCAGAGCCTCCTTGACTAGTCCATTCTAGCCCAAACACATGCTTTTGTCTGTATAGTTGGCTAGCAGCCAGATGCACATTGATGATGCTATCACCTCCTCTCACAACTTAACTCATCAACACATTTCAGCGCAAAATAGTGAACTATAGCAATTTCCAGCAGCAGATTAACAAGAGAGTCGAGAAGATATATTCTTGCAATAAATATTGACATTAAAAACCCTATGCCACAGGAAAAAGATCGCTGATGTTCCTGATTCCATAAATGCGTTTTAGCAATGACACGAAATGCTGTCCACCTGTGCCTTACCGCAATAGCTGAAGCTTTTTAACACACAGAACAGTGGTATTGTATGTGCATGAGAAATAATACCTGGGACAATGTTAAGGTAATATCAGAAGGCTTTAGATTCAGCTAAATAATAACTGTCATTTTTAATATCTTGTTCATGAACCCAAATAAATGCTGCATATTGCAGCAAACGTGGCCGTATGTTCTGCCAGTCACTTCACCGTCCAGCTTTTAATATCATGCAATATAATACTAAAACTGGTAATAGCATAATACAATGTACAAAGTCAACTATCCCGCTCAATATCATCTAGAACTCCACCAATGTCTATAGAATGCTGCTCAATAATGCTTTTTCTATAAATTCCAAGTATCATTTCTTCAACGTCTTCCAGTGGTTGTCCTGCATAAAGTCTTAGTTGCTGCTTCTTGAGAACCATAACCTCAATCCCTTTTGCTGTTGCCTCATTATACAATGTCTGAAATGCATCAACCCAATATTCAATCTGCTTATGAATTGCACTTCTTTGCTGGCCATAATCACTTTCCCGCCATCGTCTATAAATATATCTAGTTCTGACTGGCCTCTGGCAATCTTAGCTTGTAGTTCACTAAGTTTGGTTTGCTCAAGCAAAAGGCTAGCTTGTAAAACCAACTGCAATCATTTAATGAAAAACAGTTAGTACCAGTGTCCACCAACCATCAAGCGAACCAAATTTAAGGTCAAATGAAAGTTGTTGAACGTGATCCACCAACCTCAAAGGAGCCTGTAGGCTGTATGATTGAGGGCTATGTTGTGCTTGCGTTCTTTCTCCTCTGGACAACCCTAAACAATCATCAAAGTAGCTCAATGTTACTAGAAAATCTCTTCATCATTATCCATGCAATAAAATGGTTTTCCTTTTTCCGTGTACTCTTATATGAAAGAAGCCATGCGCTTTCTTCCCATGTACATTTGCTTCGGATTTGGTGGATCTGGGATTTTGTCAGACTATCCCTGCATTGGTTGCTAATCTTGGTCTTCAAATCTTGCTTGGCAAGCATTAGCATACTTCAAAGCCCACGGAAATAATTATCATGAAAAGCTTTCTGAAAAATAAAAAACATGAAGAATGATATCGAGTTTTTGTGTGAACATCTTACCTCTCAGAAAATGGGCAGAATGATCTCATAATATCGCAAAACAAATAAAAAATGTATATCCACATGTTTGGTTGTACGCAAGCCTTGATTTCTAAAGTATTCTCCTTGTTCACTTGGCATCTTCGGCACATCAGAAATAAGTAAATTATAACAGAACAGGACGGCATCTTCTACCCGTGAATCGGAGTGCAAGCTGCTTAATTATCCAGCTCTGTTAAATTTATCTGAAATTTTAACCCTCATATTACCAAATTCTCCTATGCAGGCCTTTCAAGTGTCTGGGATTTTGGAATCTAAGGTGATTGAATACCAACAAAGAATAGGATGGCATACTGAATCTCCTCACAAAAGTTATTGAACAATTTGGCACTTCCCTGGTGGCATCTGGGCAAATTCTGGCATCGCATGTCACAAAAATCTACCTATTATTTATATAGGCCCAGAAATTGTGCTGAGGGGATGATAAAATGGCGGCAACATACATTTGGCAAGCAGCATTACAATGTGTGTTCCTATATATATTGTTGTACAATGAATAAAGGCAGAAACTATAGACCAACAATATCACCAGCCACCATCCCTATTACCTTGTAAAATTCTTTGTAGCCTAAATACTTCACCTTGTCCGCCATTCATCATTCTGATTTCCATTTGGCAACTTCTCAAGTGATGACTGGGGTGCTTTCCCGGATGATAAAATTACAGGATTCATTCCCATGACTACTGCATTTATAGCATCAGCAAAAGATTCCCTTTGTTGCAGCTTGAACAAATATCCAACAGGGGATTCTGCAGAATGTTCATAGGCAGCAATGCCAGACAATCCTGCAACCAAATAACAATGCTTTTTATTCGATAACTTCAAGAGAAATGAAAAAACCTGAAGTGTGGGTTGATAAAGGGCAGTGTCAGAAAAACCAGCCAATTCGGCCCGGGCATATGTGACAGCTTGTTCAAGGCCCCCGGTCTACTAAGGTGTAAGAAAATCAAATAGATAAAAAAAAAACTCAAAATTCAAAATGGACAGATGACTACCTTCACAAGTTCACAAGTTCAATGAACTTCTGACAGTGGAGAAGGAATATTATGGTTGACTTCTCATCCTGGAAAAAGTGAATAGGCTTTCATTTTCTTTTGGAGCCAAAATAGAAGAAAAGGTTCCCCCACAGGCTTCATCAAAAGCTGCCAGTGTGTCTTGGTAACCATAGTGCAGTAGATAGCCACGCCCAATGTTTCAAGTAATATTATAAAACAGTCAAGACACTACTCTAAAAATCCTCAAAGACATGAAATCCCAGCAGGACCAACACTATAGAGCCCAAATCCAAGGTATGGTATTTAGGCTGGCTCAAGGTCAATTAAATTCCATCAAGTCACCTCACCCAGATCTTGAACAAAACTTGCAAGAATAAGGAGGTTTCAAACGTGGAGGTTTGCCGGAAACATTGAATAGGAAACATTGATATCCATTGATATTCAGTGTCCACAGAAGTGCCAATGTGGAGGGTTGCCACACAACATTACTCTTGTACAATAACCTAGTTCCAAAGGCTGAACTAAAACCTTGCCTATCCTCTCCTGGTTCAAGACTTGCATTAATAAATCTAATATTTTTTCCAATAATGAATCATCTCCTGGACCTGCTGGTTCATTTGGCTAGTTCTCTGCATTTATTTTCTATTTTCTATCAATTGCTGAACCCAGCAGATTTTATGCCAATACATAAATATATGCACACCTGTGGCTCACACTTAGGGCTAAGGGAACATTCTCAACTGCACGTTGACAGCGATCACGCTCCTCGTGTATTAGGGTCTGCAAAGATATTCCAAATATAGTGTCATTCCAAGCAGCTGCAACATGCGACTTAAATAAGAACTCATGTCTAAGCTTTGCACTTTATCAGCTTATATGAGACTTCTAAGCATCCTCCATCTCACTAAATAGAAAACACCGGCAGACAAACCAAGCCCGCTGTTTACAATATGATTCTCACAAGAAATTGCACTCTCAGCGATCAACTCACTGGTCCTAGTTTAATTTATCGACTTAGATATTTCTCATATACATTGATTGTTTGCTATGTTGTTATGATTCCAATGAGCCTTCGTATCTTGTGACTACATATAATCCTCCCCTCATTCTCAATACTTTTACCTATCCCTTAGCCAGTAACACAAAAAAAGCTCCTAAGGTAAGAGATACCTCAATATCAAATGCAAAGGGGCTTTGTCCAGAATTCACAGTTACTCTGCCAAATACACATTCCACCTGATGGTATTTCTAAGTTCAAGGAAATCTGGCGATAAAAGCAGGGATTCAGTAGTAAACTACCCTTCGTTACTGCAATCTTTATATAAATTGGATTACTTACTGAAAAATATCTCTTGTAATGCAGAATTTATCCCAGCGCCAACAGTATCCACTGTAGAAAAAGTTGGGCCAAGACTTTCACCTGTTCCTTGACGATGATAAAGCTTCCCGTCATCCCCATGATAGCCATAGGTGTTTGGTTCCCACCTTAAAAGCCAAGGCTGCTGCAAAATAGACTGGCTCATGGATACAGTGTATGCACTTTGCAAGCCAATATGAGGCTTTCTAATCTACAATCTAACACTGGTGACAATCAGAGATGAAAAAAGGTAACAAAGATGCCATCAGACCTGTTAAATATGCCCAGGCCTAAAGGTAAATCTGCTAGCGTGGCAGAATTTTTAAGAAGAGATACTCTATTTGGTAAAGCATATGTTGGAGAAGCTCGGGTTTACAGCTCCAACCTGTTGCACAGGAACATCTAACTAGTTGGCTCGTGGATGCTAACACCTACTGTTCGTGGAACTTGGTTGCTGCAATGGACCTGTCTAAGGAATATCTGCCGCATGCTTGACTGGGCAGGATATTTGGACATGATGCAAAGCTGCCAGCTCTTAGACGTGGGCATTTACATTCCAGCCAATTTGGGGTTCTCTGCTCAAGACCTATGATGCCATCTCCACGTTTCTTGAGTGCCAGTGAAACGTGAGAATGAATAAAGCCTGCACAAAGCCTGCAGCTCCCGTAACTGGCACAACAAGCTATCCACCTTTCTGCAAGGACCTGATAACATGGATCAAAGGATTATAATATTAAACCACGTGCTAATTAAGGCCCAATTACTGAGTCCAATTGGCAAATCAAGAATATGCGAATAGACAAATGATGAATTCACAAGTTAACGCATGTGGTAAAAAAAAGGTCTTAGCCTACCTCTTCCAAAGCGGATCCGTGGACCTCATTTGCCCAGGCGATGTCATGACAGCGTTTGATGGAATGGGTTGCAAGTGATCCAATTATAACACACGCAGCGCTGTTTCATGATGCAAAAGAAAAATCAGTCACGATGTGCAAAAAACTTGTAAAGCCAGCAAGAATAATGAAAGTACAATTTTCTTGCGTTTTTGGGCATAGATTTCTACTTCAGCTAATATGGTGCATCATGCCATCTAGAAACAAAAACTTCATGAGCAAAATCTGTGTTTCCTGCAATTTGTCAGCAAGCAACTGCCAAATCTCTCTGCTAGAATGTACACGTACCAAGGGAACGACTTCATTCACCAAGCAAAGTGCCCATCTCGTGTTGTATCCACTGTATCCTCGGAGGAGCACATCTGCCTGAACTTAGATAAAGTTTACACTACAATTTTGCAGCCTGCATTGACTCTGAGAAATCTGGAAAAGTGTTCTGAGCGACTCACCTTACGGGCATAGGTATGAGCAAGGGCAGCTCCCAAAACTTAAAGTCGAAGCGAATGTAAACGGAGTAGAGAGAAAACCCAAATCGCCCCCAAGTTGTACCTCTACCATATAAGACTGTAAGAAAAAACAAAGGTAAGAAAAAACAAAGGCATGGCATAGGATCTTGACGCCGCTTCAACGCATGCGGGCCAAACCGACTGGAGAAGTCACTCCATTGCCGAATCAATAAGAAAGCGATGAGAAAAGGAAGGGTTGTCAGGTTTGCAGCAGGTGTACAGAAAAAAGGTTGTAGTGGTGATTCCTTACATCAAAAAATGTACTTACCAAAAGCAACATGTTACAGTTAGAAGCTCGTTAATCAACCTTGTAGCTTTAGGATCATGCTGGTATGATTGTGAACGAATGGCTTAAAAGACTGATATTAGTTCTCAGCATTGTTGCACATTTTGCAGGTAAGGCAAAGTCACAATAGGACTGAATATCTTTGTAGGATCCAGAAATACATTGAAGAAAAGCGGCGCCAAGTTTTAGACGCATCACCACACCAGATTTCTACATGATGAAATTTCTTCACACAAAATCGAACGGAGAAAGGGTTATGTTTTAACAACTTGTTGTATCCAACCAAACCTGTTTTATCAACATCAACATAATCATCTTGAGAATCTTTTCCTCCTGTAGAAGATGTCTTCTTCCAGTCCTCCAATGCATATTCTTCTTCATCATCTGTATCTGTAGTGGAGAGAGTAACACATGACGTACGTTCTAAGGATGCAAAAAATGCGGAGGCTAGGCTGCCCCCAACCGAACCTGCAACCCTATCCAGCTTGATAGTTCACGAATCAAATTAGAAAACATACAAGGCCGACGGACTTCAAACCACAAACGCCCACAGAAATTTTAAAGTAGAGGTCACAAGCGCCAACCCAAATGGATAGCAAAGTAAGGTCAAAATAAGCCTAGAACCAGTGTGACTATACTTATTTGTGGTTTAAAGACGTTTCTCAATTCTTGACCAAGATAGTGCTCAAGAAAGATCGCAAACGGCAGATTTACACATAAGTACAAAATACGGGCTATGGCAAATCCTGGCTAGAGCAGCAAACTTACCAATCCTGTAAAGCTGAAGAACCTTTACCAAGAAATAAATCACCTTAACACTTGTTCATAGAAGGCGCCGATCAAATGCAAGATCAAAGAGTTGAAATCGGTCCAAACGCCAAGGCAAGCTGAGCTAACTTCACTGGATTAGATGAAGCCAGATCCTCTCAGTCGCCACATATAGCTCGAAAACCACGGCAAATGCAATATAACCAATAAGAGCTCGAAAACCACGGCAAATGCTTTTCCCTAATAAGTTGTCACATTTCACGTTGTCCCATGCCCCATCCATGACCCCAGTATTTAATAAACATACCTATGCCCCATCCATGACCCCAGTATTTAATAAACATACCTGACATAGACATCCAATATTTAATAAACATCAAATATAAAATGCCCTTTTTTTTTTTTTTTTTGAAGGAAAATGCCCTAATTTCAAGGATGGACGGTCTACATAAAATGCCCCAATTGAATCCCTAGATCTAACGGCTCACATCAAAAGCCCCAAATAAAGGGGGCTGCTTGGGGTTGATTGAAGTGTCACCGTCTGGACCGTCCATCTCAGAGATGGACGGCCGAGATCAATCTTTACCAACAAATTCCTTGCACCTTCCTTAGGCTTAAAATCAAGGGCCACGATTTCTCACGTGCCCGATCGACGGCCCAGGGATGGGGTGCATGCCCCATGCATGCCCCATGCATGCCCCCCCATCAAATCCAAGGGCCATTGTCGCGACACCTCAAAAAATCGACGGCCAGGAATAATCTCTACAAACTTTCACCCCCCCATAGGACCCATAATATAATTGTATATATATAATAGATATATATATATATATATATATATATATATATATATATATATATATATATATATATATATATATATATATATATATACAAGTCTTTGTACTATGTAGGGCCTGTACGAGTTAGGGACTGTATAAATCCAACTAGAAGCAAAATACAGAGATATATCTCTTAGATTCTATTGGATTCTTTGTACTATGTAGGGCCTATACAAAGTTGAATGAACATGTTTTAGGGATTGTAGCTAGTTCATTGTATGAGCCAATATCAGTAAGATTCGTGAGAGTACGCATGAGATTCCATAAGATTTTGAAAACTATGTTTTTTTAATTTCACTAGATGTTATAAAGATTCACAAATTTCTAGGCTTTCTATACACAATCATCTTTGTGAAGTGTGAAGGATCCACCTAGATTGTCTTATGATCATCTGAGATTTCATTAAGGCTTCCAAGGTTCTTTGAATATTCCCATAAGATTCCTTATAATGTACAAAGATTCTCCCAGATTCTCTACGGTTCCCATAGATTCTTGAAGAATCCTTTCAGTTTCCTTGAGGTTCTAGCAATCTTCTATAGATATCTTTAGATTCTCTAAAATTCTATAAAGGTTTCCATAGATTTCTTAATATTTAGGGCTTCTCCTATAAAATTTGCAAATAGAATTTTTTTCTTTTCCGGCCAATCATTACACTCTTTACATTTGGTTCTTAAATTGCCACTACGTAATGACCGTTAGATCGTTGCTTCTGGGTCCCTAGATATTCTGCATGTCTGGTGTTGTTAACCCGAGATGTGAAGCCGAGGCACGTTGTAAAGACTAACCAATCTTTCAAATTCTCCTAAGATATACTCAACATCTGAGATTTTTCCAGGGCAAGCAAACGTCCATTGCGATTCTGTAGTAGTGTTCCATAAGATTATATGCAACTATCGAGAAATCACTCTGCTTTTCAACCTACTAGTAGATTTCCATGTTAACTCGTTGATTTGCTTAACTCAAACCTGACATTCATGTATATAACTTGAAAAGAAAACAATATAAGAAGCTTTCATGTAGAATTGCCTACAAAAAGCATGTCTCCTCATGCTTGCAATGTACTTGAAGTCGGATTCGATGTTTCTTTGGTAGGTGCCATAAGTGTACTTATTAAGCATAAGCGTGAGTTATATGTGTATAACCATACTCTAGTCATGAAGAATGATGGATCATGAAGCAGCCTTTATCTTCAGCTAATAAATGGTAGAAGAATGACACACTAGTCGTAGAAATCACGCAGTATTAATCGTGAACTAGTAAAAGGATAGGATCATAAAAGACCATGCCAAATGGTATTTAGATACCATCAGACTGAAAGACAATTGTTGCACAAGCCAAAAACAACACACGTGCATTTCAAAGACTAAAAGACAATTCTTGCAGAGACTTTTCAGCCAAAAACAACACACATGCATTTCAAACCACTCAAAATAATTTCAAAATATGTCAGCAAACTAGTCTTCATATTCTCAAGAAGATCATGTTGCAAGAAAAACTGCAGCAACATCATAAAAAATAATCTTTTCAACATAAATATATGTCTTTATTCCCTTAGTTGTAGACGCTGGCAACAATATTTATTATTTAATTTATAGAGTCATACACCTGCATACAAAAAGATGGTATCTGCAGGTTCTCAGTTTGCATTTACTTTAATCGCTGCAATCTGTTCAATGAGAACTTTAGACTTCCTTTTGCCCAAATTAATTGGTGCAACTCCTCGCATGATTTGTTTTTGTGCCTTTTTATCCCATTATATTCTACTTGGAGTACACTTATGCGAAATATTCTTGGAACCCATGCTTGTTGCTTCAAGATGGTAAGATATTTTTCCGTAGCCTTCAATTTTGCAAGATTCATGTCAATTCCTAGCATAACAAAGTCATTTTTATACATGAATAAACGAATCTAACCTCTTCTCTGATTTTTGATAGGTCTTCAGCAGTATATCCTAGAATTTGTTCTCCCTGTTCATTGAAGATAGTGACTGCAGTTTCTGCAGTTGAATCTAATAATATTGCCTGGAAAATATACCTGAATATTGTAATCATATCAATTATATCAGATCATGATGACTGAACCACAACTTAATGGGGAAATAGCATTTGATTTGCTTCAAGCTATATTCATTTCTGAAGACATTTGTATCAGCGAAATTGGCATAACACGTCCTCGTATATATGTGGCTTGCATGGATTTATTTTATCTGGCAAAATAGCACCATATACCTCTTGCAAATGTCTGTATACTTTTGGCACTTGTCGCACCAGAACTTCGACTTCTGTTCAATTGGCTTCTTATTGCATGTTGTGCATGCTTGATACCACATTGCCTGGTCAGGATTGATAAATGCTATTGACGCTCTCACATTGAAGTATGTAGGCTTTAAATGAGAGCCGGAGGTCAGCAAACAAACTTTCACAAATAATCATAAAGAAGATAACAATGGGAATGTAATACCTTCCGCCACCTATAGAAGGCTTAATTTATCTCCGATAGGAGGATACGCATTTGCCAATGTTGTTGCGTAAATAGATTTTGCTCCTTCCCATTAGTTTCATACCGTATAATTATAGGATAGGATGTTATACTACAGACTTATGCATGCTGCTTACTAACATTCAAGAACAAACAACATTTACCATGATCGCAATGCAGAAGCCTCAGGAATATTTGGGTTGATTTCTATTACACTGTTGTTTGTTGTCGACAGCGAGACTCCTGTTGGCAGTACCACACAAACATCAAATTTTGTACTTCAGAATGACACAAAAAATGACTATGCCATTGCCTTGGAAATTCTTTGCTCGAACATGTGCAATTGCGACTATTGGCTTGTCATGGAGCATCGCAAACAAAGATTGCTCCATCTTTTAGCTTAAATTCACCCCAAAGGCTTAGAACCACAATTATTTTGGCTGCGAACATGCACCTTTGTTAGCAATGGATGACAATGGCACTTCACTTATATTCACGCGGTTAATGCGGTGTACCTATTATCTAAAATGGTAATTTCTCGCTTTGCAATCTCCTGATTATCATATTTTCGTTTGACTGTCATCACATCACAAACATTCGAGACAACTCCAATCACATCTGTCAATAGTTAAGCATAAGCAAAAATATAACTTGCATATTCCGATTTTCTGTTCCTCATTAATTAATTTTAAATAGAAATCTTACTCACCAATAAGAACTTCCACAATATATCGATGAAGTTGATCTATGGGTGTAAAACATTGTGCACTCATCATTTTTTTAATGGCGACAACATCCAGACTCATAGCCTCCTCCACAACGGAGTGCAAGTCAAGCACAATTTGGTACTCATTGTTCGTAGTAGAATATCGTTTTGTTTGCATTAATTTAATGCTTCCTTTGAGATGTAATATACTTTTCCGAGTTGCGTTTCTCATAGAATATCTCGGCAAGACCTCATTGAACATTGCTGCCTGTATTCGTGTTCCCTACAAAATATGAGCTGCATGGTGTAAGAACAAAATAGAGATATACATAGCAAAATACTTGTTGCACACAATTTACCTACATCTTTGTCCATTAATTCAACGTTGAACACTTTTTCCTCGCCCAACGGTATCAAATTCTTTTACTGTGCCCTCTCCATGTCACTTGAGCTTTAATTGCCGGTTTGATTGATAAGGATTCAATTGTATTAAAGGGCAAATCTTCTTGCTATTGCTAATTGTCTCAACCCACTCGTCTTCAGATCAGCCTAAAAGTATCTGCAGACTTAGTTAAACATCCAACATCATCATAAAGAGCTCCAATGATGTTTGTCATAATAGCAACTCCTTGTATACTACATTACGGTTGTCACAATGGGGACGATCATTATGTAGAATAAGAACATCCTCTCGTCGTCAGATTCGCTAGTGCAAAGATATCTGATTGTCCATGTGCAAACACGCGGCGCATTCAAGTCCAATACAATTTTGTCAAGTGTTAGTCCAAGACAAGCGGCTATGGAAGGTTGTTGAATAAGCCAATTTGAGGGGGCGCTTGACGCCTATGGAACGTGGAATGCAAAGATTATGAGGCTGATGAAAGAAGTCACACCTACTAATTGGGTGAATGCAATCCTACCGAGATGTTTTGCATTCCAAGAAGACGACAAGAACATACTTTTCATGTAGCTCATGTATGACAACTCGCATTCTTTACCAACCCTTTATCCGCATCAAGCAATCTCATGATTCTAAGATATCGCACCTACTTTTAAATGAAGCACATGTGGTGGCAATGTTGGATGTTCATAAGCATGCGAAAAATCATTTTCTCAAGTGCTCCATTGCGGACACGACGTTCATTTTCGCTATGTTATCATAGCTATAGTATAGTTTTCCTTCGTGACGTAGGACGCCCGTAATGCTTTTGTTAAAGTCATCAACGAAATATTTAATGGCGAAAGGAATGCTCGCTTTTTCACATCTTGATGGATCCGCCAATATGTTTACAGAAAAGGAATTCTCGAAAGCATCAACAATACTTGTTGTTGTTTTGAACAGTCGAAGCGTAACAATATCGGATGCCCAATTTTCACCTATAAATGTAACACAACGAACTAAGTCCATGTCCGAGGCATTTCTTATTGGTTGGTAATCGATATATTCTAAATGCATTCCATGTCCGAGACAACCTAATGGATGCATTCAATGTGGCTCGCCTTCCCCGAGCCTTGCACAATAGGAGCTATCTGATTGAAGTCACCTGCAGCTATCAAGCATTTCCCTCCAAATGGCTTATTATTTCCGCAAACCATTTGAAGCAACATATTTACTGACTCTATAACAGCCTTGTTGGCCATCGGAAACTCATCCCAAATCAATAAACTTGCTTTGCAAAGCAAATTTGCTTTTTCCGAGGATGGAATGATCGCTGATTCTACACCAGCACTATTGTCAATAACAGGAATTTGAAATAATGAATGAGCTGTTTTTCCCCCTGGGTATAGAAGACCAGCCAACGCCGTTGTCGCACATGGCAACACGATACCTCGATGGCCTCGTACATAAAGACATAATGCATTGAGAAGGAAAGTTTTTCCTGTGCCAGCACCACCTTCAACAAATATAGGATTATTTGCTTCAATATTTTGAATCATCGCAGTCACAAGATCATATACATCTGCTTGTTCTTTGTTCATGGATGCGCGCATGCGACTACACTCTTGCAAATATATACCATGTTCTGGAAACCTTCGAAGCTCACGTAAAACCAATTCACAATCTATAGTGATGGAAGGGAGGCCAAAGTCAATAACAGTTTTGCCATGTTGTTTTAGCACATTTTCTATCGAAATTAATGCTTTCTGATCAGCAACCATCATATTCGATTCCTCATTAATGTAAAAATCGCGTACCAACTCTACGTGATATTTATTCCATAATTCCAGTGCTGGTGCACCATCAAGGATTAGAAGCACAAATAGGAACCGTAATTGAGATGGCGTTTGTAACGAACTAATTGCCTCCTCCATTGTTACAATGTGCTCTGTTTCATCTTGCAGCAATCCCATTGCCGTCAATGTCCCCTCATACGTATCATACACTTGTCCATTGTAGGTTTTTAGATCTTCCCATCTTCTTGGAGAAGTATGCAGTAAAAGTTGACGCAGGTAAAAGAGCTCACCTTCTCGAGGCATCACAAGTCTTATCCTGCACACAACATCTCTCTTTGTCCTCTTCCGAACTGCATTTCTAGCTATTGGAGGCCGTGAAATCTCAAGTTGTTCATTTTCTACTTTCCTTGTGGAGCTTAAAGGTATGAGGACATATTTCTCATAATATTCAATGTAACTCAAGTTCAAGAATTCAGCAGAATCAGGTCTCAAGAAATACCGGTCAAGGAGAGAAGCAGTAGAAGGCCTTCTATATGACACGTTTCTTCTCTCCTCAATATGTACAGGAAGACACTTAACAGCAGGGCTCTTCTCCGTTACATGGTAGTTAAATATTCGCCATCCTGCTTCGGTAGAAGAAATGTATCTTGCATTCACATAGTCGTCAATCTCATTTCTGTTTGATCTCTCTGTGTCAACACAATATTGTATCTTGTCAAAGCCTTTGTAGATATAAGCATATAGATATGTGAAGATCTGTACTGTCGCAGCAACATCAACATTAACATGGCAGTCCAGTTGCGATACCAAGAAAGGTGAATAAGGCACAACCCATATGTCTTCAGCTGTACGCCTACGATATTGCATGTAACCTTTTGAATCTACATGTGTGCTATGATTAATTGGGCGAGGGTATTTCCAGCAGCAAAAACCTTTCTTTAGGCATCGCTCACTATGATGATGTATCATATACTTCCGCACTTTTCTTGCTAATTCTTGATCTGCTGGTATCTCAGCTGAGATCAAAAGATCAACGATTGAAAGTGGGATCTCATGTTCTGTTTTCAGTACTATATGGGCGTGTGGCAGTCCTCGCTTCTGGAATTCAATCACATGCACCATATACACAATCGGTCCAAATAAAGATCGGAGCAATGACTTTGCATGCTGCAGACGAGCATGAAATGCTCTTATAACTACAGTTGGTATCTCAGCTGCGGTCTGCCCAGGTCGCAGCATGCTCCGAATCTCAGGCCAATCTGGGTTTGTAGTCATTGTAACGAAGAGGCTGGGTGGTCCCTTTGTTCTTGCAAGCGCAAGTGCATCCGCAATCTGTACTGAAGACCAACGTCTACTCCCAAGGAAAGATGAAGGCAAACTGCCATTTTCTCGTATATCATCATCCTCAGCAAAATCCTCGTCATCGCCTGCTCGTCTTCTATTGTAACCGTTAGTTCGTAAGAAATTCAACCTCTCCTCTTCGACCCTTGAATACATGTCAACGAGGTATTCACATGTGAGCCGTCCTAGTTGCAGAAATCTCTCTTCATGGAGCAGCCGACACCTATACCATTCTATTTGGCTCATGCCTTGCTCGTTGTATGGGTGCCAACCGAGGGTTCCATTTGGAAATAACAATGGGTACTGCAGAGGTTCATATTGTGGATCTAATATACTGATGTACACTTTCTCCGAGTTCTTATGCAACCAAAATACAGCAACCCTTGGGTTAATAGTAACCGTATCATTCGCATGTATTATCGCAGCAACCTCGTCTGTTGCAACTGTCCCATTAAGCCTTAGCATTGCTGTCTCAAGCTGCATGTCTCGCATTACTTTTATTAATCCGCAATATGGATTAATAGTTTGCAACACGGACGCTACAACTGTAACCCAGTGATACGGAAGCTGATAACGTTCAGCCCTTGGATACCTATCAGCACTATCATGGATATACCAATGTAGCGGTTGGTGAGGTATCGATATAGGGAGCATTTGATGGTATGTGCGACCCATAAGTGCAATGGATGACGGAGCATCTAATTCTACAAACTGCCCATCGGCACCGAGAGCTGTGAAACAAAATAGATGGTTCATCTTCCGACTGTGCTTACTAAATCCACACTCGTTATACATTCGTGCAAGTGTAGCATGTAATTCAGGCAACCGTGACAGAATTCTTTTTCCATTGTTGCAGCAGAAAGTGCTACTCTCATTTTCAAGCAAACGAGTATGACATTGACTGCAAACTTTGTTCCATGTAAGCACTAATTTTCTTGACTGATCCCAGATATCCATCTTTCCAATCTGTTGTTGCCAATGCAACATTGGCACCGGCGTACGCTTAATGCCAGCCATATCACAATTTGAACCAATATCCATAACTCCGCTATTGGATGCAACATTACTCATGCCAGTCGATGTATCTGCCATACAATCATCTCTACCATCATCTCTTCTTTGGCGGTATTCTCTTATTCTCCCCCTCACTACCTCTTTTCGCTCCTCCGATAGCTTAGCATACCAACCACGCTGACTCTCATTGTGCCTCATCCTCTTTGATGCTCGAGTTAAATCTTCTGCAGATACATCCACCATTAATCCCTTTTGCCGTCTATCTTGATCTACACTCCTAGATACAATTGCTACATTATCTTTCAACCCAGCCTCACTGTCTTCAGTTGTCATAGCCATAAGCGAGCTTGTATGACACTCAGGATCATATTCACCACCCATATGATTGTGCACAACGAAATCACCTACATCAACTGGATTAAGCTTGTCAATCTCACTATTCGGCTCACCATGCAAGTGTTCTATAGCTGCTTTCTCTCCCTTGGTTTGATTCCTATCTCCCAACTCTAGATTAATCTGTGTGGTCACCACCTCACTTGGCACCAATGGCTGGCTGCTACTGATACTTCCAGCAGCATATCGTTGTCGTGCATACTCTCTCATCCTCTCTCTAAGCAAGGCCTTCTTTCCATCCGACATCCTAGCATACCAATTACGTTGAGCCTCATTGCGTTTCAGCCTCTTTAATTCCTCAGCTGAGTACTCTACATTCGGATCTAACTCCCTTCTGCGCCTAGGCATCCTATCACATTCCGCAAGCCCAACATTTAAACTTAAAACATACTGCCAATCTTTCCTAACTCTAACATAGATTTAAGACCAATCTACAAACATTCAAAAATCTCTAACTATTTGAAGACACTTGTCAATAACATACTCGTGTCCCTGTTTCTTACAACGCTCAATATCAACTATGGAAAACAGAGTCAAGCCAACTGCAACTAGCACATACTCTCTAATGACAACACAAACAAATCAAATAACCATACATCTCCACTCACCTCAAATCGCTTACGTCTGGCTTCACAGCAACGATGCACGCAGCAGAGATCAATCAATATTAGCCTCCCAAACCTATAGTGACCACAAAAAGGTCAGACAGCATTAACAATTGATATATTTTAACCTTATGCCCGAATTAATTGCACACGAGCTCTCACAATCGCATTGACTCTCTTCTTTCGCTACTATTTGCAGGAACACCATGACATCTTTGACATGCAGTTGCAGGCAACAGAAAGCTGTTCCAACTCCATAGAATCAATAATTAATTACAACAATTGGTGTTTAAACAGTGTCCAGCTTCCTGATAGATCTAACAATAACATAACGACACATCTGCACACATCTTAAATTGCTCACGTCTTACTTCACATGAACAATGTTCGAAATGGGTTTTTTATGGCCTATACTGGATGTAGAGCCCTGACCGGGAATTCCCAGTTTCAGATGATCTGGAATACATGGCCGCTGCCCAAAACATTTAAGTTTCAGAATCCATGGCCACTGGAACAATTTCGTATCTTCTAGCAGCTTTTCTGTAATTTTCTAAGAAAACTTAATGATCTTCAATTTGAATTATTCTTCTCTGTCTCAATAACGTCTTGGTTCAGATATGTAAGACACGGCCAACCCATCTATTTCATGAATTTGTATGCAAAAACTAACACATTTTCTATAATGCTAGGGAATCTTAGTTGTGGTGATTTGGCAATAGCACATGGGCAGTCCATAGGCTGCAGGTTAAAAAATAATGTTGCTAGGCACAGCCACAAGGTTGTAGCGCGCACAGGACTCTGCCAATGCATATTTAGACCAATAAATGATTAAAGCAATCGGTTGCATTCTCTGAATAGATATTTGGGTGACTACGGCCCCTTCTTTCCTCATTTTGGCAACGGGGCAAAGACACCAGTGGCATTTTAGCTTTGACAATGCATCTGGCCGGCAACCTCAAGAGTCTCCGCCATATCTTCTACCTAAAGAAAAACAGTTATGCCATAGCATCATGTGAAACTATTGTAGGCCGGTTCGTCTTATCGTGTTTCCAGATCTTGGTTTTTCAAAAACTGCTATGTCCCAAATCTTGGGTCCCTGATGCTTTTTTCGAAAGCATGGTATTTGCAAGACATGTTCAATACGCTATCTATTAGCCCGTTTGAACAAAATATAATTAATAGCATGGCCTTGGCTCCGTGTCATTTGAGCTCGCCAATTGCATAAGACTTGGGGAATAAGTCCCTACTGATATCTTTTCAAGTATGAAGACTTGGGAGTAAGTCCCCGATGCTTTTTTAGAAAGCATCTGTGATTTGCAAGGAATGTTCAATAACGCAGATCTAATAATAACATAACAACACATCAGAGACACACCTTAAATCCGACACTTTACTTCATACAAACAATGTACCCACCACTGTAGATCAATCATCAAATTTTCACAAGCCTACAATAACGATAAATCCATCAGCCAGCATCAAGAATTGATTCGCGTCTCAAACCTATCCTCAAATAAAATTACATACTATCCTCTAATACATCTAGTTTTGTGAAGTTAGAGAAGCAAATCAAAGAAACGCCCAAATGTTCTTCTGATTCCTGGATTTTTTTCTTTTCATCATAATCAGAAACGTTGTGGGATGCTTCTCCTCTGGTTGATATGTCCAAATCCAAAGTGTCAAAGCCTTCCAAATCTCTTAGTGGATCGAATGGTGGGTCGTGGGTCCATCAAGCACAAACCCATTTTACCTCGCTACATACAACTCCCAGATCTCATCGGCCAAATTCTTCAAATTACTACTTAGATAAATTGAGATTTCAAGCAAAAACGAAGGCCTATGAATAGAGTCAACAAATTTGAACTTGGTCATTTAAGTCGGAAAGAAAAGCCGATCTTCCAAGATATTGAAGATCCACATCCTTTATATATGCATGTGGAAGATGCCGATGGAACAAAATATCCTTTATTTTTTCGTCGTGATTTCACGCATCCCATGTAAAGTTAAGTAGATCCTGTTAACTTCTATTGCATAATTCCAGTCACGCATTAGTCTACAAATATGTTGAAATTAAAATGCTGCAATATGTCCTCATATTCACATTTGCCTTCTTTAAGCTGATCCACATCCTTTAAATATGCACATGGGAGATGCCAGATGGAACATGCAAGATACGACTCGCATCCTCATTTTGTTTCACTAAGATTTTCTATTTCATTTCACAGGTCCTATGAAAAGTTAAGCAGCTCTGTTAATGTTCTAGTTGCATAATTCCAATCACACGTTACTCCACAAATATGTTGAAATTAGAATGCGGTGCAATATGTCCTAATATTCATATTTGTCTTCTTTAAGCTGGAAATTGGCAGCAAAATAATATCAAAACAATCTCCTGCAAGCTAAGTACACTCTAACAATGCTGTTTGCAAGGTTAAGCAGCTAATATGGACTGGCTTCCTAGAATTGGGAATCCGATTTATAAAAACGTTTCTTGGCTTACATGAATACTCCACACACAATGCACTAATCTAATCCCTGTATGCAATTCATCCATAACCCAGAATCAGAGCGTTTAGCAATAACCGTATGAATGATAATGGAAACCGATTATCCGACACCTTCACAGACTGATCAAGCAGACGAAGACTCCCCAACAGCGGTACCTCCATGTCGCACCTTCCCCTTTTAAGCATCTCGCTCCAACCCCGATGTCCGCAGCCAAAAATCAAGAATGCAATAACCATCTCTGTACACACTCCTCGACAACGCATCCCGACTAGACAATAGGTTCGAACAAAACCCGCTTTCCCCCCGACACGTCAACCTACTCCCTAATAAAAATAAATACAACACACATATAATGGATAAACATTATCTTAAATCATTTATAACGACTCGACCCACTCAATGGTGTAGATTTAGCTATAAATTCGAAGGGTCCAGATTTGATTTCACAATTCTGTCACATCTAACCATTCCAATCAACGGCCACGGTTTCACCCTCTCCCATTAATCAAACGGTCTAGATTATTCTTGCATGCCCCCATCCATGGTCATGCATGGCCCCATGGAGATCCAACGGGCAAAGCATTGCCACCTCGTCCCTTCCAAGATAAACGGCAAAGATGCATTTCAATATATAGATATCTATTTCATGGGGGCATCCAAAGTAATTTTATATATATTATGATATATATATATATATATATATATATATATACAAGTTTTTGTACTATCAATGGGATAAAATAAAATGGAATGAAAGGAGGTTGTGTACGAAGTCAAATGTACGTACATTGGGAAGTATAGATTTCCCAAGATTCTATAAGGTTTCTAAATTCACCAAAATTTAAAACTACCCAATAATCTAGAGAGATTCTATAAGATTCTACGAGGTTTTCTAGGAATGTATTAAGATTAGGAAGTATAGATTTCCCAAGATTCTATAAGGTTTCTAAATTCACCAAAATTTAAAACTACCCAATAATCTAGAGAGATTCTATAAGATTCTACGAGGTTTTCTAGGAATGTATTAAGATTACCCAAGATATCATGTAGTATTCCTTAATATTATAGCAAGATTCCTTGAAGAAACTCGTAGACACACTACAAAGCACACCCTAGAGATAACGTTCTCGCATGTTTGCATTACAAATGTGGTTAAAATGCTTACGAAGATGTTTACCACCCTCGACTTCTGTTGTGGGCTAATGCTTATAAAAGAACACAAAAAATTGCACTACAAAATTGATTGGTAGTTTGTGGTGTAAATGTTTATGACGATTTTATCACCCTCGACTTGTGTTGCAGGCATAAGTTAGGCACGGGTTATACTATGATGGATTGTACAAAAATCGACCGGTAATATGTGAATAAAATGTTTATGAGGATTTTTATCATCCCTAACTTGTGTTGCAGTGCATAAGTTATAGCTGCCTAATAGCAAGGGTCATGCTAATCCCAAGATTTCACATGTAGTGAAAGCTTCTACTTGTAGAAGAACACCAAAAATCAGAATATTTTAGCTATGGCTAACCTCTTTGCAAAATGCGACATCGTGGGTTCAAATTTAAACTCATGGGGCAAAGAACATGAAGAAATGCATTGATGTGCTTTTGATAGATATATTTTTCATTCCGCTTTATTATAGGTTTCCCAAGATTCTATAAAATTCTTTGACGTTTTCTAAGGTACCATTTAGATTCCACATTATGCTATAAATATTCCTCAATATGCTATAGAGAACCCCTTAAATATCCTTTAGGTTCCGTACAAAACACATCCAATATAGAAGATTTATCTCTATTCACTTAAGGTGCACCTAGATTCTCCAATGTCCTCTTAAGATTCCATTAGACTCCTAAAAATCAATTGGTGAAAGATCAAGTCAATCCTCAAGTCAACATCTATCAAATCCTACTCAAAGTGCCACGTTCTTGTATTAACTTTAAGGGTTAGCATGCTTCCCTCTAGAATATGTTTAGATTCCTATTAGATTCCATCTAGATCGATTGGAGTAAGACCTTAGAATCCCTCGTCAAGAATAAGATTTCTGGAAGATCTGCATCAATTGTCTGGAAAATAACCACAACAGGCATTTGAATGCAAGGTTGGCGTTGTATATGCACTTCCATTGTATGAGTAGTTCGACGATGAAGTCTAATGGGAAGATTGCATATTGCACCATCTAAACAGAGGAATTCAAATTTCAATGGGTAGATTACATATGGATGTGCCATATTCAAATTTAAACTCATGGGGCAAGAAACATGAAGAAATGCATTGATGTGCTTTTGATAGATATATTGAGGTTTTCATTTTATTTCATTTTTTAATGTCCCCTTTTGTGGTATCTATCAAGTGATTATTAGAGGACAACCTTCGTGGCATTAGATTATAAATTTCAACTTACGATTCTCTCATAATATTACATGACACTCTCTTATAATATTACATAACTTTGATCACAATTTTTGTAAATGCAAAGATTATAAATTTCACTAATGCGCATTGCTACAGGTTTAAAAAGCTTGGAATTTAAGCTCCACATGACACATATACCGGTTAACACAAAAACTTATGTTGCCTATCTTGCTAGAACTTGCAACTAACAATATTTGTTAAATGCAGGAAAAAGATGACAAAATTCTTTGCTAATTTTCAATTCAAAGGCATGAGTTTAATCTTGTACCTAAGACGACGTTCAGTAAGGACCTATCCAATACCACATTGATATCTCACACTCAATATCTTAAACAAAATGAATCTTAAGCCTAGAATGACAACTTCTATAATCCCTCGCTTTTCTCAATGAACAATTATTTTACTTGCAAACTCTTGCATATAGAGTAAGCTAACCTTAAGATCTACGACAACTACAAAAATCGTGACTCAAAGCAAGAAAAAACCACTATAGACATGTTGAATTGCGATGAACACCAAAATACAAACAAAAGAGTTCTCACAATAAAGTGTAAACTCTAAGCAAGAAATAACCCGTCCACAATTTACTATGCCATAAGCATGCAACCTCCCTTGGGACAGCTCACTCCTGTACACAACATAATTTATAAATTGTGCCATTAGAAATTGAGAAGCAAAATGTACCTCTCCTCTTGTTTCGCATCAACCTACTAAGACGCTCTCTTTCTTGGAGCTCTTAAAACTTTTCCCCGACTAAGAGGTCTCATTGTGCCTACATGTCGGCATAAGCCCACCGAGTCTCACAAGAAGTCACGCTTATATGACTACAAAATGAACTTCACCTCAAAAAACCGGACGGTAATCTCCAATGTGATACATTAGTCAGGCATGGATGCTCCAACAAAGAAAGGAGGCATCAATGGTGAAATACCATATGGTACTGGAGTATCGTATCTTCCATACATTCCATCACCATATCCAAGGGGGTATGGACTGCCAACTTAAATACTGAACTAACACCAATTCCAGCATAGCTTGCCCAAGTTCTATGTCGAGAACAAAACTAAAACTATTCTAAACCTGCCTTTTTCCCTACTTCCCCCCAAACCGGATAAACAGCTTAGTGTGTCTCTTTGTGGAAACATGATATTACAATGAAGGTAAGCACAAACTTTTACCAAAAGATATGTGGTCTTGAGAACCTAGCCAAAAGATCAAGAACCAAAGAAAGAATAAATGATACATGAGATATTCAAGCTCCCATTATCGCCGATGTTTCGTTGAAGATACGGCAGTTGTTAAAGATTTCCTACTATGATCCATAAAGAACAAGAATGGGACTTTGATTAGCAACCATGTAACAAGTTTGATTGGACAGCTTATGCAACAAGTTTGATGGACAACTTGTAAATATCTGTGTCAATTAATAATCTCTTTCTCTCGCATGTCTTAATAAAAGATTCTCCGCAGAGAAATTAGTACCCGCAGGAAACATTCCAGATTGTTGACAATATACTACTGAAAGCAATCCCTTGCAAGACGGTCCGAGAACCACAAACATAACAAAACCCACACCCGGAGACAAAATCAAATCCTTCAAATCATTACCGTGGAATGTGAATGCTTATATAAAAGCATAAAGTGGTTCGGGGGTACCTTTCTAATATGCATGAACCTTGTGAAGGGCGATGAACCTTGTGTAGATGAGGTTTAAGAACAAGAGCTGAATCTCCATAATAGTGTCTTCAAATACCGAGGCGGTGACATCATGAGCAATGCCCCAGATTGGCCGAAATAGGATGCAAATACAATGTGAATTGCCCCATAGAACCATATATCTAAAACAGCTTAAAATGTGACAATTTCTAGGAGAATGAGATAATCCCCTGTGAGAGCATGTTGCCATAACTTCACCAATGCCACTGTGGAGCCATTGACGAAACCGTAGAATCAGCTAAAAAGAGAGGTACCAAGGATTGGGCTTGGGAAATGGCATTTTGGGCAATGAAGGTTGTTCACGCCTGGAAGCTCAGAAGGTCATGGACAAAGACGCCATGTCCAAGCATATCGGTTAGATACGTAAAGCACAAACATGAACCCCGCAAAGACCTACGATCGTGACTCCAAAGCTTTGCCGGGTCGCAAAATTCAATGCAAAACCCAAAACCCATTGCTTTGATTTACTACCTTGCTTTAACATTTACCATAGCCATACCTTAAACCGCTTCCCTTCACCTGATGCACATAGCCGACGTCCATCCGCTTGAAGTCGATCGCTTGTCGCTCTTTGCAAAACCATAGTCAAATTATAGAATAATAATAAACTAATAATCTATGTTATATTTGAAGGAAGAGCAACATACAACGTGAATGGGCCACAATCCCCTCAGAGACGCCAAGGAATAGAGTCACCACTTCGGCCACAAAATTCGGATTAACAGTGGTCTTAAGCCGGGCGGGTAAACCGATCATCCAAGGTCCCCCGTGATCCAAATCAAATCAACTTAATTAGCATTGAAAGAATGCGCAAGGGCGAATTGAGAGCGCCACCGGTTAAACAAAGTTCTCAGATGAATCGTGGTGGTATCGCTAAATCACTTCAAGTGGGCGACCGGATGCATTGCACCTCAAGGATTTGAGATGAACTCCCTCGCGCTCTCTCGCGAAATAAACAAACACCGACACCCAAATCTTTTGCCTTAATTGGCTAATAAGGCCTTCAATACGCCGTCCTCCGCCTCAGAATCAGTGCCAATAGCTCTCATTGAAGAAGCTAGTAATGCATTCCGCTAGTGCCCTAAGCGACCGGGCCGACCCAAGTTTAGAAGCGAGATAGACCCGCTGATCTAAGAATGGATGTCCGCTCATAGAGTTTTAGAGCCCTCGGCTATGAAGACACCCTTTAACAACCGGTCCATTGCCGATTCAATAAGAAAAGGATGAGAAAACCTAAACAATTACAACACCAAGCTTTGCCAACTGATGGCTTTCACCGGAGCAAAGCTGCAAAGAAACCATCGGCTAAGGAATTCGGAAGAACTATAAGAACCCTAATCGTAGAAAAACAAAGGGGAGGTAACGAGGATCTGTAAAGGATAATCGGAAGGCTTTCGGCCTTCCCTTTACTTGCAAGAGGTCACCATAGCTAGCTACGATGTTAGAGAAGAAACGGGACCGAAAACTTGCCACCTAACAATGTAATTAATGATGCTTAATTGCTGCCAGTGCCACCTCACCCCATATTAAATATAATACAATTTCCTTGCACATTTCCTTGCACATCCAATATTTAATAAACATTAAATATAAAATGCCCTAATTTCATGGACGGTCTACATAAAATGCCCCAATTGAATCCCTAGATCTAACGGGCCACATCAAAAGCCCCAAATAAAGGGGGCTGCTTGGGGTTGATTGAAGTGTCATTGGACGGGCCCATCTCGAGATGGACTACGAGATCAATCTTTACCAATAATTTCCTTGCACCTTCCTTAAGCTTAAAATCAAGGGCCACGATTTCTCACGTGCGCGATCGACGGTGCAGGGATGGGGTGCATGCCCCATGCATGCCCCATGCCTGCCCCCCCATCAAATCCAACGGCTATTGTGGCGACACCTCAAAAAATCGACGGCCAGGAATAATCTCTACCTACTTTCACCCCCCCATAGGACCCATAATATAATTGTATATATATACAAGTGAGTGTACTATAAGGGAGTACACAAATTCTGAGCCATCCAAACTTAAGATTCTCTAAAGAGATTCCCCTAGATTCTCAAAGATTCCTCGAGATTTCAAACGTTATCACAAGGATCCTCTAAATTCTCCAGAATTCTATGTAGATTCTCCTAGATTTTGTTAGATTCTATAGAGATACCCCTAGATTCTTGAAGAATCCATCAAGATTCCCCTATATTCTCAAAGATTTTATGAAGATGCGCTTAGATTCTGTTAGATTCTAAGCCATTCAATGAAGATTCTATAAAAATTCACTTAGATTCTTGAAGATAGGAAAAAGTATCCTAGATTCTCAAAGATTTAAGGAAGATTCCCTTAGATACTCTTAATCCCATAGACTACTTAAGATTCTTTTTAAGATTCCCTAGATTCTCAAAGATTATCCTAAATTTTCCAAGATTCTATATAGATTCTCTTAGATTTCCTTAGATTCTATCAAGATTCCCCCGCTAAACACACTTAGTAATGAAAGATTCCCTAAGATTCCACAAAGCTTCCCCTAGATTCTTAAGATTCTATAAAGATTCCTCTAAATTTTCGAACTTATCACAAGAAACCTCTAGATCTCCAAAATTCTATGTGGATTCTCCTAAATTTTGTTAGATTCTACGTGAGATTCCCTTAGATTCTCAAGCAGATTTTCAAGGATTCTCAAAGATTTTATGAAGATGCACTTTGATTCTACTAGATCCTCTATGATTCTCTTGAGATTCCCATAAATTTCCCTAATTTTGTTGGGGTTCCCCTAGCCTCCTAAAGATCATCTCAAGATTCCTCTAGATTCCCCATGTTTCTATGTAGATTCTCCTAGATTCCCTTAGATTCTATGAAGATTCTTCTACATTCTCAAAGGTTTTATAAAGAGTCCTATAGAATCTCAAAGATTCCCTTGTGATTCTCATAGATTCCCAAAGATTCTCTTAGTGTTCCTTTTAAATTCTTTAAAATCCTATGGAGATTCCCCTAGATGCTTTTAAATTCCCATAGATTTTGTAAAATTCTAAGTTTCTGAAAAGAAACTTACTATTCGATCACATTAGCTCCAACTGCGACGGAACGATGTCAAAGCACCACTCATTGGAAAGTTCTCGATGAGAGGAATTCAATGGTGTGGGTCCCACCTTCATCCGACCCCTCTACTGCAAGTTATCGCCCTTTGAAGTCGATTATAAAAGAAGCTTCCTAGAAAGTCCACCTATTAATGTTGGTGCCACCTCATTACCTTTTTTTATTAAATAAGGGTGCCACCTCACCTCTTTTAATAAAAGAGATTGTAATTTAATACAAAATTTAATGGTTAGGATTTCTCCTCCCCCGCTTGATCCAACGGTTAAGATTGATCGACAAAAAGCACATTCTAAGGGACCTTCCTTGCACCTTCCTTTTAAAAAATCAAGGGCCAAGATTTCACACGCGTGGGATCGCCCGGTTCCACGGATGGGGTGCATGCCCCATGCATGGCCCATGCATGCCCCCATCAAATCCAAGGGCCATTTAAGCCACCTGAGAAAATGGACGTAGGGATGAATCTCTACCCACACTCACCCCCATAGGACCCATCAAATAATTGTATATATATAAGAGATATATATATATATATATATATATATATATATATATATATATATATATATATATATATATATATATATATATATATATACTAGCGACATTAGGATCTAATCTAGCAACACCTTTACTCCAAACATTAAACCCTCGTTAGTGCTTGAGCCCAAGTCCACCCTCAAGTTACCTGTGCCTATACCATCGCGAATAGTTCTACATCTTTGTTTGTGTATTGCAAACATAGTAATTGCTTTTTTTATTGAGCGGTGTCATTCAATCTACCTTCTTTATACCATAGACTCCTCATGAAGAAAGTTATGATCATAACTTCAAACAAAAAGAGCTTTGGCCAAGAAGATTAGATCATGACAAAGATAATGGGAATATAAAACCTAAGGATAAACATGTCAAGCCTCTCATGCATGAAGAAAGTTACTCACATAACTCCAAACATATCGCTCCAAGGTTATGAATGGAATCCTAATCGTAACAAAAAGAGTAAAGCCATTGGGCATTTTTAATGTCATTTTGCCCATATTTAGTTGTCTTTGTCAAGAAAGCGGTGGTGACACACTTTAAACCCGTGACATCTCTATCAAGGGGCAAAGCTAAACAATAAATTATAACCATTTGCACCTAAAGATGTGCATAAAATATGACTTTTGCCCATTATTGGGTCCATGATTTGCATTAGGCCAAAAGTACTATTGTATTACATTTATGTGATTCTAATTTTTCGTAAAAACTTTGAGTCAAGACACTTAATGATGGCAAATATCACATTGAAATTATTGCAAAAAGCCATTAGCAAAGATAAACCTAAAAGGTTTTACTGATTTCGAGCAAATATCATACGTCAGATCCTATTATGTCAAGTTCCATTGTTTTCAGGAGAATCAATTTACATCGACATATTCTAAGTTAAGAACGTCATCAAAAGGTAGATCTTTTTCCACAGTGATTCATCTATCCAACAAACGAGAGAAAATCGAGAAAAACATGCATGTCTTGCATGTGCCATGTGCCAGGAAGGTCGGATGTAACCTATAGAAGCCGAAATATTTCCAAAATATATCATATTGGTAATTTTTTGAAGCATTGAACTCAAATCCAACATGACCATAGTGTAACAAACAGATTCAAAAAGCCTGCACCATTTTCCACATCCACAAAAGGTGGGTTAGACATGTTACACGCAATCCAACCATTCAAAAAGTTAGCCTACATGGGTAACGAGAAAGGGATTAGTGTGTAAGCAAAAGAAAAAACCCTGCTTTCATCCTTTTTCCTTTTAGTGTAGAGAAAGAAATCATAAACGAAAACCATAAATGTAAATCGGTTTTTATTGGATTTTTTGCCCAAACGGTATATGTACTTAAAAAAGGAAATTTTCTGTTTAATCATATTTACTATTTAACTTTCAGAAACTCAAGAGCTAAGGCCTAAAAATCTTAGCATTATAAGCAAATGTGAACGATAAACCATTTCCGGCTCTTCTAGTTTAGTTGCTAGCAATGTTTTTAGATGTAGCTTATAGGCTTAATACGGATAGAAAAACTGATGATGGATAGAAAATATCCGCCATTGACTCTAAATTATAGACAATAGGCGGAACCTCATCAAAGACGCCCGGCCCAAGTTAGTCAAATCTTCAGCATTTCCACCGGTAAGCAGATCTCGGGATTCTCATAGACCGGTGTGGAGATATCGCCATTTTGACCCCTCTCATAGCCGCCGCTCTAGCTACACAAATGACGAATGACATTGCTAGCATCAAAATTCTTGTTTCTACTACTAGGGTACTTCGTTTTTACTCCAAAGTCTTTCCTTCTCTCTTTGTTCTTGGCTCGGAGGGCGACCAGCCCCTCGTTTGGGTGCCATCTTCTCACAAGAGCGAGCTTCTCAATGGCCCTAGGTTTAAGCCGGAGTGTATACGAAATTCACAAAGCAGAGGAAAAGATAGCATACCTTTGCATTTGCCAGGTCCCGCAGCCAGCCATAAAATCGGCGGCTGTTCCCAATGCCTTAGGGCCGGAACCATTAAGGGAGATAGCCCTAAATCTTCACGAAATCTAAAATGAATTGTTATGTGAAATATTTCTAGGGATTCTGCAATATTCTCATGCTCCCTTTGGCCGAATCAGATATTTTCTCAATTGAGAAAAAGTAATTAGGTCTAGGTCCCAGAAGTTTGTTTAAGTGGCTAAATGTTGGTCCTTAGAAAACTAAGAGTCATAAGCCATACCACCAAGGGGTCAATAATTCTCAAGGTTAGAACCCATAGTGTAAGTTATGAGGGTGCCTGTATAATATCTTATTTACTTGACAGATATGTGACACAAGCAACAGGGAGAATATGGAGATTATGTCAACCTGTGGAACAGAGGTTGTACAATGGTCGTAGATGACAAAATGCCACCTTCCAAAGGTACATGGTGTGATAAGACTCTAACGACACCCATTTCTATTTTATAGAAGACACAGCTTTAGTGTATCAAATTTGGCTAGGTATTTTCAGAAACTTTCATACACCATGACCGGCTAAATGAAACAGTCCTGAAACAGCCAATTTTATATATATTTATATGTATATATATATATATATATATATATATATATATATATATATATATATATATATATAGCCAGTTAGCCAAAACCTCCCAGAGCTTTTAGACTTATCAAGCCCTTGGTCCAGCCAAGGGGACCTTTAAGAACCACGTGCCTAGGTCACATGCATAGATTTTCCTTTGACTGAGGTAAAATACATAGGCTAAACATGAAGAACAAAGGAAATGATCAATCCTAATGGATAGGCATTTGAGGATAATATTGTGTGTTTGATTATGATAATAGATAGCTGAGCCTGTCATTTATTTGATACAAGTGTATTGGTTCTTAGACAGCTCAAATTAAACCATTAAATTAACATCCGGTTGGTTTGTTTGCATTAAAATAATAGTACTACCAGCGGTCGGGGTTATGATCAAACTTGGTATGGAGTATGCAGATATTCTTCATTTATGTACTCATTTTAAGATGTTTTGCTATATGTGGCAGTAAGACATAAAGACATTACATTTCTTTAAATGCATCAGTGGTTTCAGTCCTTAAATGATAAACTTTTTTTTTACAAAAGCATGGAAGAAACCAATAAAGTTCAATATGTTTCAAGAATAATCATACTATTTTTAATGCATAAGAAAAACATTTTACTTAAAGGAGATAGAATCCGAAATATTTTCATTATCTTTAGTAGATGCAAAAGACGAGTTCACAAAAATATGCCTCAAAATGTATCAAAATCAATGAGACATGCATGCTTTTTTTCGCTCAAGTTGGGATTGTGCATCCTTTCCTTGGCTGCTTACTGAACAAAGTTAAATCCCATAGTTTTTCAGCTACCAAATAAGTCTGTGCAGTAGACATACCGTATGCTTCTTGAACTTTAAATAAAAGCAGAAATGACAAAGTAGATTGTTTTCTTGAAGTATCTTTCTTCCAGCAGAACTTCATAACCATAAAGTAGAACTTGGGAAAAAATGCCCTGGTTACCTGCATCCAAACAATATCTTAGTTAGCTTGATAAAGGTAAAAAGATACGGGACGTCAGGTAAGCTGTAGAGCATTATGGCTTCTCGCCCTTTACCCAATCATATCAGATATTTATGATTAGACAACATGAAATGAAAAAAGTTAAAGTAGCATGAGCCATTACTGTGGTTCTTGCTGCAATGACTCTAGAATGCTGCTCTAAAAAACAGGAAATGTCATAAAGAATGTATGATAAGCTAAAAGAACAGTGCTTATTATGGTAATTTGATAACAGCTCTAAAAGACCTGATTTAATGGAAGGCCATCATTTTCTGACTCGTCATCGGTGTCCTCCACATTATCATTGGCGATTTGGTTTGGTGTAGTATCATCAAGATTGACTGTACTGGTGCTAGCAACACCTCTGCTGGGCATATATTTCTGCAGCCCCACATTTTTCTTTGCCATCTCAACCTTAACTTCTGATTCAAGACCAGCTTTCCTCACCATTTCGAACAGAGTATTTCGAGAGAGATCTTTGATGGTTGTGCCATCAGCTCTTCCATGGTCACTAAGCAGAGCAGCCTTTTTTAGTACAGTTACCATCATGGCTTTTGTAGGGCCAGTGTTTGGAGCTCCCTTAGTTCTAGGCATGATATTTCTGCTCCAGAGACAAAACTCACAAGATTCACACAAGCAAAGATCAGGGATGCCAATAAATTCACCAAGCTCTTTTGGTATGGCAAGTTCAGCTGGTGCTTTGCCAGGCGCCCAAATAAGCACAGGGTCAGGTCCACAGCTGCAATTCCAAACTACTCTCCAAGCACTAGAACTGTGTAGTGATCTGTTGCAAACCAAAGTATCAGAATCATTTAGACTAGGAAGATTGGAGTCATTCCATTCATAAGAAGGCACGGAATCACTATTGCCGCAATTTCTAAGATTTGAAGCGGCAGCATAGTGAATACTATCTTTTTGTTCTTCAAGGCTGAGGTTTGCAAGGAATTCCTCTAACACATTAATTTCCCGCTCATTCAAGTCAAGACAGATCATTTTCGCGCCTTGTAACAGTGTCAAACTCAATATAACAATAAAAGTAAGAAGTATTTACCAGTGTAAAGCATGTGCCTCTGAGTCTCATGATTTGAAAGAAATACAGCAAAATCCGTGCAGCATGTGAGATGTCTCCAACCGTCCTTATGCAGCAGAACAAACGGTCTTCATTTTAGCTTAAGCATGCCGCTGTTTAATTCCAGCATGCAGACTGGCATCCAAGGTATAAATCCGGAATGTAGACTGGCATCAAATCGTCCTTCACAAGGATTTTTTGGAGCCGTATGTTCAGGCGCCTTGAGTTTTCGGCAGCTTTTCTCCAGCCTACCACATAAACCCTAAAATAGGGCCGAGAGTCTTGGTCCAACTAAGGTCGTAAAATCCAAAGAGTTCTAAACTGGATCCTTTCAAAAAATTAATAATAATAAATCAATTACAACACAAAAAATTGAAAACAAAGGATTTTAAAATATGGGCCATATTAAGTTTAAAGGTCAAAAAGTGATTAGAAGCGAAATGAGTTTTTTGTACCATATGAATAAACTCTATTTGGATATAAAATCCTTAATCAGGATGCAATTTTCTGTAAATAAAAAAGGATGTATCTGACTTGCAAGTCATGGTTGGTGGAGCATGGATGGACGTTGTTGAGAACAAATAGGCGGCACTATGTCTTATAAAAGGGGGCTAAAGTTTAATGATGGGGTTGCCACATAGCCATTCCTGACAAAATTGGGTAACAAATGCCAAGTGTTGTATATCAAGAAATCAGGGCTTTTAAATAGTACCAGAAAATGCTGGTCCATAAGAGGTCCGCAAAGTGCAAAGAAGGTAGTGAGAAAAATGCAAGATGTAGTATCTTAAAACCATGGAGTTATGCACTTCCTCAAGATTCTAGAGTTTTTGTTTGTAAAAACAAATCTCCAAGTCTAGTGTATCCGATCGTAACTAATGAGATGTATCCTGAAGGTGCACTTTACGGGCCTATCCTTATTGTGAATGCATTAGGAACCGAGTCTATTTGGATCAAATCTTTTAAATTTGCTTGTCCATATTGAAATAAGGAAAGGAAAGGTTCTTCAAATGAATATATCCTTTTCTATATCAAAGATATCAACTTTAGGAACCGGATCATGTCAAATAGTTTGGCCAAAGAAAGGACCACCAAGTGGACATCAAATATATATGTATGTATAGATATATATAAATATTAGCCTACCTCCATCCGGAAGGCGATTGGGCTCCAGTGTTTGGAAGTAAAGTACGAGAGGGTCCCTATACTCCATAGGGCCCTCCCTGCCAACTATACAAATATAGTTCAACTAATGCAGAAATACAGTGGAAATAAAAAGATACCTGTAAGATAAAAGAATGGCAGTCATGCTTTTGATGTCAAAGTGAAGACCGGGGAACTGATTGTTGCTGATTGCATGTATGACAGTTTTCCATACATCTTTGTTGTCGAAATCCTTATTGACAAAGGCCATTATGAGCTGCAGGATATCTTGTCTTGACTTTTAAGGGGTTATATGTAATTATAAATATGGCATTAACTGAGAAAGAATTACATTGCATGCTTGGTGATATGGACGGCATCCATCTGCATGTACAAAGCGTGCTGTGACAAAGGGTAATTTCAGCCTTTTATCAAATCTGTATATTTCGAATGTCCCATGAATAGGGTTAATGATCTCAATGGTCATGTTCAAGAAGTCAGCTTTTCTACCAATCCTCTCCCATTTTTCATCATTCTTCCAATAGCACGTTTCATCCTTTATTTTCAGGTGTTCCAGGTCATATATTGTTAGGTCATTAGGTGCATAACCAAGTCCTAAGTGCTGCCTGATGTATTTGCTATTTATTCTTAGCAAATCATCCATGTATCTTCTAGTGTTGTTAAAAGTAACAGCAATGTCTCTCTTACCTGTTTTGAGTAAAATCATGATAAACTTAAGCTCAAACCATGAGAGGTACAGGTTGCACCATCCCGGGCTGCAAGGAAAACCCATGGCGATGCCACATACTTGTCTCCATAACTTGTCCCCCATCTGTAGATAGCAATTCTGGAGAAGCCATGAATTAATGTTGGTGAAGAGTTCTAAATCCATTAGATTCCATTTGGAGCCTGCTGGCTTGATGTTTAACCAGATCATCTCAATTTCCCCACTATTTTTTATGCAATACCATAAATTGTAGTTTTTGTGTTGCCTTTTTTGGCTGCTCCATGCTAAATTTATCACAAGTTTAATAATAGCACAGATACCTTGCTCGCCTTCGATTGGAATATTCTCATAACATTTGGTGATGTCTGCCACAAAGACTTCGTGTATACTGCTGGGTAAATTGCAGGTTAAGTCATAGATGGAGTTAAGAACCCATGATGCTTTTACTTTTTCCTTATGAAACAGATTGTAACCAGCTGTTTCTTCTTGGCATATTCTGGGCCAGATTTCAAGAATTGCATTCAGGCCAGCAGCAATAATAGTGGCTGGTAGAGTGAAAATGGTTTCATGCGCATTTGTGATCCATCGATATTCTTTTTTGTGCGCTTTGAAGATCCCCAGTAGGTATGGTAAGACATCACCATTAGTTGGCCAGACGTTGAGGAGATCATGGATATCTTTAGCTAGCATTGTTTTGAGTTCCTCAGTACCTAGGGTGATCCCGCTAAAATCAAGGCTGTTCAATCTTTTGAAGGCCTCATTGCGTATGTGATGTGGACAAATGAATGAAGGGTTATTGCTCGCTTTGTCAATGCCTGCTATGTACAAGTTCTTATTCAGCCACTCAATATTTTTCTGAACAGTGATATCATTAATCATGAACTTTTTCCTTTCAGTAACTTTTTGACAATTGGTTTCCCTAACAGCGGCTATAGTTTCCTTTCGTATACAGTTTTTTGTCTCCTGTATTTCTGCTTGTGTCCAATCTATGGTGTTGAACCTATGCACAACAAAGAATTGCTCAATGGTCTTGTTCACTTCAGCCTTAAAGTATTTGATTGTGAATGGGTGATCAGGTATGTGATTGAGTCCAATCAATAGCCAATTTCTAAGGGCAGGACTATGCACGATTCCTAAATCAGTTGTTCTGATATGTCCAATAGAAATATCAACATATTTTTTGAGACTAGGGTTTGAGCAGGGACAGCATAAGCCTTGAACTTCAGCAAAAACAAGTCTGGGTTTGTATAGAAGGTTTTTCAAACTCTCTAAATACCTCCATCCAAATTTAGTATTTTTAAAAAGACTGTCTCCTTTCTCTCCAGCAGATATATTTAGTGCATCTCTGAAAGCTATATCAAGTCTGATCTTATCCATGAATTTGGAAAAGAATGTGCAATGCACAAACTTAATATCCTCAACTTTCTTAGTGGATTCGAGCATCCATCTGCCTTCAGCATTTTTCTTCAAAACTCTCTCTTTAATCTGCATATAATTTAAGGTAGGTTAAGGAAGGTTTGAAGGTTGTAAACCTTCGGCTCATATATATTGAGCCAATGTGAGTAGGGAGTATCCCCAATACAGTTTGTAGACCTAAAGAGCTTAGGTGCATGTTCATTTCACAGAATAATCTGGAGCAGTAATTGTACTTCAAGAAAACAAGCATTCACATATAAAATGCAGAAATAAATTGATGTATACTTGAATGCATAAAAGAAATTAAATACCTATTTCAGTATGAGATTTTGCTACCCATGACACCGGATGTACGTGAGGAATTTGCAGTAACAGTTTTGTTCACCGAGTTTTCAGCATTGCTTTCAAGACTTGATTGTTCCCCAAGATCTACAAAGTTGTTGTTAGTAGGTGTATGGCAGATTTCAGGCTTCTTAAAAATAGATGGCGGCAAAATAACATCGGAATCCTCCTCATCCACACTTGGCATTTTCCTTTTATACTGAGGTGTCCCATTCCTGCTGGTGTTTCCAGGAGATTTTCCAATCAGAAACTTGATTGGTCGTACTGTTTTTTCCAGAATTTCAGAAAGCTTGGTGTTGCCAAATTCAAGGCATAGGTTGGCAGATTGATCCTCAGCAAACCTTTTAGTCATGCTGATGAGCATGCTGCGAACTTTGAGGAAACCTATGTAAGCTATAACTGCTGTACGAACAGGGGGTGCACGAAGCATAGAGCTGAATAAGGCAAATCTTACCGTAGCGGGATGTGTTGGCCAGATATCATCAAGGTGATTGAGCACATACCATATGGCATGGTCAAACCATTTGATACCTCCATCTAAGCAATCGTTTTTACGCCTGGTGTACTTCTGGCAGTTGCATTTGATGTAGGGGCAGAAAGTTCTCCATATTTTTTTGATGTAAAAGTCATTTCTTTTTTCCTCTGATTTTGCCATGTGATCCTTTTGTCCCATGACAAAGGCATCTCCTTTGCTACAGTCTTTTCCAAAGAACGATATGCCAAAAGGTAGCTCTACTTCAATTCTATCAACTGTACGAGTAAAGTTATCGGCATCATATTGCCCTGCTCGACTTCTTGGTGTAATTCCAAGCAAGTTTAATCCAACCGCGTCGAGACTTAGGGGAGCAATGGCCTTAAAATTTTTAGATAACCATAAGGCGTGTCCATGCCTTTGGCCAAATGACTCTACCCAAAGCCTAGGAGAGATGATTGGAAAAGAAAGTTATTAGAAAGGTTCAGACTTTTCAGCTTGTAGTCATTACTAGGGTCCCCACTTTCAGTTGTTGAATTTGGACTATCAGCTGGGTTTATTCCCAAGACGGAATTGCGTTCTGATTCAGACAGAGTAGTAAGATCAAAGAGGCATGTGTTAAAGCTTATGGGATTGGCAGGCTTAGGTTTGGCTCTTACTGGAGCATTGTTGGCAGGTGGATTGGTGATCTTGACACCATTGGCTTTCTCAAGGGCAGTGAGTCCCTTGATGTAAGCTGCCACGTTTGCTTTATCAGCTAGTGTGGCCTCATAGATAGCATTGGGCAGACGGGTATATGTATCATCAATTAGTGCAATACAAACCCACGGGATCATAGGCAACATGATTGAATTTTTTGCTAAATCCGAATGTTATTAGTTCCCGTGAACATTATACGGAGAAATCACCGTCTTGCAAGTTGGTCTCACGCCAAATGAAGTGCCCTGTGGCAGTCAACGTTTGAATGCATCCAAGCACTAATCGCGATTTGCATTATTAGGGGCTACCACAAGAGTGCTACTCAGAGCCCAAATTGACCAGTGCAGGGGACCGGACATAGTTGTTGCGACCTGCATTATACAGTGCGTATTGTCCGATTCTATACAGCCATATTTTCCTATACGGAAGTTATGCAATGTCGATGCCAATGTAAGAGATTAAGTACCATTAACATTGAAAGCCCGAATCAGAAACACAAAGAATTGGAATTTTGCGGTAAGGGAGAGTAAATATAAGATGAAGAAATGTAGTGTATCAGTTGTGGTTCTTAAGGTCAGTACCAGTTATACTGGTGCCAAGAAATCACTGAATATATAGCCAGTTAGCCAAAACCTCCCAGAGCTTTTAGACTTATCAAGCCCTTGGTCCAGCCAAGAGGACCTTTAAGAACCACGTGCCTAGGTCACATGCATAGATTTTCCTTTGACTGAGGTAAAATACATAGGATAAACATGAAGAACAGAGGAAATGATCAATCCTAATGGATAGGCATTTGAGGATAATATTGTGTGTTTGATTATGATAATAGATAGCTGAGACTGTCATTTATTTGATACAAGTGTATTGGTTCTTAGACAGCTCAAATTAAATCATTAAATTAACATCCGGTTGGTTTCTTTGCATTAAAATAATAGTACTACCAGCATCCTGGGGTTATGATCGAACTTGGTATGGAGTATCAAGATATTCTTCATTTATGTACTCATTTTAAGATGTTTTGCTATATGTGGCGATAAGACATAAAGACATTACATTTCTTTAAATGCATCGATTGGTTTGGTCCTTAAATGATAAACTTTTTTACAAAAGCATGGAAGAAACCAATAAAGTTCAATATGTTTCAAGAATAATCATACTACTTTTAATGCATAAGAAAAACATTTTACTTAAAAGGAGATAAAATCCGAAATATTTTCATTATCTTTAGTAGATGCAAAAGATGAGTTCATAAAAATATGCCTCAAAATGTATCAAAATCAATGAGACATGCATGTTTTTTTCTCAAGTTGGGATTGTGCATCCTTTCCTTGGTCAAGCTTGAACAAAGTTACATCCCACGTTTTTTCAAAGCTACCAAACAAGTCCATGCGAAGAGACATACCGTATGTTTCTTGAACTTTAAATAAAAGCGAAATGACAAAGTAGATTGTTTTCTTGAAGTATCTTTCTTCCGTGAACTTCATAACCATAAAGTAGAACTTGGGAAAAAATGCCCCAGTTACTGAGATCCAAACAATATCTTAGTTAGCTTGATAAAGGTAAAAGAGACTGGACGCCGGTAAGTCAGAGAGCATTATGGCTTTCGCCCTTTACCCAATCATATCGGATATTTATGATTAGACAACATGAAATGAAAAAAGTTAAAGTAGCATGAGCCATTCTTTGTGGTTCTTCCGCAATGACTCTAGAATGTTTGCTCTAAAAAAGCAGAAATGTCATAAAGAATGTATGATAAGCTAAAAGAACAAAGGCTTATTATGGTAATTTGATACTTGACTCTAAAAGACGATTTAATGGAAGGCCATCATTTTTCGATTCGTCATGGGGTGTCCTCCACATTATCATTGGCGATTTGGTTTGGTGTAGTATCATCAAGATTGATTTGCTGGTGCTAGCAACACCTCTGTTTGGGCATATATTTCGCATTACCCCACATTTTTCTTTGCCATCTCAACCTTAACTTCTGATTCAAGACCAGCTTTCCTCACCATTTCGAACAAAGTATTTCGAGAGAGATCTTTGATGGTTGTGCCATCAGCTCTTCCATGATCACTAAGTAGAGCAGCCTTTTTTAGTACAGTAACCAACATGGCTTTTGTAGGGCCAGTGTTTGGAGCTCCCTTAGTTCTAGGCATGATATTTCTGCTCCAGAGACAATACTCACAAGATTCACACAAGCAGAGATCAGGGGTGCCAATAAATTCACCAAGCTCTTTTGGTATTGCAAGTTCAGCTGGTGATCTATTAGGCGCCCAAACAAGCAGAGGATCAGATCCACAGATGCAATTCCAAACTACTCTCCAAGCACTAGAACTGTGTAGTGATCTGTTGCAAACCAAAGTATCAGAATCATTTAGACTAGGAAGATTGGAGTCATTCCATTCATAAGAAGGCACGGAATCACTATTGCCGCAATTTCTAAGATTTGAAGCGGCAGTATAGTGAATACTATCTTTTCGTTCTTCAAGGCTGAGGTTTTCAAGGAATTCCTCCAACACATTAATCTCCCGCTCATTCAAGTCAAGACAGATCATTTTGGCGCCTTGTAGCAGTGTCAAACTCAATATAACAATAAAAGTAAGAAGTATTTACCAGTGTAAAGCACCGTAAAGTATCTGCCTCTGAGTTCCATGATTTGAAAGAGATACAGCAGATTCTATGGAGCATGTGAGCTATCTCCAATCGTCCTTATGCAGCAGAACAAACGGTCTTCATTTTAGCTTAAGCATGCCGCTGTTTAATTCCAGCATGCAGACTGGCATCCAAGGTATAAATCCGGAATGTAGACTGGCATCAAATCGTCCTTCACAAGGATTTTTTGGAGCCGTATGTTCAGGCTTATTGAGTTTTCGGCAGCTTTCTCCAGCTACCACATAAACCCTAAAATAGGGCCGAGAGTCTTGGTCCAACCAAGGTCGTAAAATCCAGTAGTTCTAAACTGGATCCTTTCAAAAAATTAATAATAATAAATCAATTACAACACAAAAAATTGAAAACAAAGGCTTTTAAAATATGGGCCATTTTAAGTTTAAAGGTCAAAAAGTGCTTCGAAGGGCAATGAGTTGTTTGTACCATATGAATAAACTCTATTTGGATATAAAATCCTTAATCAGGATGCAATTTTCTGTAAATAAAAAAGGATGTATCTGACTTGCAAGTCATGGTTGGTGGAGCATGGATGGACGTTGTTGAGAACAAATAGGGCAGACTATGTCTTATAAAAGGGGGGCTAAAGTTTAATGATGGGGTTGCCACATAGCCATTCCTGACAAAATTGGGTAACAAATGCCAAGTGTTGTATATCAAGAAATCAGGGCTTTTAAATAGTACCAGAAAATGCTGGTCCATAAGAGGTCGGGCAAAGTGCAGCAAGGTAGTGAGAAAAATGCAAGATGTAGTATCTTAAAAAACCATGGAGTTATGCACTTCCTGCATTCTAGAGTTTTTGTTTGTAAAAACAAATCTCCAAGTCTAGTGTATCCGATCAGAACTAATGAGATGTATCTGAAGGTGCACTTGCTGGCCTATCCTTATTGTGAATGCATTAGGAACCAGAGTCTAGCTGGATCAAATCTTTTCAGCTGTTTGTCCATATTGAAATAAGGAAAGGAAAGGTTCTTCAAATGAATATATCCTTTTTCTATATCAGCATATCAACTTTAGGAACTGGATCATGTCAAATAGTTTGGCCAAAGAAAGGACCACCAGTGGACACTGAATATATATGTATGTATAGATATATATAAATATTAGCCTACCTCCATCCGGAAGGCAGATTGGGCTCCAGTGTTTGGAAGTAAAGGGCTGAGAGGGTCCCTATACTCCATAGGGCCCTCCCTGCCAACTACACAAATATAGTTCAACTAATGCAGAAATAATGCAGAAATAAAAAGAGTACCTGTAGGATAAAAGAATGGCAGTCATGCTTTTGATGTCAAAGTGAAGACCAGGGAACTGATTGTTGCTGAGTGCATGCATGACAGTTCTCCATACGTCTTTGCTGTCGAAATCCTTATTGACAAAGGCCATTATGAGCTGCAGGATATCTTGTGCAGCTTTTACCGGGTTGCTATGCACGTATAGATATGGCATTAACTGAGAAAGAATTACATTGCATGCTTGGTGATATGGACGGCATCCATCTGCATGTACAAAGCGTGCTGTGACAAAGGGTAATTTCAGCCTTTTATCAAATCTGTATATTTCGAATGTCCCATGAATAGGGTTAATGATCTCAATAGTCATGTTCAAGAAATCAGCTTTTCTGCCAATGTTCTCCCATTTCTCATTATTCTTCCAGTAGCATGTTTCATCCTTTATTTTTAAGTGCTGAAGGTCATATATTATTAAGGCATTAGGTGCATAACTAAGCCCCAGGTGCTGCCTGATATATTTGCTATTTATTCCCAGCAAATCATCCATGTATCTTCTAGTGTTGTTAAAAGTAACAGCAATGTCTCTCTTACCTGTTTTGAGTAAAATCATGATAAACTTAAGCTCAAACCATGAGAGGTACAGGTTGCACCATCCCGGGCTGCAAGGAAAACCCATGGCGATGCCACATACTTGTCTCCATAACTTGTCCCCCATCTGTAGATAGCAATTCTGGAGAAGCCATGAGTTAATGTTGCTGAAAAGTTCTAATTCCATTAGATTCCATTTGGAGCCTGCTGGCTTAGTGTTTAACCAGAGCATCTCAATTTCCCCATTGCTTCTCATGCAATACCATAAATTGTAGTTTTTGTGCTGCCTTTTTTGGCTGCTCCATGCTAGATTTATAACAAGTTTTATAATAGCACAGATACCTTGTTCACCTTCGATTGGAATATTCTCGTAGCATTTGGTGATGTCAGCCACGAAGACTTCGTGTATACTGCTGGGTAAATTGCAGGTTAAATCATAGATGGAGTTAAGAACCCATGATGCCTTTACTTTTTCCTTATGAAACAAATTGTAACCAGCTGTTTCTTCTTGGCATACTCTGGGCCAAATTTCGAGAATAGCATTCAAGCCAGCAGAAATAATAGTGGCTGGTAGAGTAAAAATGGTTTCATGTGCATTTGTGATCCACCGATATTCTTTTTTATGTGCTTTGAAGATCCCGAGTAGGTATGGTAAGATATCGCCATTGGTTGGCCAGACATTGAGGAGATCATGGATATCTTGAGCCAGTATTGTTTTAACCACGTCAGTACCTAGTGTGATCACTCTAAAATCTGGGCTGTCCAGTCTTTTGAAGGCCTCATTACGTATGTGATGTGGACAAATGAATGACGGGTTATTGCTCGCTTTGTCAATGCCAGCTATATACAAGTTCTTATTCAGCCACTCAATATTTTTTTGAACAGTGATATCATTAATCATGAACTTTTTCCTTTCAGTAACCTTATGGCAACTTATTTCCCTAACAGCAGCTATAGCTTCTTTTCGTATATTGTCTTTTGTCTCATGTATTTCTGCCCGTGTCCAATCTGTGGTACTGAACCTATGCACAGTAAAAAACTGCTCAATGGTCTTGTTTACTTCAGCTTTGAAACTCTTGATTGTGAACGGGTGATCAGGTATGTGATTGAGTCCAATCAACAGCCAATTTCTAAGGGCAGGGCTATGTACGATTCCTAAATCTGTTGTTCTGATATGTTCGATAGAAATGTCAACATATTTTTTAAGGCTAGGGTTTGAGCAGGGACAGCACAAACCTTCAATTTCAGCAAAAACAAGTCTGGGTTTGTATAGAAGGTTTTTCAGGCTGTTTAGATATCTCCATCCAAATTTAGTATTTTTAAATAGATTATCTCCTTTCTCCCCAGCAGAACTGTGAAGTGCATTTCTGAAAGCCATATCTAATCTGATCTTATCCATGAATTTAGAAAAGAAAGTGCAATGCACAAACTTAATATCCTCAATTTTCTTAGTGGACTCGAGAGTCCACCTACCCTCAGCATTTTTCTTCAAAGATCTCTCTTTAATCTGCATGTAATAGTTTAATGAAACCAAGTGAGATTAAGGCTGGTTACGGAAGGCTGTAAACCTTCAGCTCATATATATTGAGCCAGTTTAAGTAGGGAATATCCCCAAAACAGTTTGTGGACCTAAAGAACTTAGGTGCATATTAATTTCACAGAATAAACTGAAGCAAAGAATGTATTTCAAGAAAACAAGCATTCACATATAAATTCAGAAATGAATTGATGCATATTTGAATGCATAAAAGAAATGAAATACCTATTTCAGTATGAGATTTTGCTACCCAGGACACCGGATGTACGTGAGTAATTTGCAGCAATAGCTTTGTTCACTGAGTTTTCAGCATTGCTTTCAAGACTTGATTGTTCTCCAAGATCTACAAAGTTGTTGTTAGTAGGTGTATGGTAGATTTCAGGCCTCTTAAATATAGATGGCGGTAAAATAACATCAGAATCCTCCTCATCCATGCTTGACATCTTCCTTTTATACTGAGGTGTAACATTCCTACTGGTGTTTCCAGGAGATTTTCCAATCAGAAACTTGATTGGTCGTACTGTTTTTTCCAGAATTTCAGAAAGCTTGGTGTTGCCAAATTCCAGGCAAAGATTGGCAGATTGGTCTTCAGCAAACCTTTTAGTCATGCTGATGAGCATGCTGCGAACTTTGAGGAATCCAATGTAAGCTATAACTGCTGTACGAACAGGGGGAGCACGAAGCATAGAACTGAATAAAGCAAATCTGACTGTAGCCGGATGTGTTGGCCAGATATCCTCTAGGTGATTGAGCACATACCACATGGCATGGTCAAACCACTTAATACCTCCATCTAAACAGTCATTTTTACGCCTGGTGTACTTCTGGCAATTGCATTTGATGTAGGGGCAGAATGTTCTCCATATTTTTTTGATGTAAAAGTCATTCCTTTTTTCCTCTGATTTTGCCATGTGATCTTTCTGTCCCATGACAAAGGCATCCCCTTTGCTACAGTCCTTTCCAAAGAAAGATATGCTAAAGGGTAACTCTACTTCCATTCTATCAACTGTACGAGTGAAGTTATCAGCATCATATTCAGCTTGCTTGACTTCTTCAGGTGTAATTCCAGCAAGTTTAATCCAGCTATCAGCACTTAGGGGAGCAATAACACCCAAATTTTTAGACAACCATAAGGCATGTCCGTGTCTTTGGCCAAATGATTCTACAAGCCTTGGAGATATGATTGGAAAGCAGCAGCAATTAGAAAGGTTCAGACTTTTGAGCTTGTAGTCATTACTAGGGTCCATATCCTCTATGTTTGAATTTGGACTATCAGCAGGGTTTATTCCCATGATGGAATTGCGTTCTGTTTCAGACAGAGTAGTAAGATCAAATAGGCATGTGCTAAAGCTTATGGGATTGCTAGGCTTAGGTTTGGCTCTTACTGGAGCATTGTTGGCAGGTGGATTGGTGACCTTGACGCCATTGGCTTTCTCAAGGGCCGTGAGTCCTTTGATGTATGCTGCCACATTTGCTTTATCAGCTAGTGTAGCCTCATAGATAGCATTGGGCAGACGGGTATATGTATCATCAATTAGTGCAATACAAGCCACAGGATCATAGGCAACATGATTGAATTTTGCTGCTAAATCCAGAATGTTATTAGTTCCCAGGAACATTATAACAGAGAAATCACCGTCTTGCAAGTTGGTCTCACGCCAAATGAAGTGCCTGTGCAGGTCAACGTTTCGAATGCATCCAAGCACTAACTGCACTGCATTATTAGGGGCTACCACAGTAGTGCTACTGTAGCCCAAATTGACCAATTCTGGGGACCAGACATAGTTGTTGCAGCCGTACACAGGTGCAGTATTGTCCAGTTCTATACCAGCAGTATTTTCCTATACGGAAGTTATGCAATGTCAGATGCCAATGTAAGAGATTAAGTACCATTAACATTGAAAGCCTGAACTGTAACACAAAGAATTGGAATTTTGCAGTAAGGAGACAGAAATATAAGATGAAGAAATGTAGTGTATCAGTTGTGGTTCTTAAGGTCAGTACCAGTTATACTGGTGCCAAGAAATCACTGAATATATAGCCAGTTAGCCAAAACCTCCCAGAGCTTTTAGACTTATCAAGCCCTTGGTCCAGCCAAGGGGACCTTTAAGAACCACGTGCCTAGGTCACATGCATAGATTTTCCTTTGACTGAGGTAAAATACATAGGATAAACATGAAGAACAGAGGAAATGATCAATCCTAATGGATAGGCATTTGAGGATAATATTGTGTGTTTGATTATGATAATAGATAGCTGAGCCTGTCATTTATTTGATACAAGTGTATTGGTTCTTAGACAGCTCAAATTAAATCATTAAATTAACATCCAGGTTGGTTTCTTTGCATTAAAATAATAGTACTACCAGCCCAGTGGTTATGATCGAACTTGGTATGGGTATATGCGATATTCTTCATTTATGTACTCATTTTAAGATGCTCTGCTATATGCAGCAGTAAGACATGAAGATATTATCTTTCTTTAAATGCATCAGTGGTTTCAGTCCTTAAATGATAAACTTTTTTACAAAAGCATGGAAGAAACCAATAAAGTTCAATATGTTTCAAGAATAATCATACTACTTTTAATGCATAAGAAAAACATTTTACTTAAAAGGAGATAAAACATAAAATATTTTCCTTATCTTTAATAAATGTAAAAGCTGAGTTTAACAAAATATGCCTCAAAATGTGCCAAAATCAGTGAGACATGCATGCTTTTCAAGCCCAAGTTAGGACAGTGCATCCTTTCCATGGCTACTTAGAAAACAGAGTTAAATCCCATACTTTTTCGCTACCAACCAAGTCTGTGTAGTAGACATACCGTATGTTTCTTGAACTTTAAATAAAAGCATAAATGACAAAAATATTTTGTTTTTTTGAAGTATCTTTCTTCCAGCAGAACTTCATAACCATAAAGTAGAACTTGGGAAAAAATGCCCTGGTTACCTGCATCCAAACAATATCTTAGTTAGCTTAATAAAGGTAAAAAGATATGGGACGTCAGGTAAGCTGTAGAGCATTATGGCTTCTCGCCCTTTACCCAATCATATCAAAAATTTATGATTAGACAACAATAAATAAAGTTAAAATAGCAGGAGCCATTACTGTGGTTCTTGCTGCAATGACTCTAGAATCTTTGCTCTAAAAACAGAAATGTCATAAAGAATGTATGATAAGCTAAAAAATTGCTTATTATGGTAATTTGATACTTGACTCTAAAGACCTGATTTAATGGAAGGCCATCATTTTCAGATTCATCATCAGTGTCCTCCACGTTGTCATCAGCCACTTGGTTTGGTGTAGCATCACTAAGATTGATCAGATCGGTGCTAGCAACACCCGGCGGGCATATATTTACGAGCCCCACATTTTTCTTTGCCATCTCAACCTTAACTTCCGATTCAAGACCGACTTTCCTCACCATTTCGAGCGAGTATTTCGAGAGAGATCTTTGATGGTTGTGCCATCGGCTCTTCCATGGTCACTAAGCGAGCGGCCTTTTTTAGTACAGTTACCATCATGGCTTTTGTAGGGGCAGTGTTTGGAGCTCCCTTAGTTCTAGGCATGATATTTACGCTCCGAGACAAAACTCACAAGATTCACACAAGCAAAGATCGGGGATGCCAATAAATTCACCAAGCTCTTTTTGGTATGGCAAGTTCAATTTGGTGCTTTGCCGCGCCCAAATAAGCATTGGGTCAGTCCACAAATACCTGCAATTCCAAACTACTCTCCAAGCACTAGAACGTGTAGTGATTCATTTGCAAAACCAAAGTATCGTAATCATTTAGACTAGGAAGATTGGAGTCATTCCATTCATAAGAAGGCACGGAATCACTATTGCCGCAATTTCTAAGATTTGAAGTTGTATAAAAGATAGTGAATACTATCTTTTTGTTCTTCAAGGCTGAGGTTTTGCAAGGAATTCCTCTAACACATTAATTTCCGCTCATTCAAGTCAAGACGGATCATTTTCGCCTTTGTAGCGATTGTCAAACTCAATATAACAATAAAAGTAAGAAGTATTTACCAAAGTGTAAAATTTAATCAGACAAAGTATGTCGCCTCGAGTTCCATGATTTGAAAGAGATACGCCAGATTCTATGGAGCATGTGAGCTATCTCCAATCGTCCTTATGCTTGTGAGAACAAACGGTCTTCATTTTAGCTTAAGCATGTATTTTGTTTAATTCCAAAGATGTGTGACCGGCATCCAAGGTATAAATCCGAATGTAGACGGCATCAAATCGTCCTTCACAAGGATTTTTGGAGCCGTATGTTCAGGCTTATTGAGTTTTTCGCAGACTTTCTCCAGCTACCACATAAACCCTAAAATAGGGCCGAGAGTCTTGGTCCAACCAAGGTCGTAAAATCCAAGTAGTTCTAAATTGGATCCTAAAAAAAAAATTAATAATAATAAATCAATTACAACACAAAAAATTGAAAACAAAGGCTTTTTAAAATATGGGCCATTTTAAGTTTAAAGGTCAAAAAGTGCTTGAAGGGCAATGAGTTGTTTGTACCATATGAATAAACTCTATTTGGATATAAAATCCTTAATCGGGATGCAATTTAGCCCGTAAGAATAAAAAGGATGTATCGACTTGCAAGTCATGGTTGGTGGAGCATGGATGGGCGTTGTTGAGAACAAATAGGGAGACTATGTCTTATAAAAGGGGGCTAAAGTTTAATGATGGGGTTGCCACATAGCCATTCGACAAAAATTGGGTAACAAATGCCAAGTGTTGTATATCAAGAAATCGGGGCTTTTTTAAATAGTACCGGAAAATCTTTGCCGGGTCCATAAGAGGTCTGGGCAAAGTGTATGGCAAACAAGGTAGTGAGAAAAATGCAAGATGTAGTATCTTAAAAACCATGGAGTTATGCACTTTGCATTCTAGAGTTTTTTTGTTTGTAAAAACAAATCTCCAAGTCTAGTGTATCCCGTCGTAAAGAACTAATGAGATGTATCGAAGGTGCACTTGCTGGCCTATCCTTATTGTGAATGCATTAGGAACCAGAGTCTAGCTGGATCAAATCTTTTCAGCTGTTTGTCCATATTGAAATAAGGAAAGGAAAGGTTCTTCAAATGAATATATCCTTTTTCTATATCAGCATATCAACTTTAGGAACTGGATCATGTCAAATAGTTTGGCCAAAGAAAGGACCACCAGTGGACACTGAATATATATGTATGTATAGATATATATAAATATTAGCCTACCTCCATCCGGAAGGCAGATTGAGCTCCTGTGTTTTGGAAGTAAAGGGCTGAGAGGGTCCCTATACTCCATAGGGCCCTCCCTGCCAACTATACAAATATAGTTCAACTAATGCAGAAATACAGTGGAAATAAAAAGATACCTGTAAGATAAAAGAATGGCAGTCATGCTTTTGATGTCAAAGTGAAGACCAGGGAACTGATTGTTGCTGAGTGCATGCATGACAGTTCTCCATACGTCTTTGCTGTCGAATTCTTTATTGACAAAAGCCATTATGAGCTGCAAGATATCTTGTGCAGCTTTAACCGGGTTGCTATGTACGTATAAATATGGCATCAACTGAGAAAGAATTACATTGCATGCTTGATGATATGGACGGCATCCATTAGCATGCACAAAGCGTGCTGTGACGAAAGGTAGTTTCAACCTTTTATCAAATCTGTATATTTCGAATGTCCCATGAATAGGGTTAATGATCTCAATGGTCATGTTCAAGAAGTCAGCTTTTCTACCAATCCTCTCCCATTTTTCATCATTCTTCCAATAGCACGTTTCATCCTTTATTTTCAGGTGTTCCAGGTCATATATTGTTAGGTCATTAGGTGCATAACCAAGTCCTAAGTGCTGCCTGATGTATTTGCTATTTATTCTTAGCAAATCATCCATGTATCTTCTAGTGTTGTTAAAAGTAACAGCAATGTCCCTCTTACCTGTTTTGAGTAAAATCATGATAAACTTAAGTTCGAACCATGAGAGGTACAGGTTGCACCATCCAGGGCTGCATGGAAAACCCATGGCTATGCCAGATACTTGTCTCCATATTTTGTCTCCCATCTGTAGATAACAATTTTGGAGAAGCCATGAGTTAATGTTGCTGAAAAGTTCTAATTCCATTAGATTCCATTTGGAGCCTGCTGGCTTAGTGTTTAACCAGAGCATCTCAATTTCCCCATTGCTTCTCATGCAATACCATAAATTGTAGTTTTTGTGCTGCCTTTTTTGGCTGCTCCATGCTAGATTTATAACAAGTTTTATAATAGCACAGATACCTTGTTCACCTTCGATTGGAATATTCTCGTAGCATTTGGTGATGTCAGCCACGAAGACTTCGTGTATACTGCTGGGTAAATTGCAGGTTAAATCATAGATGGAGTTAAGAACCCATGATGCCTTTACTTTTTCCTTATGAAACAAATTGTAACCAGCTGTTTCTTCTTGGCATACTCTGGGCCAAATTTCGAGAATTGCATTCAGGCCAGCAGAAATAATAGTGGCTGGTAGAGTAAAAATGGTTTCATGTGCATTTGTGATCCATCGATATTCTTTTTTGTGTGCTTTGAAGATCCCCAGTAGGTATGGTAAGACATCACCATTAGTTGGCCAGACGTTGAGGAGATCATGGATATCTTTAGCCAGCATTGTTTTGAGTTCCTCAGTACCTAGTGTGATCACTCTAAAATCTGGGCTGTCCAGTCTTTTGAAGGCCTCATTACGTATGTGATGTGGACAAATGAATGACGGGTTATTGCTCGCTTTGTCAATGCCAGCTATATACAAGTTCTTATTCAGCCACTCAATATTTTTTTGAACAGTGATATCATTAATCATGAACTTTTTCCTTTCAGTAACCTTATGGCAACTTATTTCCCTAACAGCAGCTATAGCTTCTTTTCGTATATTGTCTTTTGTCTCATGTATTTCTGCCCGTGTCCAATCTGTGGTACTGAACCTATGCACAGTAAAAAACTGCTCAATGGTCTTGTTTACTTCAGCTTTGAAACTCTTGATTGTGAACGGGTGATCAGGTATGTGATTGAGTCCAATCAACAGCCAATTTCTAAGGGCAGGGCTATGTACGATTCCTAAATCTGTTGTTCTGATATGTTCGATAGAAATGTCAACATATTTTTTAAGGCTAGGGTTTGAGCAGGAGGGGCGATAAGCCTTGAACTTCAGCAAAAAACAAGTCCGGGTTTGTATAGAAGGTTTTTCAAACTCTCTAAATACCTCCATCCAAATTTAGTATTTTTAAAAAGATCTCTCCTTTCTCTCCAGCCAGATATATTTAGTGCATTTCTGAAAGCCATATCTAATCTGATCTTATCCATGAATTTAGAAAAGAAAGTGCAATGCACAAACTTAATATCCTCAATTTTCTTAGTGGACTCGAGCATCCATCGCCTTCAAAGATTTTTCTTCAAAACTCTCTCTTTAATCGCATATATATTTTAAGGTAGGTTAAGGAAGGTTTGAAGGTTGTTAAACCTTCGCGGCTCATATATATTGAGCCAGTTTAAGTAGGGAATATCCCCAATCTGAGTTTTGTGGACCTAAAGAGCTTAGGTGCATGTTCATTTCACGTAATAATGGAGGCGATAAATTGTACTTCAAGAAAACAAGCATTCACATATAAATTCAGAAATGAATTGATGCATATTTGAATGCATAAAAGAAATGAAATACCTATTTCAGTATGAGATTTTGCTACCCAGGACACCGGATGTACGTGAGTAATTTGCAGCAATAGCTTTGTTCACTGAGTTTTCAGCATTGCTTTCAAGACTTGATTGTTCTCCAAGATCTACAAAGTTGTTGTTAGTAGGTGTATGGTAGATTTCAGGCCTCTTAAATATAGATGGCGGTAAAATAACATCAGAATCCTCCTCATCCATGCTTGACATCTTCCTTTTATACTGAGGTGTAACATTCCTACTGGTGTTTCCAGGAGATTTTCCAATCAGAAACTTGATTGGTCGTACTGTTTTTTCCAGAATTTCAGAAAGCTTGGTGTTGCCAAATTCCAGGCAAAGATAGCAAACCTTTTAGTCATGCTGATGAGCATGCTGCGAACTTTGAGGAATCCAATGTAAGCTATAACTGCTGTACGAACAGGGGGAGCACGAAGCATAGAACTGAATAAAGCAAATCTGACTGTAGCCGGATGTGTTGGCCAGATATCCTCTAGGTGATTGAGCACATACCACATGGCATGGTCAAACCACTTAATACCTCCATCTAAGCAATCGTTTTTACCGTGTGTGCCCGCGGTTGCATTTGATGTAGGGCGAAAAGTTCTCCATATTTTTTGATGTAAAAGTCATTTCTTTTTTTCCTCTCGATTTTGCCATGTGATCCTTTTGTCCCATGACAAAGGCATCTCCTTTGCTACAGTCTTTTCCAAAGAACGATATGCCAAAAGGTAGCTCTACTTCAATTCTATCAACTGTACGAGTAAAGTTATCGGCATCATATTCGGCCTGCCTGACTTCTTCAGGTGTAATTCCAGCAAGTTTAATCCAACTGTCGGCACTTAGGGGAGCAATGACGCCCAAATTTTTAGATAACCATAAGGCGTGTCCATGCCTTTGGCCAAATGACTCTACCAGCCTAGGAGAGATGATTGGAAAGCAGCAGCAGTTAGAAAGGTTCAGACTTTTCAGCTTGTAGTCATTACTAGGGTCCCCACTTTCAGTTGTTGAATTTGGACTATCAGCTGGGTTTATTCCCAAAGACGAATTATGCTCGATTCGCATTGAGAGTAGTAAGATCAAATAGGCATGTGCTAAAGCTTATGGGATTGCTAGGCTTAGGTTTGGCTCTTACTGGAGCATTGTTGGCAGGTGGATTGGTGACCTTGACGCCATTGGCTTTCTCAAGGGCCGTGAGTCCTTTGATGTATGCTGCCACATTTGCTTTATCAGCTAGTGTAGCTTCATAGATAGCATTGGGTAGGCGGGCATAAGTGTCATCAATTAGTGCAATACAAGGAATGGGATCATAAGCAACATGATGGAATTTTGCTGCTAAATCAAGAATGTTATTACTTCCCAGGAACATTATAGCAGAGAAATCTCCGTCTTTCAAGTTGGTCTCACGCCAAATGAAGTGTCTATGCAGGTCAACATTTCGAATGCATCCGAGTACTAGCTGGACAGCATTATTAGGGGCAACAACAACAGTGCTACTGTAGCCCATATTCACCAACTCAGGGGACCAAGTGTAGTTGTTGTAGCTGTACACAGGTGCAGCCATGCCCAGTTCTGTAGCAGCATTGTTTTCCTATACGATAGTTATGCAATGTCAGATGCAAATGTAGGAGATTAAGTACCATTAACATTGAAAGCCTGAGCGTAACACAAAAGAATTGGAATTTTGCAAAGAAGGGAGACGTAAATATAAGATGAAGAAATGTAGTGTATCAGTTGTGGTTCTTAAGGTCAGTACCAGTTATACTGGTGCCAAGAAATCACTGAATATATAGCCAGTTAGCCAAAACCTCCCAGAGCTTTTAGACTTATCAAGCCCTTGGTCCAGCCAAGGGGACCTTTAAGAACCACGTGCCTAGGTCACATGCATAGATTTTCCTTTGACTGAGGTAAAATACATAGGATAAACATGAAGAACAGAGGAAATGATCAATCCTAATGGATAGGCATTTGAGGATAATATTGTGTGTTTGATTATGATAATAGATAGCTGAGCCTGTCATTTATTTGATACAAGTGTATTGGTTCTTAGACAGCTCAAATTAAATCATTAAATTAACATCCGGTTGGTTTGCTGCATTAAAATAATAGTACTACCAGCAGTCCCAGGGTTATGATCGAACTTGGTATGGAGTATGCAGATATTCTTCATTTATGTACTCATTTTAAGATGTTTTGCTATATGTGGCAGTAAGACATAAAGACATTACATTTCTTTAAATGCATCAGTGGTTTCAGTCCTTAAATGATAAACTTTTTTACAAAAGCATGGAAGAAACCAATAAAGTTCAATATGTTTCAAGAATAATCATACTACTTTTAATGCATAAGAAAAACATTTTACTTAAAAGGAGATAAAATCCGAAATATTTTCATTATCTTTAGTAGATGCAAAAGATGAGTTCATAAAAATATGCCTCAAAATGTATCAAAATCAATGAGACATGCATGTTTTTTCTCAAGTTGGGATTGTGCATCCTTTCCTTGGCTGCTTACTGAACAAAGTTACATCCCACAGTTTTTCAGCTACCAAACAAGTCTGTGCAGTAGACATACCGTATGTTTCTTGAACTTTAAATAAAAGCAGAAATGACAAAGTAGATTGTTTTCTTGAAGTATCTTTCTTCCAGCAGAACTTCATAACCATAAAGTAGAACTTGGGAAAAATGCCCGTTACCCGCATCCAAACAATATCTTAGTTAGCTTGATAAAGGTAAAAGATCACGGACGTCGTAAGTCAGTAGAGCATTATGGCTTCTAAGCCCTTTACCCAAATCATATCAGATATTTATGATTAGACAACATGAAATGAAAAAGTTAAAGTAGCATGAGCCATTCGTGGTGGTTCTTGCAATGACTCTAGAATGCTGCTCTAAAAAACAGGAAATGTCATAAAGAATGTATGATAAGCTAAAGAAACGGTGCTTATTATGGTAATTTGATAACAACTCTAAAGACCTGATTTAATGGAAGGCCATCATTTTCGATTCGTCATGGGGTGTCCTCCACATTATCATTGGCGATTTGGTTTGGTGTAGTATCATCAAGATTGACTGTACTGGTGCTAGCAACACCTCTGCTGGGCAGGTACTTCTGCAGCCCCACATTTTTCTTTGCCATCTCAATTTTTATTTCTGATTCCAGACCAGCTTTCTTCACCATTTCGAGCATGGTATTACGAGAGAGATCTTTGATGGTTGTGCCATCTGCTCTTCCATGATCACTAAGCAGAGCTGCCTTTTTTAGTATAGTTACTAACATGGCTTTTGTAGGGCCAGTATTTGGAGCTCCCTTAGTTCTAGTCATGATACTTCTACTCCAGAGGCAATACTCACAAGATTCACACAAACAAAGATCAGGGGTGCCAGTGAATTCACCAAGCTCTTTTGGTATTGCAAGTTCAGCTGGTGCTTTGCCAGGCGTAAATAAGCACCAGTGTGGTCGGGTCCACGGCTGCAATTCCAAACTACTCTCCAAGCACTAGAACTATGTAGTGATCCATTGCAAACCAAAGTATGTTAATCATTTAGACTAGGAAGATTGAGTCATTCCATTCATAAGAAGGCACACTAATCACTATTGCCATAATTTCTAAGATTTGAAGCGGCAGCATAGTGAATACTATCTATTCGTTCCTCCAAGCTGAGGTTTTCAAGGAATTCCTCCAGCACATTAATTTCCCGCTCATTCAAGTCAAGGCAGATCATTTTTCATTTTGTAACAAAGGTCAAACTCAATATAACAATAAAAGTAAGAAGTATTTACATATTGTAAAGCACCGTGAAAGTATCGCCGCCTCGAGTTCCATGATTTGAAAGAGATACAGCGAGATTCTATGGAGCATGTGAGCTATCTCCAATCGTCCTTATCTTGCAGAACAAACGGTCTTCATTTTAGCTTAAGCATGCCGCTGTTTAATTCCAGCATGCAGACTGGCATCCAAGGTATAAATCCGGAATGTAGACTGGCATCAAATCGTCCTTCACAAGGATTTTCTGGGGCCGTATGCTCAGGCTTATTGAGTTTTTTGTGCAGCTTTCTCCAGCTACACATAAACCCTAAAATAGGGCGAGAGTCTTGGTCCAACCAAGGTCGTAAAATCCAAGTAGTTCTAAATGGATCCTTTCAAAAAATTAATAATAATAAATCAATTACAACACAAAAATTGAAAACAAAGGCTTTTTAAAATATGGGCCATTTTAAGTTTAAAGGTCAAAAAAGTGCTTGAAGGGCAATGAGTTGTTTGTACCATATGAATAAACTCTATTTGATATATAAAATCCTTAATCGGGATGCAATTTTACGTAAATAAAAAGGATGTATCGACTTGCAAGTCATGGTTGGTGGAGCATGGATGGGCGTTGTTGAGAACAAATAGGGCGAGACTATGTCTTATAAAAGGGGGCTAAAGTTTAATGATGGGGTTGCCACATAGCCATTCCTGACAAAATTGGGTAACAAATGCCAAGTGTTGTATATCAAGAAATCAGGGCTTTTAAATAGTACCGAAAATCGCTGGTCCATAAGAGGTTCGGCAAAGTGCAGCAAGGTAGTGAGAAAAATGCAAGATGTAGTATCTTAAAAAACCATGGAGTTATGCACTTCCTGCATTCTAGAGTTTTTGTTTGTAAAAACAAATCTCCAAGTCTAGTGTATCCGTCGAACTAATGAGATGTATCTGAAGGTGCACTATTGGCCTATCCTTATTGTGAATGCATTAGGAACCAGAGTCTAGCTGGATCAAATCTTTTCAGCTGTTTGTCCATATTGAAATAAGGAAAGGAAAGGTTCTTCAAATGAATATATCCTTTTTCTATATCAGCATATCAACTTTAGGAACTGGATCATGTCAAATAGTTTGGCCAAAGAAAGGACCACCAGTGGACACTGAATATATATGTATGTATAGATATATATATATATATATATATATATATATATCTATTATATATATACAATTATATTATGGGTCCTATGGGGGTGAAAGTTTGTAGAGATTATTCACGGCGTCGATTTTTGAGGTGTCGCCGACAATGGCCCTTGGATTTGATGGGGGGCATGCATGGGGCATGGATGGGGCATGCACCCCATCCTGGCCGTCGCCGAACGCACGTGAAGAATCTTGGCCCTTGATTTTAAGGTTAAGGAAGGTGCAAGGAAATTGTTGAAAGATTGATCTCGGCCGTCCATCTCTCGAGATGGGCGGTCCGCAACCGACACTTCAATCAACCCCAAGCAGCCCCTTTATTTGGGGGCTTTGATGTGGCCCGTTAGATCTAAAGGGATTCAATTGGGGCATTTTATATAGACCGTCCATCCTTGAAATTAGGGCATTTTCCTTCAATAATTTATTTAGTGTAATTAATGCCTTGTTATAAGTTGGCAAAAAAAAATTAATGACACAAATACAAAGCTTCCACTAAACCTCTGAGCGGACATCCATTAGATTCAAATTCAAAGTGTTGAGGCAAGGTCCGTCTTCTTGGACGTGCGGATATGGCTCTTCCTTCGGCGGTGCCTTCAATTTTCGGTCTCGACCTTCAATTTTTCGGTCTCGAAACTACGCTTTGGGGTGGGGATTTCATCCACAAGCTTGGTGATTTAACTTGAGGGGACGAATCATTTCATATTTGGGCTTTAATATGTTTGCAACCAGGGAGGGGATTCGGGTTTTAAAATATCCACATTAAAGCGGCGAGCCAACTGGGCGATCTGTTTAATGGTTTTACGGTACCCGACCATGGTTCAAACAAATCGCATGATTTCGATCTCTTTTACCGACTGTGTTGCTCTAAGCCTTGAGTTGGATCAAATGAGTGCACCCTAGGGGAATCGAATTTGTTTTGTCGACTCATTATTTCGCCCGGATTTCATCTTTTTTTACTCACCCAGCGTACATATTCAAAGCTGCGGATTACGGTAAGAAACCTATTTTTCGTTTCTACAATTTAGGTTTAAACTCACTATACATGCTCTTTGCCCCAATTCCGCTTTTTTCTTGCCCATTTGTACTGAGAGAACCATAGCATTGGGCGGTGGCTTCTTAACCCAACTACGGTGATGGTGATAATCAAAAGCCTTGGGCCCCCTAAAGCGTCGAGATTTCTGAATCTCTACGTGTAAACAAGGTAATACTTATGCTGAGTTTGATTTAAAGCTTCAATTTTGAACTTAGTCTTGTCATGCACATTCATTTTTTTTGTTAAGGCGGCAACCCGGTAACTTCGGTCCGGCAAACCCGACTTCTTGCCATAGCTGCGAGCTTTAGAATCACGGGAAAAAAAAAGCAATTTAGATGCCAACACCACCACCTCGGGTTTTAAACTCACCGGCGTGGCCGTTTGGATGTAGGGGGCAAGTTTCATCAAACTGCAAATTGTTCGTGGAAAGGGATTGCTAGATTTGGATCATAAAGTCGAGCAGGATTTGGGTGATTGCTACTATTCTACCTTTGATTGAATTGTGCCAAATTGGTAAACCTCTATGAGGAGACATCCATTCTTAGGCGAAAAGATTCAAGGCACTTTCGAGCATTGTTGCCAAGCTTAGCCATATGTTTTTCGATTACGTATTCTTATTGTTTGCATTTGTTTTTGATAGCCTCGGATCCGTTTTCATTTGCGAGGGAAGTGGCAAATATATGAAACCCACTTTAATTTCTGTTGAACTTCAAGCTGCAGAAACAACTCACGTCTCCACGGGCCCCCATTCAAAGCATGATAATAAAACATGGCCCATCGCTTATTAAATGCGGTAACACAATTTTGGCGATCCATTCTTTTTATTAGTTGAAAAGCCGGTTTGGTTTGATACATTCTGACATTTTGGGCAAGTGCGTATGATTACTTGGTCCACAATGTAGCTCAAGCATCTGCTTCTCTTAAGTAAAAGGTACACCTTTAAATTTCTTTCTTTTAATCGGCATTATCTGCCTTTTTTCACATTTCGATTTTAGTCTGTTGATGGTTTATCAATGCATTTCATTTCATATGCATCTTCATTCCAACTTCTAAACTTCTGAAAGTTCGGTGCGTAACACTCAATATTTTCTTGGTTTTCAAGGATCGGGATATGCTTTGTTTATATTGGTGGGCCTTGCACACTTGGGCTATATTCATCGATCTGCGCTAATGTCATGATTGCCTTCGATCTCGGGAGGCCCTCCAATGCGATCCGTCTCAAGATTGCTTCAGGTTAGTCTCTCTATTTCCCATAAATTTAATTTCTTTCTTTTTTTATTACCACATATACATCTTATTGTAGCTATTGAATATTTATGCAGGCGATTGCTGGAGACAAAATATTATCATTCCTCAACTTCTGTCGCTTTAAACAACTTGGTGGAGAGCCACGTCGAGCCTTAATTTTCCACGGCGATTCTATGCAAGATTGCATCTCTTGTTTCAATCTGCTTTCTCTTTGGCTATGTAGCATTGAACCTTTTCATGATTCATTCTTTCTATAATTTGAGATTGATAATGTTAGAAACATGTGAAAAAACATTTCATGTGTTACGCTTCCGAACAACAAGAACACAGTAAAAACTACTAGATTGCTTGTTAAATTTGATGTAGTTTATTGCACATTGACTTATTTATCCTATACATTTCCACTTTTGTTTTTTATTGCAGGCTTAAAGTGGATGTACTATTCCGGTCATTTGCATTAGTAGGCTTTTTCTTATGTGCAGCAATTAACTCTTTTATTGTGGGGTACTGGGCCCTGGTTGCTATGGTCGTTCTTGCAGTGATTTATGCTTACATCGACTATCGACAGGTCAGTTGGCACAATAGCAGTGATCACAGTTTTTGTAGTTGAAGGAATAAAGTAAATGCTTGTGAACTCCCAGGAAGAAGTTGACTGGGGTACTAGTTTAGGAGGGCAGCGCTTACAGTAAGATATCTGTTTTGCATCACAACTTAAGAAGGTAAGGGATACCACAATGATATGTTGATGAGGCAGATATTCTTAAATTTCTATCAACAAATATAGTACATGCATACCAGCTTCCATCCTACTTTGACTCTCATCAAGTGTTAAGATGTTCCAACTTCCAGCAAGCTTCTGGGTCTTTCAAGAAACATTTTTCGTGTAATTTTTTGTGGTTGTATGATATGTAAAGCAGGGGCAGAAATTGGCTGTGCTAAAGTTGTGCAAAAAAATAACGCAAGCACTTTGGGGATATCGGCAATCTTGTGTCGGCAAGGTAATGTTCTAATTGCATCATGACCGATTTAAAGATAGAGCATCATGTTGTCTATGTGCTTTAAAATGACTTTTTAAATTTCATCCAGCAAACAAATAGCTTCTTTTGGCAAGTATTTTGGAGTTAGTTTTTCCTGGAGGTTCTTCAAATGGTTCTTTAGTGGTGCGGGTGATAGTTGTGGATTTGATCAGTTCCCTTCTTTAGGCATGACGGCTTATACCAATACATTATGTATTTAGTGCTCTCAAACTTCATTTATCTTTTTTTTTTTTTTTTTTGTCTCAATGAGTTGTTGATTGTATTTTTATGGCGATTCTACTTTGACTTTAGCCGAGAACATATGTTGGGGTGGGCATGATATGCCCTCATATTGTCAAGCTGCTTTCGGTCCTTCTTGGGCTATCGTCTTTTGGGGTATTATGTGGCCTCTCATTAGCAAAGCGTGCTAGGATTTGGTTTCAAGGCGGTTTAGCAAAAGAATGGTTTTAAAGGGCTTTACGCTATAAGGTTGTGCAAATTTTCATGACATAATTTATTGCACACTGCATAAGCTAATGCATGCTCTTTTAATATTAAAGTGGCTAGTCCTCCATAACTTTTTGGATGTCAAGCTAAAAATTTCAAATTTTATCATTGTTTTGCTCTTAGTTTGCCCATAGCTCCAATCCCACTTCCCTGGGATCCCAATCTAGCTTCTCAATATCCATGTTTTTTAAAATCAATGATCTCCTTCCATCTTCTTGAATTGTGAGAATCGCTTTTGGGATTTTGCCAAGAATGTTAATAATTAATCGCCTTTCTTTGATGTTTAGGGAATTTGTGAAAGGCGGCGGTGTGGAACTACCCTTGGTGATATCACCGTCTCTTGAGGTATTGAATCGATTTCCAAGGTATTGTTTCTATCTTCTACATACCAAATTTTCTCTGTTCATCACCATTCCTTACGTGGTTGCGTTATCTAAATACCGTTTTCCTTTTTATTGATCCTATAGGCATTATTATTGTCTGTTTCTTTCAAGATTTCTTCACGATGGGAAAGTAAAAAAAAACGGTGTTGGTTTGGATTTGTGTGTCCCTGTTTTGCAATGGCGATGTGTGCTCCTATTTTGTTTCCGGGTTAGTCAAGCCTTTCTTTGCCGTTCCGTTTATTGTATCAAAGCGGTATCAAATTTTAAATCGCTCAAGTTTTGAAGAGTTCGGATCTTTCTGCTGCAGCCCTCTTCGCCATGGAGATGGATCTTCCCTTTACAATGGATTTCCTTTCCATTGCTCCATTTTGGTATGTTTTAGCAATTTTCATTTTAGCATCTTAATCATAAGCTTTCCAAGGATATCCAGAATATCTATTTTTGCTGGATAGTTTGAATGTAGCAGATAGCTTCAAAACTCGTTTGATAGCTTTTAGCATTCTTAAAGAATGTGGAACGTTGCATTTCTTTAGCTCTGTTGTAGATGTACCTGTATTCTCTTGCTTACTACTAGAAGCCAGGTCTAAATCATTCTGAAATGGTTTGGAATCCATATTATATGGCACCAGCAGTATTGATACCAGATTTCATTTCCGTAGAACAGCATTTTAAAAAAGTTGAGACCACCACACTGATCCATATGTCAGTACTGTCAAATAGTTGTTGAAAATTTAACATTTTTGAGCAAAATCTTGCAGTTTATAGATCTTTGTTTGTAGATTTGCTTCAGCAAAACTGATTGCAATGTAGTTTGGTAACTCTGAGCATTGCTAACGTTGCAAGCTAGATAACTTTAGATCAGTCAAATATCTTACAAAATACTTTGGAATTTTTAAGGGTTTATTGTGCAAAGTAAGGCTTAAAGGTCTATTTGTTGACTACACATCTCCAGCATAATGTTGCATAGATAATGCAAAGTTGCAATGGAGGCACAGGTTGCATGTAGAAACTCATCTGCCTAATTTCCCCCAAGTCCGAGTGGTGGTTCATGAGCGGCATACACGGGTAGACCTATCACGCACTGTGATAATTTCAGCATTTGGAAACATGGATATGCCTGCCCTAGAATAAAGAGTACAACTTGAATTTTGAATTTGTTCTTAGTTATTATTGTTAGTCTAAACAGTCAAGTCCATTATTTCATATCAGACAAGACAGTTCGGCATCTAAGTTACCTTTTCCCTTGTTCTCTAGATCTGTTTGTTATTAACTATTACTATTACTATAGAGGATGTTGAAACATGAATTATTTTAATGATGACCAATTTTTATAATTAATTTTAGTTGATTCTTTCAATTTGTTCGTGTTCATAGAAATAAGAGAGGGCTAATATACCAATCGATTCAAATCCATAGAACTAGGTTCTAATCCATAGAACTTCCATAGAGTATCGTAGAATTTTGAGCAAATTGAAGGGAATCTTTGAAATACATATAATATTGATGGAATCTAACGGAATATGGAGCGATAATAAATGCAAGTGCTATAGTATAATTAAAGCAGAGAATAGGAATGAAGATAATCTCATTCTATTTTAACAAACAGACATTGATATAGACCTAACAAATGAACTATACAAATGAATTACACAGATAAAAGAAATTCCCGTATACTTGGACAAGCAGTAACAGGTTGTTCCAACATGCATACATTAGCCTGTGCATGAAGTCACACTCTTTTACCTTTCTAGTTATCGATGGTGTGAACTAGAATGTTAGTGATAGCTAACAATCAAGTCAATGCTTTGGATCTAATTTTACCTTCAAAAACACACGATAGATGTTAAAGATGGTGTTGTTGCCGCAACAAGTTTGTCCTGTTGGTTCAAATCTAAGCTAGGCATTTCATTATGCTGCATTGTTGGATATTTCTTTCTTCTTTTCAGTTTTGCGAAAGGATTTATGCGATCCTATAGAATTTGTATCATTTGAAAACCTATAGGGCTTTTTTATTTTATCCATACTGCCCTTCTTTTAATCCTTAATGCAACATATAGAAGTTACCTTATGAGCATACAAAAACAAAATGGTTTATCTTGGCCTCCAATCCTACATAATATTGTAGAAAATGTCCATGATGTCAAGGAAATCTATGGGAATCTCAAGGAATATTCAGGGATATGGGGGAATCTACGAGAATCATTATAAAATCTCTAAGAATCTAGGGGAATCTTGATGGGATCTTGGAGAATCTATAGGAATCTTCATAGAATCTATGAAAATCTACATAGAACCTCGGAGAATCTAAAGGAATATTGAGAATCTTTAAAAATCCTAGAGAATCTTGATAAAATCTATGAGAATCCCATAAGAATCTCCAAGAATGTAAGGGAATCTTCATAGAACCTTGGAGAATCTATGAGAATCTTGATGGGATCTTAGAGAATATGTTAGGGAATCTATGGGAATCTCAAGGAATCTTCAAGAATGTGGGTGGATCTACGAGAATCTTCATGAAATCTCTAAGAATCTAGGGGAATGTTTTTGGGATGTTGGAGAATCTAGAGGAATCTTCATAGAATCTAAAGGACTCTATGAAAATCTATATGGAACCTCGGGGAATATGCAGGAATTTTCAGATAATCTTTAAAAATCCTAGAGAATCTTGATGGAATCTATGGGAATCTCAAAAGAATCTCCATGAATGTGGGGGAATCTTCATAGAACCTTGGGGAATCTAGGGAATCTCGATGAAATCTTGGAAAATCTAGGTGAATCTTCATAGAATCTAAGGAATCTATGAGAATCCACATAGAATCTTAGGTAATCTAGAGGAATTTGAGATCAAATTTGGGAATATTGGAGGATCTCTAGAGAATGTTAAGAGATCTATGGGAATCCCAAAAGAATCTTTGGAAATCTTAGGGAATCTAAGAAAATCTTCATGAAGTCTTTGAAAATCTTAGGGAATTTTGAAGCAATCTTGAAGAATCTAGGAGAATCTTCATAGGATCTAATGGAATCTATGAGAATCTATATAGAATCTAGGGGAATCTAAAGGAATCTAAATAGAATCTCTGGAAATCTAAGGGAATCTTCATATAAACTTTGAGACTCTAGGGAAATCTTGATGGTATCTCGACGAATCTTGCAATAATCTAAGGAATGTATGAGCGTCTTCATATAATCTTGAGGATTGTGTAGGAATCCAAGGGAAATCTCAGTAGAATCTTGGAGAATCTAGAGGAACCCCAAAGAAGTTTACGAGAATCTTCATATAATATGGGGAATTTGAGGGAATCTTTTATGGAATATTAGAGAATCTTAAGGGGATCTAGAGGAACGTTGCGAAATTCAATCTTGTGGAATCTAAGAGAGAATAATTGGGAATTTCGATGGACATTTTATAAAAAAATGACCAGTCGACTTCATACACTCTATCTAGGTATATCATTCATATTGGGTGTGCTTTGGAATGAATCTTTGTATAATCTTTAAGGAATACTCATAAGATCCTGATAATCTTTACTAGATTCTGAAAATCTACGACGCATATTCAATTTCTTTACACCCGATAGTACAAAGACTTTTATATATATATATATATATATATATATATATATATATATACATACATATATATATATATATATATATATATATATATATATATATATATATATATAAGGCTGCTGTAAGAAATTCTAATGCGCCCCACGGTGCATGTCTGAAGTTTTAGCATGTTCCTAAGGCCGCAAGTTCTGGTTGCGTCTCTACATTCTAAAAAAAGAATGTCTTTGAGAATACTCTAAATTCAGTTAGATTCTCTAAGATTCTACTAAGGTTCTCTTGGAGGTTTCTGGGTGGAGATTCCTCTCTAAATTTTATAAGATTCCTCTAGATTCCATTAGATTCGTGAGATCTCCAAGATTTTTTGCTAGAATTTATCCCCTTAGATTCCTTTTAGATTTTATGAGACGTTTTAGGTTCCCTTTTTACATTATACGAGAGATTCAAAGAGATTCTATAAAGATTCCCTTAGATACCTGTGAAGATTTCATCAACATTTTCCTAGATTGCCTTAGATTTTATGCAAAGATTTCCTTAAATACCCTAGATTTTAAGAGATTCCCTAAAGTTTGTAAATATTTTCCTAGATTCTCTCACATTTTATGAGATTTTCTTAGACTGCTAGATTCTCCTAGATTCCTTTACATTCTAGAACTTTTAGAACATTCTAAGGCTTCTCTCGAACATTCTAAGACTCTCTCGAACATTCCGAGACTTTCAAAATATCCTAGAACTAGACTCTTCCTTACCTTCTTATGGATTCCTACATTCTCTAACAACATTCTAGTCCTATTAGGAACAATTTAAAATCTTCGTGAAGAATTTTCTATAGATTCCCCTGCATTATGTTCTAGAATTTTCTAGAATATTTTGAACTTTTGAAGATTCTAGAACTTTCTGCAGCCTACCGTAACATTCTAGAACTCTTTGAAACTAGGGAATTTGAGATCTACTCTTTATCTTAACTAGATTATAATTCTTAAGTATTTGAAACATAAATTAATTTCTAGAATTAATGCTTGTCTAGTGGTTAGAATGGGGGCTGGGGTCAATGACCGTGGTTCAAATCCCCTACACAACATAAAAATTTTAAAGCCTTCTTAAAGGATGAGACATTCAACGCGGGGTCAGAGGATCTTGACCATCAGTACGTAGATCGCGCTATGTGGGCAAAAAAAAATCTAAAGCAACATGAGCCGAGGATCCTAGATCGACGCATCAAGATCAAGAACAACCTGACCATGTGATCGATTACATATAATTCCCAAAGCCATGTGCACCGTAGGATGTGTCCCAAAGCAATGTGAGCCATAGGATCTCTGACCGACGCATCAGGATCAAACTAACCTGCACTATAGGATCGCCATATATATATAGTCTATACACAAACTCCTGCTTTAATCGCCGTGAGGATACACCCCTTAAAGCTACGTGGATTTTAGGATCTCCGGACAATCTGGCCGCATTTAGGAGGACAAATATTAAAACATATATATACTGATATATAGAGTATTTCTAGGGGCATAGTAGTTGATAGAAAAGTCCAATGAGTTTATACTGCGTGCAATATATAGATTCATTGAGATCTTCAACCTTTCTGGGGTGGTTTGTATATCTTTTAGCCCCTACAGGATAGTAAAAATGGTAAAACCCATATTATTTGGAGTTTTGACAATCATAAGTGGTTAAAATATGTGCAAAGTCACCTAAGGTTGAAAAGATCTCAACAAGATCTATCTATTGCACTAAACTAAAAGATCATTTGACTTTTCTCCGGCCAGCTATGCTAGAAAATGTGATCCAGCTGAGTTAGTTATAACAGCTTTACTGACCGACCACGCTCATTTCTGACAGGTTCATTTACTTGGCTTAATGGTATGTTTTGGAAGGCCCTTTTAATCTCAAAACCCTAATGACATTTGGTTTAAGTGGTTTCACTAGTTTTAGAACAACTGAGGTTCCGGCTACCACATTCAATGTGAGGTATTTGGGGCAAGACCTAACAGCTACAATGTTAAAAGCAATGTTACAGTTGGTGCTGGCCATATGTCCGATGGGATACTCTGCCAAATGGCATGTCATAAAAATTACTTCTTTTTTTCCTTTATAGTACTCAAGAATTAGAAGCAAAAAGCAATGTTATGGTGGGGACCTAGTTCGTGAAGAGTTGCAAGACAAAATATATATTAGTGTAGTCTCTCGTAAAGATTGATACCTTGGTCAGCAGGCTCAAAATACACATACCTTGGTCAGCAGCCCTAAATTAACCTAGTGTAGAAAAATTTGTCAAAAGAGACTTATCAGTCGCAAGCCTAAACTAAGCTAGTCTAGAAAAATTCCCTAAATCCGAGCCCAACTCGCCATTATATAGTGCGCTTAAAGGCATATGCCTAGTTTCAAACATGGGCAACCAGAAACGCAATTTGTTTAAGAGTAGAGATGAATTGATAATTGCAAATATACTCCTCAAATAACTTAGTGACAACGTGCAAATGGAAAGAAGCAAAAGCATGCCATGTAATACAAAAAATGCAAAGCACAACATGCTCTCCACATGAGATACAATATAATTTATGCAATACAAATAGTAGATGTGATAAAGTTGTTTTGGGACTGGCAAAGTTTTCTTTCTGTCATTTATTTATGAGTCATGCACCGTTGGATTTGGGTTTGTGCATAAGAGTTATGCACATTCTATTTTAAGCCTCTCAAAATGGTAGTCACCATTTTCGTGAGTGGATTGTGTAAGGACTACTAGAATTTGTCTCTGTAGATGTATTTAGCTTTTTTGTCTTTTCTAGTGGGGATGTAGGAAGGGGCTGGTAAAATGATCATGTGGAAAAATATTATACTTAAGTTGGACTTCAATACTAATTGGAATAAATGGATAAGAGATCTTTATTCTAGAAATGGCACATAAAAGCTTCATGTGAAAAGCTGCATGCATGTACATCCCACAATGTTCAGCCCAACGAAGGCCTCTAGCCCAACATTTGGCATTCGAGTCTCCTACCATGCAAGGCTATGCTAATTATACCCATAATTTCTTCCCTAAGAAGCAATGTAGCAAGGATCTCAATAAAAGGTAAAGTTAAATTTGAGGTCTTGAAGATGGTCTCATGGATCTAATACCCCCATTGATTCCCTCTATAAGATTAGACATTCCTTAGATTATTCAAGTTTTTATGAAGATTTTCAAGAATCCCATTCTCGCTTGCTACTAAAAATTTTCATGTGATATAAATATATTTCAATATTTGTGTGTTGAGAAAAGATATGTATACAACCACAAATGGGATTCCAAGTTGTAAGATATTTGTGATTTATGTAATATGTAATGATATTGGAGTTTGAAATAAATTGTTTTAAAACTACAATGCTCAAAAAGATAAAAAATCCTATTATCGATCCTTGAAACATTAAAACAAACAAACTAATCAGAGACATTGCAAAATGAGATCTCAATCGGTAAAACGAGAGATGGGCTTCAATGTTATTCTGTTGGTGCATAGCTTGAAATCATTGTCCACCTAGATAACACCGCCTAGACATCTCCATATTTTGCATAGATGTCCACAAGCAGCAATATTGCCAACTCACACTTTAGTTTTAGAGCATAAGCATGAAAGTACTTGCAAGGCCCCTATGATTGCCGATGCATTAAGTGCACAAATTTATGCCATGCATTCCATGTGCACCAAGCAGAAGAGCTCGAGGGCTTCCCCGGCCTTTGCCAACTAGGCAAATGTATGCCATGCATTCCATGTGCATTCGCGTGAAGAGCTCGAGAGCTTCTCGCCTTTTGCCAAATTTCAGGCACGCTGCATATCATTGTAAATCATGTAAAATACATTACATTTTGCCAAACAATAAGTTTTCCAGTTTTTGCATACATGTTAATGAGGCTAGTTCCAGCGGAAAATATCTAGTTCTTTAAAAAATATCTAGTTTCATAACATGAGCATGGACCCACTTCCCTTAAGCAATAAGTTCTCAAATTAACGCATGCTTGAATTGAGTGGCATATGATCTATTTCCGCGTATTCTATCACGTAAGATAAGAAAGGCTTGCTTATTTCCATCTCTCGCTACACACCCTTTAAATTCAAATTTCTAATGTGTCTTTGTTAAGGGGTCACAATAGCAAAATTTCTATGTAACTATTTTTTATAATGAAAGTAACCGACGTGATGCTGTAAAGCCTAAGTCCGTGATTTACAAGAGACATTCGTGGATATGGTCGCTCTAATCCTTTCTAATAAACCTAATTCCAAATGCATTTGCTGGGTGCAGGAAAAAAAAGCGTACTTGAATGTAACTATAATCATCCATACCTTGCGTAAGCCCCGTGAAGATAGAAGTGGCTGTAAGAAAGAGACCTTTTGGACTCTCTGGGAAACCTTTCAAAGAAAGGCAAAAGAAAGTGAAATTCCATTTTGCTAGTTTGTATTGATAATAGCTGCTCACACGCCCTTTATGAGGCCCAGAGCAAGATAAACAAAGAAGATCCCTGCTAGACAGCATCGTCTTCTAATCTCAAAGAAACAGATTAGAATATCACGTATGTTTTGGGGACATAGAGTATGTAGACACGCTTTCTCTCTCTTCAAATTGGACGCATCTAGTTAACATTCAAAAAGGAAATACCTCTCTTATTTCACAATTAACTATCATAATACGCCAGCATGGTGATACTTCAAACCGGCCAAAAATTTTGTGACGCTTATCGCAATAAACTCAAGCCATAGCCTACATGCCATCACCAAATGTCGCTACTTAACCTTTCTTTTGATGGAACTTGTGATTTCAACTAATAGGGAATCATTTAAATAATAGGTGTTCGAAAAATGGGCTAGACCAGACTAGGAAGTCGAAGTCCTTTTCCAATCCTTTCCGCTTTGTTTCCAATCACTTTCTCATATTTTAAAAAATCAGTTGGTTGGTTGAAGAAAGTAGCCGGTACCTTACATTCAAAGAGTCGATAACAAAAGAACCCACAAAGGGTTCGTAAATTTACCTAGGAACATGGACACATAAATATCTTAGAAAAACAGCAACGTACTAATGTAGATAATGAACTTAACAACAACATTGACATTGGAGAAATGCTGCAAACTCCACAATGATCTGGCTACCCCCGGATATGACATATGATGATATATGATATAGTCAAGGATTCAAGAAAAAAGTGCAATATTATATTGGTTTGCTTCTCAGAGGGCGCCAAATGAGTCAGCCACAACCACTAAAACATATAAGCATTATAAAGCTACAAAATAGGTAAATAAGAAATTGAAAGTAGAAGGGTGCGTGAAGAAATACATTCAATGATTTTCAAGTCATGTCTTTACGTTTATGTAGATCTACCAAGACTATCAACCATCACTCAGCAATGTAAATCTATTTCATGGTTTGATGAATTTGCTCTATAATCCATTCTATCCGCAATATTTTACTTAGCAAGTCGTTACGAGACAGTAAGGTAAAATATAAGGTTGAAATGGAGCCAAAGTCCAGAGCTGCAAGAAAGAAAAAGAACTTTATCGGAGGTGAGCAACTACGCCTTTATATGCCGCTTCCTGCAAGCAACCTCCTTGCGTATCATGAACTACCCAAGTTTTCCCCATGGATTTAATTTAAAAGACTGGCCGTATTTGAATCCACAAACTCTAGCTCTCTAGCCACAGCAATATCCCGAAGCATAGACACCATATAAAGGTCAAGGGGGTGCGCCAATGCAACATTATCCACGTACCGCATTGTACAACCACGCCAAATTAAAATGGCCGGACAATATTTCCAATCCTAATAAAGAAATGTCCACTTCCCATGAATTTGACGTGATCATTGAACACAAGTTTGCATCAAATTAAGCCAATCAAGCACCATGTTAAAACGCCAAAGACTATTTCTGTGATGATTAGATTAAACCTCTACTTCCTCAACAATTAAAAACTAGCCCTGCTTGAAATCCTAGACAAAGCTTTATTAGTATGGACCGTGATTTGCTATAGTTGCTTTCTCTCTAACATGTACAATCGCTTCCACCCGATTTGCAGCATTAGGTCAGTTTATAGCTACTGTGCTCGTAAGAGGAGGCATTTAACTCCAAAGTCTACTTTGGTGGTAAAGCTGTATCGAAAGCAAGAGAATGATGAATTGAGACTCCGAGCTATCCGAGAAAGGTGTAATGAAGACATAGAGAAATGTGAGTCTCACAGCGCATATCAGTATCCAAAGGAATCACTCTGAAATAAAGACCACTAGAAAGTAGCACGCTCTGTCAAGCAGAGTTCATTTTCTCAGCGTATCATGTGTCGGGAGATTGCTCGAAGCTTCATACGCTTTAATTTTGAGCTGAATTTACGCAACAAAATATAAACTCAACTCACCTTTTTAGAAGGAAGAAATGTGTATGCTATGGGACTTGATATCCATGTAATCCCGTATTATGGGCTTTTCACCGATCGCACAAGTATTCCCCCAAAAATCCAGCCTCTGCTAAAAACAGGGAAAATTATTAGCTGCTAAAATTTATCATCCTGTGATGTGCTCCAACAATCGGGAAAATCCAACCCGGGCTTCTCCTCGATGCTCCATTGTTCAAATCAATGCATCAACTCTCCGATGTCAGAGAACGTATCAATGTAAATGTGGCTAACCATCGAAAGGCTACAGCGTAGAAAGTATAGTAAATGGTAGGGATTATATCAAGTACTCAAATTGTTACTCAGATCCGCGGATCATTAAAATAGGCAGTAAACATGCTACCGATCAGAAAATCACCAAAAGGGCAGCCAACCCTTTGCCAGCTTCATCCAATCATAATAGCTTTGCCCCCATGTCTCGCTATTTCGGTGAATGCTTAGCATGACTACTCGAAGCCTGCGGCCTTCACTACTTATCTCCATTTTACTCCAACCTTCAAAAATTGCCGTGAACTCCAACCGACATGTCATTGACATGGCATTTAATGCCCGCGGGCTAACCGTCATCAATATAAATGTTGCTTGCCCTAAGGCACACATGGGGCAAATTATGAGCCACCAACAACACTTTTAGACGCTGATAATCCAGTTATCTCAATGGCAGCTAAGACGCCTACTCAATCTATATCAACTTATATCATTACATTAATTTTGTGTTTTCCTCTTGAAGATTTTATACACATCATGAAGGCTCATTAAATGTTAGTGCCAACTCATCAATTGCAATCATTGGACATAACCTAGATGTAAATTCTTTGACGGCCTGTGATGAAATGCCCTAATTCCAAGGGGCTAAGATTAGAAGCCCCAATTCTCAAGTGGGGACGGCTTTTGGGGATGACGACGGGTTTCCTCACTGGCCGATCTCGACTGGACCTGCCTCGCATCGATATAATAATCTCAGTTACAAACAAGGGGGCAAATTTTATATAAATTGCATATATATAACCGATATATATATATATATACATACATATATATATATATATATACATATATATATATATATCCAAACGACATTTGTCTCCGATCCATGTCCATTGGCCTATGGAAATAAGAGAGTGTACCAATGGACTAACCACTCAAAGGACCTCGAACATAAACGGCCGGGTAAGCATCCTGAAAGGTATACACCTCGGCATGACACAAATGGGAGTTTAATCCAAATTTTAAATTGCATGATTCCTTAGACTATGTATATGTTCCAGGTTTTCAAGACATGGAATTATGAGCCAAAGATAAGAACTTCTGTGGTGCACTTTATATATGTTTGACAACAGGACCATGGGTGGAGGTCGATGATAAATTAAATTGGATATATAAGTAATATGGCAGGGTATTTCTAAGAAAAATACATGTTATCGGGTCATTACGCAATTATATTGCGAATACCGGTAGTTTAGGCTCGCTTTTGTCGACCTAAGTACGCATCGTAAAGAAGATGTATTTGAGACGCCTAATAACGCACCGCGCGAGAGCAATCCAAAGGATGAGATGTTACCAGGCGGTGCATCATATAAACTTAATCGCCCTAAGAACTATGCCACCTTAAAAAGGCAATGCGTGTAAATAGGGACACTTTGTAGAACGTACTCTGGAAATTTCCATGGTAATGGGTTTGGTCGGAGCTTTATAAGCAAGGGGAACAGATGAGTGTTTCTACTTTGACACATCTTGGCATTCCCTCGCCGCTGCCGAGGCTCTTGAGGGGCATACGTAATGTGGGATACACTAGAGCCAAGTTGCTGGATCTAATAGATAAGTCCGGCTTGGATCTGAAGGCGCTATGTAAAACGGAAGGGGAAAACATGGCGCAGCCCAAATAAAGGTCTTTTCCGAAAAAATAGTGCATAGTTGAATCATTTAAAGCACTCCAAAGCAAGCGTAATCGCTGTAACTTCTGGAAGGGTAGTTTTAGAAAATCCGCAGCAGAGAGAACTAACTCCCCGAGATTACCGTGCCATTGCCGAGCATTCTGCTGGCAACATGGCTGTTTAACTGTGCTAGTTGAGTTGGATCCGAGCCACATCCAATTGCGCCAATCGTGCTCCAGCGGATTACCGCCGTTTCCCAACCCTATATTGAATTTGTTTACATGATTTGATATAACTATAATGCTCATTTTCGAAACTCTTTAGCTTAGCTGAAATAGCAAAAATGCACTGAGTATTGTTATTCGAGTTTTATTTTGGTGAAGGGCGAAGAGCCGAGTCTAGACGATAGCTTACCTGTCAGCACTTGTATCTTTACCCAGATTATGGCTAACTGATGCATGGTTTGCTGCAGGTAACCCGTCTAACTCCTCCAAAAACGTTTTCATGAGGAACCTGGGAAATTGCTTTTGCACAAGGCCTTAATATTATGGCTATGTTTGGGAGACAAACTTTTTGTTTTTTAGTTGTATATGCTTTCTGCAGCATATGGTAAGCATTTTCTTTAAGCTTGTAATGGTGGCACCTATAATCTGGATTGAGAAGCACTTGGGATAAGATGATTGATATGATCCATATATTAACCTTTTGAGACGCTAAGGAAATGCTTGTTTAAATGGAATTTGCATCATATGCACATACTGTTTGGGCAAAAATCATTGTCATTAATCTGGTAGAAATGGTGAGATTCAGTAAGATATTCTTCTATTTTGAGGCTCTGAAATGATAATAAGTGGGTAGGATGTAATTCCCAGATCTGGCAAGCATGCATTTAAGTTAAGGAATCACTGATTTCTGGAGTATTTTATGTCATAAAATAGTTCAAATGTTTGAAGCATTTCTGGAAAATATGCTACCATAATTGGTGAGCTTGATAATCGTTGTTTTGCACTTCAGTACTGGGAATTGAAACGCCACATGATGTGGTATATGTACAGGACACATGCAAGAAATTTTTTAACTAAAAATCGGTCGAATTGCAAAACCTCTCGTATCCAAAGGCACTTTGTATGACTGCTTATTCTTAGCCATGCATTAGAATCAAGTATAGATGATAGTACTTACTATAAAATGAATTGGACTGGTCCTTAGGATTCTCTTGACTTCGGTTAAGAACTGATAAATCCGGAAATGTTATGGCCTCTGGTTGTGGCATGGATGGATATCTCTCGAAAAGCTCCAGGAATCTAAAAAGGAAAAACGATATATATATATATATATATATATATATATATATATATATATATATATATACACACACAATCTTACTCGGGTCACAGCCTTAGTTCCCTTTTAAGTCTTTAGTACCATCCCCAATCCATATGTAGTGGTCTTAGTTGTCCATGGACATGTCTCCCGATCCTATAAATGCAACTAATATTGTGATGGTACTCGCTCTGTGATAAGGATCAATTTATCTATATGACTTGGAGCATTGCAACATTATGTTGGAATGAACTGTTCTCTTAAAATTAACCTATGCATTAAATAAAAAATGTTGTTGCCCTTGGGCTTGATGTGGTGTTTCAGATGGTATGCATATCCCACAATAATGGAAGATAGTAGGAGGGCTTGACTTCTGTAATGATAATTTGTTGCCACTTGATTGTCTAGTGCTATGCAAATGAATTCGACATTTTTTCTAAGTTATACTATAGTTAGACTTTCTTGGTTCTACTTAAGACTAATGAACATTTGAAAAGATTTATGATGTTGGTCGTTATATCCTTTTTAGCTGCGGCAATGGAAGTAGGGGCAAAGGTTAATTTGATACTATAAGAATACTAATTGGGATCGGAATATTGGGACGAAGTTGTTGATGATGATATTCCAATATGTATGTGGGTTTCAATAAAGGACTATGATCAAAGATAACTTCAAACAAGAGGTATGCTTCTAGAACCTCATTAATGGCCTTGATGATAGTCCTGGGCCCTTAACCTGAATAAAGTTAATTTTACTCCTAAAGATTATTAAGGTAATGAAAGACCACCTAGTGGACAATAGCAAGAACTGAAGTAAAGATAGCGGGATATAAAGAGGTTATTTTGACAACTAAAGAAATGCATATCATGAAATTGGCATGCTAACATCTGCTGGAATGCGTACAGTTTACTAGGGTAATGGTCATGTGGTGATTGGTGGCAAAATTAGTGTACATAATTTAAAGCCTAAGTATGCAATGGGTGTTAAAGGTGTATGTAGGGGTGCTTACGTGGGCTGAAGAGAGAAAAAAATTGGGCTTAAAAAGGATTTGTTTTAAAGGTCATATGTTGGTAATCTTATTGTTAGTTGTGAAATTACATTATACAAGAATATGTACCCTTATCTATTGATCTAACCCTAATCGATGGATCTAACCCTAATGCTCATATGACAAGCGCGGACTTGGGCAAAGGACTAAATGATCTATAACTAACTGGAGATGACTCTTCCGAAATCAGCCGCTGACTACTGCATGTATGCAATCATATTTTGTTTATTCTGAGCTCGAGAAATTCTGATCTTGATAATGCATTTTATTTCATTTCTCTTGAGTGATACCGGATTATTTCTAGTATATTTCTTGTAGATATACAGTAAGTTTCACTTTATCTGGTTCTTGTAATTTACTGCTTTGGCGTATGGGATTAAGGCTTAAAATCTCCTTATTGGTTTTATGAAATAGGCAATTATCGTGGACGGTTTCCCAGTCGAGAGCTTGAGCATGAGTAAAATTGGCCCGACCGGGCGGCTGGTAATAAAAAAGGGCAAACTAGGCCCAAACATTGAATTTCTGAGGAGACATGGGATAGAAACGTGAGTCCTGGCAAGGTAAAGCAGAGTTAATTGATGCATGTGAACTGACGCTGGATTAGATCCAAATAGGGCCAAAAGGTGACATGGGTATGTTGAAGTTTTGTTCCAAGCACAGATCCTTGTGGGAATGTCTCAATGTAGATACTTCTAGCAGTAATGTGGTCATTGTGGCTGATTCTATTGTGGAGATTGTAGCAGACTCTGAAGCAGCTAGAAGGAGGACCTAGCAATGAAATTCAACCGTCGGGTTTGTTATTTATACTTAGATGAGTGCGAATTATCATGAGAGATTATTCACTGCTGACATATCACGGGATACAATGGTACATCAATTTTGATACATTGCCGATTATTTAAATACAAGATGTATGATAGCTTCCAGGTTGGCTTTAAATTACATTATTAATTTCGGGTATGTAAATTAAGCCAGGTAAAGAGGCGAGAGAAATGCGAGAGTTCATAAACACACTGGCATTAGTGACTGCTTACCCTCTTTGGGCTGACCAGGTACTATTTCTTTGCGAATGGCATTTCTCTTCTCCTGCCTCTCTTTTTGCATGGATGTTTGGGAATCTTCTTGATTGACTATTCATTAATTTTGTTGTTACAATCAAAGTATGGGTAGTGTTACTCTTACTTTGCTATTACTATTAGTTATATGGACAAATATTTGGCAATACATTTGAGTACTTCCTTTTAATCCCTATTTCTCTTGTAACTTTTTCATATTATGGATCTGATACAATTGTTATAGTATCTTTGTTTATTATCTTTAAAATACATCCTGTTTATATTTCACGGTAGATCTATTTGTTTGTGGTAATTTTTTAAGAATTGGCAATAATTTGCTCATATTGGGCATATCATTTAGTGGTTTTTAAGTCTTCAAGTAATATTATGCAGTTATTTTTTATTGAGTCAATGGCTTTAATAGCTTGTTGTCTATGATTAATTTTGAGCATAATTTTTGGCAATATTACGTAATATGGGATAATCTAATATTAATGAGTAGCTAGGACATGGATTATTATGGTGAATTCTTTATGTTTTTAGTCCCATGACCTCTATGGTTTCCCTTTTTAGGGTTCAATAAATTCGGGTTTCTATCTGGTGTGGACTCCTTGGATGTCTGGTTAATGTGAGGTCTTGGCTGAAGCCAATTATATATCTCCCCATTTTGAATCCTTTGGTTTCTTTGATTGTGAGCCATAGAGGTCATTGGGACTATTGTTTTTAAGTTGCTTCTCTATACTTTCCTTATACCTTCACTATGTTTTTCTTTTATATGATTTTTATGCTTTATATAGGAAGGCGTGCTCAAAATAATGATGCTAGTCTCTTCAACCATCTTGTTAGCGATAAATAGTGATGTCAGGGTTATCTTGAGTAGACCTATTTGGCTTAGAATTTATCAAGGCAGGATACTGCAGCAGGTATTTGGCACAACAAGGCTGTCCAGGCTCATGGCGTGCGATAAATTCTGAAATTACATAGCAATTATGCGCAAGGGTGCACACTGGAGTGATGGAGATATCGATTGGTCTGTTCCTTGGATTCAACAACATGCTTGGATTAGTTTCAGAAGTTTTAAAGATGCTGATTATGGTAGATGTCTTGTGACTTGATTGTGGATACCTACAAAGCTTCCAAGTGTCACATGGTTTTCATTAAAACAAAACTCTGGGCAATTATAAATTATGCTTATACTCCAAACAACAAAGTGGATAATAACATGGAAAAAGCAGTGAGCTTCTTTGTTTCCTTGGACAATTGCACATTTGATATTGATGATGTGGATTATACGGATCAATTTCTTTGGGCCTAGCATAGATAATGTATTCCTTCTTGGAGGATAAAATTAAGGAGGAAATCCAGAAACCTACAATCTTGAGTTGAACTTGTTCAATTGTGTGATTTTTCCTATTATGTCTAGTGAATATTGAGATCCATAAGGGATCAATTTCAACAGATATTGTGGCTAGCAAAAAACTTGGGTATTGTCAATTAGTAAAGAGTCATTTATCATGCTAAAA
>JAJEKV010000003.1:2662242-2692314 GCA_021234155.1 Isoetes taiwanensis | reverse complement strand
GCCGCTGGCCGCCAAAACTTTCCAAAAAAAGGCCAAAATTAGAATTAGTCGACGCTTTTTTGTTTCCCCTCGCCCCATTGACGGGTTTGTTTCCTCTAACGAGGCCCCATAGCTCAAACCCTTGGGTGAGCTCTATGTTATCAAAGCCCTTCTGCTTATGCTATAGTGGCTCCCCCGCCCATGTCCCCTCGCCTAAATAATGTGAAATCTTTGTTTTAATTTCAAGCTCGATTTAAAGTATCAAATAGCTTGAAGCCGTGTTAAGCGTAAAACGCACCTGTTTGCCAAATTGCTCATGGTGGAATCGTGGTAGAAAAAATTTTATGGGTGCGATTTGAAGCTTTTTGTTTCCCGAACATATATTAATTTCCTCGTGATAAAGCCGCATCTATGGATGCCTGGTCAGCCCCGATTATAGTTAAAATCCTTGTCGCCCCATTAAAGCCCGTAACTGATGCTCTTAATAGTTGAAATCCCTGGCGTTTCTTCTTTCTATGGATTATGGATATTCTATGGCGAGTTCCATCATCCGAAAGGCCAGTTTTGCAGCCATTAATCCGGACTACATTTCCCTAATCCGCCAATTATGAGGAAACGTAATTCGGATGTTGGAACAGATATCTCATTGCCAATGCTTATGGGTGGGGTTGGTCTCAAAGGATCGGAGACCAAGAATTAGAAGTGTTATGTCTTAATAAAGAGCTTTCTATGCATTTCCTAAAATGATGTGAGGTGCCGGGCTTGAAAGCATTCCTCGCGAGAATTTCAAAAGAAGATCAACAGAAGACACATCTAGTGCCGCGGCTAAGCAAAGGAGATGGGATAACTTGGTTTCCTGCGGATTTGGGGCTCAATGCATGCTCTGGTTTGGGATAACCGCCTCGCTTGAATACAAGATTCTACATATATTCCAAAGTGTCAATTCATGTTGGAGCTCTCTTTTACAAAGAAAAGAAATCAATCGCTCTTATCCGGGTGATATTAATTCATTTAATGTCTAAAATAGTTGGGCGCTTACTCCTATGCTCGTAGTTTCGCGTAAATAGCATATAGCTTTAAAGCAAGATACCATAATAATGCTGCCGGAGCACCGTAGGCGATACACAAGAAAACGTAGCTTTGCCCCTTCATTTTGCATTACTTTTTTATGCCGCATCGAACAAATACCCCTTTGGACCAAAGGAGTCCCATGCCCTCGCCATGTCGCACGGAGCAATTTAATAGGTCTTAATTTGAAGTCAGATTCAAACTTTATTAGATCGAGGAGGGTGACTAACCGTGATTCTCAGCGACTATAGAGGCCGCTAATCCACCTTCAACAAAGCTTTTCCTGTGCTAAGACGCCAGGATCCTGAGACAAAATGAAGATCCCAAGAAAATTTTAAAGGGATTTAGAAATCCTCGCTAACAATTACCGCGAAATAAAATCCTCTGCATCCACGGATTCAAAATCATGGGCACGTGAAAGCATTCTATAAATTACGTGCTGCTTAAAAGGAGGCTCACTTCAAACGCCAAGCATTTGCAAATGAACATTTTGCACCACCTTAAAAATATTTGAGGTCTATGCCAGCTGCGAACAAAAGGCACATGGACTACCAAATCGGGCCTTCCAAACGCCATTGATAGCGCAAATAGCATCCGGCCACATGTCATCAATTATCTCCTTCAAATGTAAAGAACAAATAAGTGTAATTCGCTAGGTGTAATTTAGCCGACGGAAATATAGGCACCGGATTTGGGTCTCGACTCCCAAAGAGAATATTTGTTTTAATAATTCCAAAGGTGGTATCTCGGCCCCATCTTCGAAATTTCGGGCTTTTGTCACAGAAAAACCGGGTATCGTGGGTATTCACCCCACTTATTCAGCCCTTCACAAACCGTGGACAATACCGAAATTCGTAAGCCTAATAATCGTCAGAGAAATCCATAAGCCTTAATATTGCTGCGTGCTAAACCTGCCAATACCGCATGCAAGTCGGTTTTTTCAAAATGATTCTAAGAATAAAGGAGTATCTCGGGCTTACCAAATCCACCAATCTCCGGGCAGGGTCGAATAATTTACAGCTTGAGTGGAATCAGTTAATCAAGACGGGCTTAGTTTCCCCACGCAATAATGGCAAGCTCAGAGGTATTTTTCCTCAATCTTCCATTCTCCTCGACTGGGATTTGCTTCCATCCTTCCTGTTACCAGTCTTTAGGAATCTTTTGTTTGCGGTGAATGTGGATCAAATTTCTCTTTTGAAGTCTCTTTATTTATCCTCAAGCAGTTTCCAATGTGAGGTATGGTTTCTTTTGCCCAATCTTCCCCTCATTTGCTTCTCGATTCTTCTAGTTATTCCTTCAAATAGGAGCTTACTTCTTTAAGGATTTTGCTTTAATTCCTTTAAAAAACATTCGTGAATGAGGTGAGACCCGTGGTTCTCACGCATTCACCTACGTTGTACCGTGAAGTTTATTCCCTCAAAGCTTTTACCAAGGCCCTCCGGCCTGGAGGTGTAAAGCTTTAGTGTGGGGTTCATGTATTTAAATCAAGAAGAATACTTTGAGTCCGAGGTTTTACTTTAACGCCCTGCTTGAATTCATTGTGGAGGTGCCCGAGTGGGCGGCTCCGTAGTAATGCCGATCGACTCGAGCTAACGCGGTAGGTTTCGTGACACGCTTTATGCTAGGTGTAAATTCATTCTACTCATATTTCACAAGTAGGATGCAAGACATCCGATTTATGTGCAAATATATTCAATAATATAGTTAAGCTTCATAAAGGACGACTTTAGTTCATCCGTGGATTCTCGTGATTCTCGGTGAATTGTCTAGGAGCAAGGTATGTACGATTCCTCGAGCAGAGCAATTCCGTGAATTGTAGCCCTCGAGAATACCTGTAGAAGCTAATCTTACATCATACCTTAATAGAACAAATTCCTTATATGAGTTGTTCTTTAATGGGGAGTTGGCGCAAAAATTATAATTGAGCTGGAAACGAAAGGATGATAGTTGTGAGATGATAGTCATGGATATATGGAGTTCTTAAGCGTAAATGGAGGTTGGACATCATACCAAAGCTATCCTGTGCCATTTTATGAAAACAACTCTAGTAATTAAACAACTCTCTACGAAATAAATAATTTCCCGAATCGAGGTCTAAAATAAAAGCAATAAATGCAATCAGTAATTTAGCCCGTCAGCTTCATTATGTCGCACCGTGGATCGCGATTTAGCTATACTTAATCAATGCCATTTTTGCCGCGGATGTATCTACAACCACATTCGACTACAAAATGTGTTTTGCCTCTCTCAATGGTCCTCAAGCAATCGCATATGCCTAAACATTAATATCTTATTCTTCATAAACAACAATAATATATACTTTGCATTAATATGTTTTAGCTAAAAAAGTTGGACTCAATAAAGAGATATAAACGAGCATGCATATTACTCAACAAATGATCCGTGGATGCCAATCAACATATATAAACAACAAAGAAGCATCCATGGGCGCCGTTAATCGACGGGCCGCGACTTGGGTTCACCCCTGTGGGTGGGGATGCAGCCCAACACACCCTTGTATATATATACTAGTAATGGTACCTGCACTTACCGCATAAATTAGGAACCTTTTTAATTTCTTTCTTTTTTTTTTATTCTCCCTTTTTTTTCTAACCCCGCTCTCCCTCCCTTTGCCTTCCCTTTCCCCTTCCCCTTTTTCTTTCTTTCTCTCTTTTCTTATCGCCTTTCCCTTCCTTTATCTTTCCCCGCCGATTTTAATCTACTTTTCCCCTCTTCCCCTCTTCCTTTTCCTTTTCCTTTTCTTCCCTGCTTCTCTTCATGATGCCGCTCTTCTTTATTTACCTTTTTCATGTGTCTCTTCCTCCCCTAACTTCTCCTCTTGATCACTGCCCCTTTTCCCCATCTCTTTTCCTCGACTTCCTCCCTCTTTTCCCCTGTGCCTCTGGCTCTTCTTATTCCCTTTCAATTTTAACTTCCATCCCCTTTCACCTCCTAACTTTGTTTCAGAAAACGTTCCCCTTTTTCCCCTTTCTCCTCTTTTCCCCTTCCCTTTACATTTTCCCTCTCCGCCCTCTCGCTTATATGCCCTCCATCCCTTTTCCTTAACCTTTTATAATTTCTTTCCTTTTCCCCGATCTCTTCCCCTCTTTCTCCCCTTCCACTTTCTCCTTTCGGTTTCTTTTTCTTCCCTTCCCATATACTCTTTTTTCCCCTTTCTTTCTTCTCCTCAATCTCTTTCCCTCTCTTCCCTTTTTCTCAGTCCTCCTCTTTTTCCCTATTCCCTTGTTCCCCAATCTCTTTGTCTATCTCGACCTCCGCACCTTTTCTCCTCATTTTTCCATCCTTTCCCTCTTCCTTTTTCCCTCGATAGTTCTTTTGTTTCCTTTTTCTCTTCTTCAACTTTCTTTTCTCCCCTTTTTTTCATTTCTTTTTCTCTGCTCCTCTTTTCCCTCTTTTCCCCTCTCTTCCTTTTACTTTTTCTTCCCTATAGACCTTGCGAACCCCTTTTTCTTCCCCATCTTTTCTCCTTTTCCACCCTTTATTTCTTAATCCTTCCTCATGTGCCTTTCCGTCCCTTCCCTCACTTTATCTCGACCCTCTTTATTCTTCTTTTTGATCCTTCCATCTTCCTTTCTCCTCTTCCTTTTTCCTTTAATTCTCTCGTGACCTTTTCCTTTTCTCCCTTTTCTCCCTTTCTCCCTTTCCATCTCCTTTCCCTCTCCCTCTCCTCTTTCCTCCTTTTCCCCTTTCCCCTTTCATCTTTCCCTTCCCCCTTCTTCCCCTTCGACGTCTTTTCCCCTCTTCCTCTTTTCCCCTTTTCCCCATCTTTTCTCCCTTTTCCCTTCCCATTCTTTCCCTTCTTCCTTTTCCCCTTTCCCTTCCTTTTCCCCTTCCTTTCCCCTTTCCTTTCCCCACCTCTTCCTTTTCCCTTTCTCCCTTTCCGCTTCCATTCCTTCCGCTTTCTTCCATCTTTTCCTTTTCCCCTTCCCCCTTTCCCTTTCTCCCTCTTATAGTTTTCCTTTTCCCCACCTGTTCTTTTCCCTCCCCTTTTCCCCGCTTCCCCTTTTCTCCCTCCCCTCTCCCTTCCTCCCTTCCCTTTCTCTTCCCTTTTCCTTTTCTTCCCTTCATTGAGTCGGTAGCCCAGATGAAATTCCAGCTGAAGACGACGCACCACCATCCCAATCAATATCAATCAAACCGACCGTCCGATTTTAAAAGCGGTCCATCACAACACCATAAGTCCTTTATACCCAATCAACGGGATAAAATAAAACGGAACGCGTTTGTTAACGGTCAAACAAAATTTACCGACTTCAAGATCCTCGAATCCACCAAAATTTTAAACTACCCGATAAGATTCTAATTTATTTCTGGACGTATTACCCAAGTAAAGACCTTTGAAGAAAACCTCGACACCTTAAAGCAATAATCTGAGATAACGCTCGCATGTTTTGTATCATAAACGTTAATGTTTAATTAACTGACTCGCGTAATAAGTACCGCTTTATCGACCTTTGCTTTACGTAATTACTGCCTATCGCCGAAGAACACAAAAATCAATTCACAAAATCAATTTCAGGTTTTGTGGTAACCTTTATGGAATTTTATCACCGGACGAAGCATCGGTTATACCTATGATGGATCGTAATAAAATTCACCGGTAATATGGAATAAAATGTTTATGATTTTATCATCCCTTTAACCGAAGAGGTACTTCCAATATGGTCATGTTCACTGAAGAACACCCAAAATTCAGGAATAAATGGTGGACCTTCTGTAAACGCGATCGTGGTCTTAAACGAAAACTCATAAGAAATACGAAGAACGTAATTGATGCTTTTTCATCTCTACTCTTTATTGTGGTTTCCTCAAGATTCTATAAAATTCTTTGACGCTTTGTACCCACGACCTATTATAAATATTCCTCATTATCGAGAACCCTTTAATATCCTGAATCTGCATAAAACATCCAATAAGATGACTTTATTCACTTTGCGTAATTTATTCTAAACCCTTAAGACCGATGACTCCTAAAATCAATTGGTGGAAGATAAAGACCTCGTCAACATCTCATTAAACTTAATCAAAAAAGCACAGTCGATAACTTTGTTTCTCGAATATAAGACCCGGTTGATCGATCGATTGGCAGACCCTGAATCCCTCATCAGATTTCTGAAGATCCGTGATCAATTGTTCCGGAAATAACCACAAAATTTGTTGGTGTATATGTAATCTCCATTGGCTGAAGTTAATTTACGAAGTCTAATGGAAGATTTCGAGCATTAAGCACCATCTTAAACAGCAGGACCAAATTTCATCGTATATGGATGTGCTTATATCCAAACAAGCAAGAAACATGAAGAAAATGCATTGATGTGCTTTTTGATAGATACATTGATGTTTTATTTATTTCATTTTTATCGTCCCTCTTTGTATCTATCATTAATGTTCTTTGCCACTCACAACATTTTATGAGGACAACCTCGGCATTAGATTATAATTCTTAACTTACGATCTCTTCCTCTATAATATTACATGACACTCTGCTTTATATTATTACATATCTTTTGATCACAATTTTAAATGCAAAGATTATAATTTAATTATCAAGATTGTTATTGTGTTTGTGTTTGTAATTTAAGTCTACATGACATATATATACTGGTTAACATTAAAACTTATGTTGTTTTATCTTGTTAGAACTTGCAACTAACAATATTTGTTAAATGCAGAAAAGATGACAATTTTTAAGCGTAATTTTCAATTCAAAGGCATGAGTTTAATCTTGTACCTAAGACGACGCTATAAGGACCTATCCAATACCACATTGATATCTCAAGCACTCAATATCTTAAACAAAATGAATCTTAAGCCTAGAATGACAACCTTATAATCCCTCGCTTCAATGAACAATTATTTTACTTGCAAACTCTGTATATAATCTTAAAATCTACGACAACTGGCAAAAATCGTGCCTCAGCAAGAAAAACCATCAGACATGTTAAGTTGACTAATAAGTCTAACTTAAGCATGAGCTACATCCAAGCTTCAAACTTTAAATTAATATACAATGGATATAACTCGCTTTTAACAAACAATATGTGATCAAATTGCGGAATATTTTAATTCGCACAATCACCTTTGATGCTCTCGTCAGCCTTGCCACTTACAATAGTTAACTCACTGCGTATTCACATGTGTTTATTTGCCTCGAAACTTTCTAGTATAACCTAATCAATGTATGTAGTCAAAGAACAACACTTTCAGCTTTAAACTCAGATACTAAATGCCGCTAGTAATAATGCTATGCTCCCAAGAAAGATCACACTATGGGTCATCATCACTTGAATTTGTTCAATGTCAATGAATCCAGAGAAGGACAGGGGCTGGGTCTATAAATGCACTCCACTAGTTAGTATCAATTCTCGGAATAAATAATCTTAGAAACGTAAACTCACCATTTTCGAATCAATTGGTGCTAGGATCATGTGTTCAAGTGCTAATTTCCAACCAATAAGGTCTTGTCTGTGATAACGGCTAGAATAAAACATAAAGGTTAGGGTTTCCACTTTCAAGGACCAAATCTCACCCATCGAGAGAAAACTGGTGATCTATATCATGTCCTAAATGCACCTAAAGTTTACTTGATATGAGCTCACCGGCCGAGGCCTCGTGATTCAATATGACAGCATACGATTAACCATCTTACAAAAACTCAATTCTGCTTTGTTATGGACTGGGAGTTGCTACATTATGTTTGGAACTTTAAGTAAAAGAACTTGACTTTTGAGCATCGCTCTCACGGCTTTTTGTTCAAGAAGATACTCCTAAAGCTCTCAAAAAGCTTAGATCTCAACTTATCGAAGCCATCACAAGGCCATCAACACGCTTAATGATTCTCTTCCATTGCAAGACATCTAGGGGAATTAAGATCATGGCCTTGCACTTGAGATCTTGCTCAGCCATGTTCTTAAGCTGGTTTTTCCCCTTTCTCCCAAGGGAATGGCTGGAAAATGTGGTCCTAACAACTAAGCCAAAGATACATGTCATATAATCCAACAAGTTGCACACCTTAGGTATTGCATTTCTATGCCGCATGCTAACAAATATTTCGTGAATACATACATGAATGATTCCTTTTCACAAAAAATGTGACCGCACTTATCAATGTAGATAATATGCCAAATAAAACATCACCAAAGTTAAATTTTGTACTTATTTGGATAATACTCTTGTTGTGACTCACTTGGTAATCACTTCATTGTCACCTACTAAATGTAAGGAAGAGATGCATCTTTTAGGACCAATTTTAAATTTATGTTTTGCCCATCTCTCTGTTCACTTGTGGGAATAACAATTATCTCAAGTAGAGTCTCTCGGCTAATAACAAATCACAAAGAGTTAGATAATTCCTGTCCCATCATTCTTGCTTTAAACCAATTCCCCATGTCACCTCTTAATCATAATTTCAAACTAAAACACCGATATGAAAACAAGGTTCCAGTTGCATGGGCACATGTCAATCCCAAGATGAAAATAGCGTCTACTCTACATGTCAAATCCCAAGGTCCAAAGAACCTAAACATCTGTTTTCACATTCTTTCTTTATATACTCACAATTGATAATCATAACTTTCCTCCATGATCGCTTTCGAATCCTAATATCTCTAAGAAGTAGGATCAAACCTCTCATCTCAATTTTGTTTCTATCCTGAACTATAACTTCTGCTTCCGACAATGCAGCCTAGCACATCATCATTCCTCACATATCATTCCTTTCATGTTGCTATTGGTTTTAAATACGCATTAAACAATATTCACATGCTCGTAATACAAGACTTCAAAGCATACATTTAGCATTATTGCTAACTCCGAATTAATGGACTAAAAGTGTTCATGCTCAATAATTTCTTTAGGATTTGAATAAATGTCTCAACTTGAAATCCAGAGCACCATGCCTCCCAAAAAATATGAAGTGCTAATCTTCCAATTTCACAACATGTAATTCTCGCATCACAATAGGTATCCGCTTTTATAAGAGGCGCTAGTGAGGGACTAGTTTCACAGACCATATGAATGCTGTTTGAAGCCTCAGAAAGCAAACAGCTATTTATAACAGCTACTAAAAGATCTCTCTTTCCATTTGTGATCACAAAATAATGCTAGTAGAAAACATAAATTAGTTCGATGTATATAAACAACCCCAAAACCATCAAATCCGTGGCTCCATATGGCATGAAATGAAAAACAAATGTGAGAGCACGGCTCTTAAAGTGCACTTGAAAACCCCCAAAGATCTACTTTTCACCATCACCTCCCCACGGTGACCTCCTTTAATTGCCACGCTTAACTCTTTCCTTTAAGCATTTCTGTGGAAGGCATCCTTCTTTTCCCTCCAAGAGCCTCCTCCAAAAGTTTCTTCAGTAGCTCCTGAAACATGCAAAGGGTTAAAACGCTCTATCACAAGAATATCCGGATATAGCCAGCAACATTCCAGAATAACAGTACTCCAAAAGGCCTCCCATCAAGTACATATTTTTCTACAAAGAAGAGAAGTCAATTGGGATACGTAGGGATTGCATACGCACACATGGCATGAATGTAAAGTTTACTTTTGGAAGGAGAAGCTAATGCTGGATCAAGCACAAAATCAATGAATAAGCTTATAACAAACAATAATACATATTAATATCATTCACTGTTTCATACTCATTCATTGAAAGTCCCGCAATAGCTAGAAACGTTCCTCCTCATTGGATCTTATGTACATGTTCCAATTAGAGAGAGCGCATAGCATAAAGATCACTTCTGAGGCATACCAAACTGTGGACAGCACATGGTTGTGTGTTTGTGGTCATGACGTTTGCATCTTTTGCTCGATCTTGGACCATGTAAGGGTCCTCAGATCAAGGACCTACAAAACGACATTTATTTAATAAACAATTTTATATTCCTCTAAAAAATAATATGAGATTCTATAAAACCCATTGTTGGACGTCATTCAAGTCATTCAGGTATCTGCCGTTATGCTTCCCACCCACAACAAACATCTTATGATTAAATAAGAGGATGTTTATAATTTTGTGGACAGAAAAGAAGATCGACCACATATGATGCATTAGTAGTAATATCTTTATGTAACATTTCTTCTCTCAATGCATTGGAACCGTAATAACATATGGTCGGAACGACTAGCACCCTGGATAACATGGAAAGTTCTCAAAGAAAGGCTGACTCGATAACGAAGTTGATCGCCACACTACAACCGGGTGATACCCATTCATTACTTAAACTCGTATTACAACTCTCAAGAGCATTGCGTACTCCTACATGTTGGGTAAATGTGAATAAATGCTCGTATTACATCAAAGACATATGCACTTACAGTAATACAGAATCCCATACTCATGAAGAATTTTTTGTAAATAGTGTCTACCCATCTCTAAGTTACCAAATGTTCTACATGCCATAAGCAGCGTGTCCAACCAAAGAGTGTCTCGGGGCTGATACATTAATAGTAGGTTCTCTCTCATTTCAACCGTATGTCCCGGTCTCGTCAAGAATCATACGTATAGTGTGGCGAGTATCTCGCGATCACTACGTTGGTCATCCATCAATAGCTTGAAGTACCTAATACCTTCATTGATTAGGCCAGGATGACTACATCCAGAAGGTATTGTTGCAAAAATTAGATCATTTGCCTTCGCACCAACTTCTGCCATGTCTTCAGAGTACTTCTTAACCTAGTATTTCTGCACTGTGAGCATAGCCTACATTGCACTCCATGTCACCGTATTTTTATTGGGCAAACTTTTAAACAGAGTATCATAATCAAGGCCGTTTTCTACGATCTGATTATTAATTTGTTTGCGGTGGTCTATAGCACCTATAGTGCTGAAGACCGTTACTGCATCCACAAACGTAACTCTGCATTCATTCCATTGTGCTGCATGTCCTCAAACCATTTGAGGGCAAAAAGGGGATTCCCATTCTGGCCATACCATTGCACTCCCGGTCACCACGCTTCACTCTTGCAAACGATCAAAGACTTTGCACACCTCTTCCAATGATCCAAATTTCCCATACATATCAATAAGAGTGTTCCCTAAGACGATGACAGATTGTCATCCACAATTTACAATATGCTTATGAAGGTTTCTCCCTTCATCTATAGCACCTTTCAGAAGCCTCAAAAGCGTAGCTTTGCCTGACTGTATGCCGCCCTGGAGTTTTATAAATAGGCCAGAATTTTGGCCGCCAAAAGGGGCAAAAATGCAACTCCCTCATTCTAAATAAGTATGCATATCTGGCTAGCAAAGAATAACACGAACAATTAGGTACACATTTTGAAGATGCAATAAAACATGACAACGAAAAATAGTGAAAAGGAAGCCCCTGATTCCATGAAATAGCACTTACAGATGACGTCGGTTTAGAATAAATACTACTCCCTGCAGCATTTTCAATATGCTTGTTGCATCCAACAATGTTACATTGCAGCATTTTTTACAAAAGAATACCAAATAGGTAAACATGTGCTGCTGACATATCTAAGCCTGCCATCCTGTCCAGTAAATGTCTGAGTAGAATCAAATATTGATCCAAACACCAAGGAGGCCCTGCGCCTTGATATAATGGAATATTTTGCATTGTAGGAGGTCACTGCATCCCCACTTATTTTACGGAAACTCTTCAATAACCTGTGTTCTTTTATATATTTGTACAAACATGTTCTCAGATCGATAGTACTTTTGATAGGTCAGAGGAAATTTCTTCTTTGCATTACAGCAAAGCAATGATCGACCTCCCCGATTCTTCAAGCCTGCATACTAAGAACTTGTGCAAGTTAGAATAGAACAACAAAATTCATTTACATAATGCCTATAATAAAGCATTCATACCAGAGGAACATGGGATCCTTCAGCTTAGTCTCAAAAAAGTGAGCGCATTATGAAATAAAAATGATTGAGAACTACCAACTGTAAAAAACCCAAAAAATCCAAGCAACCCATTTACCAAACGAAAGGAATCTGCAACAAACCATTAGAATCCGTAAAAATCGCCAATAAAACGTAGGCATTCGCCTTCCAACCCTCTCGATCGTAAAGCAAGAACAGAGAATATTTGACTTCCCATGAATCCCATCTCAAAACCGATGAAAGCAAAACCGACACAAAAAGTTGTAATGGCGTCTCTCATTCAAGAAGTTAAGGAAATCGTAGCAACTAAGCAAAGGCAGCCAAGCATCAGAATCTCTGCCATAGCCACTTACCATCCGGTCACTAGATCCGCTTAAGAAAGGATCTAGTTATGACAAACTTGGTACCTGATTCTACAAAGCCCAAGTCCTATCCAAATTTGTGATATTAATCAAAAAATTCCGGGCAATATCTTTTCCAAATAACACAGACAGAAACTCAAGATGTCTTTGCCATCACGTCCATACCGGAGGATCTGCAAATCAAATGCCTGGGTCGGGGGCCTTGGAAGAAAAGCATTAATCTCGCTTTATAACCTGACATCCATGATTAATCCAACTTGCGCCAATCCTTATCTGTGCATTCATCATCAGCCACAAAATTAAATCTCAACATTTAATACTGGAGACTTGGATTGAACAGGAAAGGAACAAAAAATACTAGAATACACGGTTAAATAGAACATATTTAGGTGAATATGGTGTTCACAAGCACCTATCCACTGCTCAAGGTAGATCGATGGGCCATATATCTAAAAAGCATTCAGTAACTCCAACCCTGAGTAAATCAGCCAGTACCAAATGCCATGTTGAACATTTTCCTTTATCATTTTCCTCCATCTAGGCATGGAACGAATAATAAAAAAATGCTAGGGTCAAGGATCTGGCGGTCACTTTTGGCCTTGAGGAAATCTGGCACTATATCGTGATCAATGCCTACTCAAAGCATCCCGGACAATGTATCAAGACACTATTGCAGTTGGCCATGCCGAACGGCTATGAGACTAAGAGCAAAGGCAATAAAGAAAGGCATGACCTCGTGATTCAAAGATTTAATAAAATTAGAGGGAGATTACGAATAGACCGCATAAGTCTAGGATAAGTGTTCTATCTAGTTGAAGGAAATTGAAGCAGCCTTTCTCAAATCACTAGCAACGTAGCTCAGATTCCACTTGCCATATGCCAAAGCCTCGCGAATCCAAGACGCTTAAACACAAGTATAGAAATGTACTAAGGCCAATGAGAGTTCATGTGAGCATGCTAAACCAAAAGGGTGCTTTATGCAACTAGATAAAATTTCCGAGTCGACGCAAGAAACTTAATTAGAGAATGCCGGAAAAGTACTTCTTCACGCCCATCTCTTAAAATGATAAAAACTAGAACATACCCGCATATTTCAAGGAGGTCTATTCTCAAACATGAAATGCCATTTCACCACGGAAGGCCTCGCCCGCCATGGATGATCCAAGGCTTCCACTTAAAAGCACTCCATAAAGCATAGGCCGATTCAATCACTTCTAACCCCATGGATTGCCCATAATTGCCGTACGTGAAATGCCCGCATTAACAGAGGGCCAATTCCACTTTCTCACCCTAGAGCAAGGCAAGGAAATGGACAACACATTCTAAAATAGTAAGTCCAAGGCTCCAAATACCAAAGAATAACTCATAGTCTCTGCAATTTAAAACAACTCACCGGGCAGACGGTTCAGGTAAAATTTAAAGCCTTCAGCATCTTTCTGTTTTTCAAATAGATTTTTCAAAAGGATCCAATAACATACCTTTTGGCATCAAGCATAGATTATATTAAAGTCCACATTATAACTGCAAGAGATTTTGAGCACTCTATCTGGACGTCATAAGCAACATATCTGCAAATTAAAAGTTTATCTTCCAAATTCTCTGCATGTGTGCAGCTAGGTCGTTCGATACTTTTGCAGAAATAAGTGCAGCGGAGGGCCAGAATAAAAATCTTCCCGTCTTTAATGCTGCCCATAGAAATGTTCAATGCTTTGAGCACTCTTCCTGGTGTCATAAGCAACATCTCTGCAGATTAAGAGTTCATCTCCCAAATCCTGTACATATGTGCAAATATGCCATTCGATCCTTTTGCATAAATAAGGGTATATGAGGGCCCGAATAAAAATCTTCCCATCTTTAATGTTGCACGTGTAAATATTCAATGCTGCCTGCTCCAAAGTTTGATCCAACAATACTAAAATATGAAGTAACATGCTGAAGATAAAACATATAGATGAAGATATTGAAGGAATAGAAGAATGCTCTTCATGCTCTTTTTAGAATCACCGGGTTGATGGTAAAGTCCCTCAAGTGACATCCCGCGGCAAAGGCACTGGATAAATTCCCTCCTCGACCAAGTAAAACCCGACAACACAGAGCAATCTTCGCATTCAGAAAAATTGTTGCCCTAATTTTTGGCTAGCTTCAATTAGTGTCATGAAGTTTTGTGCATCCTACTGGCATACCGCTTTGAAGCGTATCACCAGAAGCAATTCCTTTTGAATAAAAAAATACATATACTATTGTATTTTTTGGAGAAGCTCCACTGTTGCAGAAACATAATCTTGGAGATGGTGTGAAGTTACTATTGTTTGTTACTACGAACAAACAACTTGCATCGAGCAATAAAATCCTTGCCTGCAGAAACTACAGGGTAGAGAGATTACACATACAATGATGAATACTATGAAAGAAAAAACTTGCAATTGTGGACAAATAACTAAGCTTACAATTTGTATAACGAGTGCTCAAGATATCATCTTATTGAAAAGAGTTTCATTTGCAAATCTAACTACATACCCATTTCATCAATCAAATAAATAGAACCGCTTTCAAGATAAGGAAAAGATAAGTTCGAAACCCGCCCGGATGTACAACAAACCTAGCTTACAAATTGAAGGAAATCCTACTTACAGGCTTCATCTTTCCATCCAAGATCAAACCCAAAGGTCCAGTAAAACTAGCTTTACTTAATCGGTTCATAAGCAACAAATCAGCAGGGATAATGCAGTTAAAACACATACCCATCTCTATTTAACATAACTCCAAACAAAACCCGTGAATGAAAGATAGCCGATTACGCCCCTCGCGATGATGTGGAATGCTAAGAGTCAGAGCTGGAAGACCCAAATCAAGAGAAGCCCTCTTTATTCCTCACCGGTTCTGTTTAAATGGAGCCCTCGATTCTTCCGAACACTGTAAACCTTGGTCTCCTCGGGTCGCTTCAGCACCGCTACTGAAGCTCACTGGTCCTGGTCAGATGCGTACTAAGCCCAAACTACACAAGCAAGCAGCCTGTTCGTGAAGACCCGCAAAAACCCACAAAATACCCGTGGCCTACAACACGCTTAAGAAATCCGTAAAAATAATCCCCTTAAATATATTACAAATTTCAAATATGCATGATCCCGGAGTCACTATCAAGAAGAGTTACTCACGTAATCCAAGTTTCTGCCAGGCAAAACGCCAAGAATGAACACAATCCAAATAAAGCAGTAAGTCGGAGTGAAATGGGAAGCCGAGGGTCCGGCCAAGAACATCATGGAAAATGAATGGGCATACATGGGCTCACCAAGTGGAGAACAGAGGGATGAAAATTTGGGTTTTTGTTGTGGGCCGCTCATCTCAGATGGACGGCCGAGATCAATCTCTACCAATATTTTGGTACACCAACAATAGGGATGCTCGGGAGTTACGTAGGTAGCATCACTGACCGGCCCATCTCAAAAGATGGACTACTGAGATCAATTTCTTCTACCAAAAATTTGTGGCATAATCTCTACAATTCATTTGAGACTCTACATCATCTAGACATTCAATATAATTGTATATATATAAGATATATATATATATATATATATATATATATATATATATATATATAGTATATATAGTTATATATATATATATATATATATATATATATATATATATATATGTTGTTGTTGGTATATACATATATATATATATATATACTAGATCGTGCTCTCACGCTAAGCCGCGGGCATATACTTGGAGCCTTAAATGTTTTTGCTTGTTTGATACTAATAACTACCATGCAATTTGGTATATATATAAACCAAGATAAAACATAAAAATACCAATTGTTTTGAAACTAACCAAAACGGTCATGCTACATTTAACTCATGATCACCAACCACGATTATAGCCATCACATAACATAGTAACAATCGTCATCCCATCTTCATATGATGAATATATGGATCTTTTATAGCAAGGTCAGAATAAAAAGAAACTACATATGTAAAGATGCTATTCATTCCATAGAAGTGGTGTTGTATATATATGATACTATAAAATTTGATTTGGTGTGTAAACTAAATAAATAAATGTTTTACATGGTGAACAACTTTTTCCAAAGAAATGCACGTCAAGGTTCTTCTAACCACTCTTCGTAAATCCCACATGGTTTTGCAATCATCATCACAAACTTAATGCATTTTATTGCCATTCTTGTTTTTTTAGTTTCTTTGAGGTCCGCATTTAGCATTTTATTGCCATTCTTGTTTTTGAGTTTCTTTAAGGACCGCATTTGTACAATCTGTAACCACAATCAACTTACCATCTTGAAATCAACATCAAACGAATATATCTTTGAAAGTTTAACACTTATGCACATGCGAAAATATAACTTTGGAGATCTACAATATTTGGATGTTTCCATGGCTATCATACTCCAAATGTTAAGGTTCTTAGCAACGAAAGTAGCATCATTCTTAGCAACGAAAGTAGCATCGTATGTGATTACAAAAACATGACAATTAGACCACGTTGTAGAGAGGAGTACTTAATAAGTTTAATCACAATTGTATTAGCTATTGTGATATCCTAAGAGGATAAATACTTCTTTTGGATATCCTTTAGCAATGTAGTATCTTGAGCTGAGGTTTCTTTTGCACGCCTTAAGTCATCCTCAGATAGTTCTCGCTTCTTTTCTTTCTCGCCATCAGGAAGTGAATCACAAAGTGTTCTTTCTGCATGTATAGTACTTAATAAATGAATCACAAAGTGTTAAGCTATTGTGGATACGTGTAGTACTTAATAAATGATTTACAAAGTGCTAAGCTATTGTGGATACAATTTTGGATATTCTTTTACACATAGTAGCACATTCTAAATTTCTCTTCACCTTGAGGTTTTCTTTTTGCATTGCAACAAATGCCATTGATTTGAAATGCTTATGGGCAAGCATGGACCTTAGCACATCGTGTATAGCTCTGCTCTTTCTTTTTGCCATGTAAGCATTTAAGCAAGAGTATATGGAGGAAGAATGTATAATTTAGCTTCTAATTAGCTTGTACATTAACTGAATCGGCTCCACATTATGCTGCAGCATAGCACTTCCCGCTGCTCCCCAAATATAGATAATATGAAAAGCACACGTGCAAATGAGATACAGCGCGAAGAAAGTACGTGTAAGATGCTAGAGAAAGGCATACATAGTGGAGATATGCATAGCAACATGTAACCAAAGTAATTGAAAATTATTTAAGCTGAAATCGCCGAGATAATAAGCATGCAACCCATTTTTAATGCAAGAAAAGCACGTCCAATCGTAATTGCGACCGCAAAAGGAAGCTTCAAATTTGTTGTATCCTTTCAAAGATTGTACATGATAACTCAACCGTTAAAGATCCTTCCGTGATAAAGCATGTGAAAATGAGAACCTTACTTTGCACTCCAATGCTTGCTAGTCGCAACACTTTCATTTCGCCAACCTTGCATTTGTGCCGGGCGACCTTGAATCGATCTCCCTTATATGCGCCTTTATGTCTCCTGAGACAATTCAGCTTGTCGGCTTCCATCAAATAGCAAAACGCCTTACCGATTATTCATTTTACATCTCTAAATCCATTGATACAACCGCTTCATGGCATTTGTCGGATTTATCGCTAAGTTAAATTACGCTGAAACTTAAAGAGAATGTACAACAAATGCGAAATTGGGTTGAGACCGCCTTCCGAATGCAAAAGAATCCCTCCGCCACGGCATTCCCATTCAAGGCCATAAAATTATGCATGGTAACCTCTAAGGCTATTCAACAAAGCCAAAATTGTCATCTTTTCTTTGCGTAAAACTTTCTTGTTAAACCTCTAGCCCGTGATTTTTACGCCTATGGCAAATATTAAACCTCGAAGCTTCCAAGGACATCATATAGAATCCTTTCTTACCTAAATCAAGATTGTTCCTTACAATATAAGAGTAGAAAATAACCGTTTGCATTCAAGATGTGATAAATATTATTTAGCGTGTTAATCCGTGATTTTGTACGTCATATGTGGAGAAATGGCCTCGAATATTTTACTCTATTTTGCATGATGTCGATGTGACACCAAAGATTGCACGGCGACCAACGCCAAGGTTCCGTAGCTCGTCAAGAAATGTGGGCAAGGCCCATATAGTCAATGGATTGGCAAGAGCGTGCCAGGTATGGCTGCGTAGGCGCTGCCGCCGCATCGTGCCTGCCCGCCGTCCGCCCAACACACCGCCTTCTCCACCCCAACCCAGTCCTACATTCCGCACGCGTCTGCTCAACAGGCACAAAGATTGGCCACGGCTCTTAAGAGCCCCAAGGTACCTTTGATATCACACAAATTGCTATCTTTGGCATACCTCCGCCACAGCACAAAAAGGAAGGAAAAGAGCTGTTGATAGAGAAAGGATACAGGCATCCACTCTGAAACAACGACAAAATAAAAAACGCTAGGGCCTCGTTAGAAAAGTGAGATTTTGGGAAGGTTGAGAAATACGTAATAACTTAACACATCTTAAGCAAATTTTGTTGTCTATGCTTGTATGCACATTTATTGCAATCATTCTTCCCCTCAAGAGTAGGATTACCTTCCCAAGACCGTAAGTAGATATATCCGCAATATGCCTCGTGAGCATCAAGATCTAAATACACATGCTAACAGTAAATCTACCTTCGTGATCGTATACATATGAATTCTATAAATCAATTGTTATTCTGGCAATGGAAATTCCTTCCTAACTTTATATTATGATAAAATTACATCCCTCACACCGCAGACGCATCAGAAACATCACTTCACTTTGGCCCTAATGTCAAAAATCATATAAGTCTTTGTCCTCCGTATTGTTACTATTTATCCTAGCAAAGGTTCTTCATGGTTGCTTTCATTGATATGCGCATGCTATCGATTTGTCCGCAAATGACCAAAACCTGTGGTCATATCGCGAATTGCGCTTACTATAACTCCATCATGAGTCAAGGATATTAGTGGTACTTCCGGGTTGCACAAATGGGAATAGCCACGCACAGAAAGAAGCCGCCGAATGAAACAACCAAGATGGCGAACGAGCAACGATTCACCACGCAAGGATAGTATACCTACAAACCGATGAAGTAATCGATCCATGGTATATCAAATGTAGTCAAGACCATGTGGAACCTCAAAGAGGAACCAAAGAGCATGTCCCGATGTTTCTACCGCATCCTTGAAGCCTCGCTTTTGCAGTAGAGCCAACCGCCGGGATCACTTTGACTATTAACAAATGGAGGAGCTTCACCCCTGAAGTTGGCATCAAAAAGCATACTAGGCCGCTTCTTTGTTCATGCTTGGCTATGGCAGCATCACCGCTGAACCCTTAATCGATATTCATGCTTTGGCTATGGTAAATCGCAGTTTTAACCCTAATCGGAAAGATAGCCACTGAATCCACATCAAATCTCAACCATAAATGAATGAGCAAATCTCAGCCTTGATTTAGGGCTGGTCCAACACTTCGCTACACAATATTATAATATAAGATATATATATATATATATATATATATATACAAAGTTTAGGTAAGTATTTGGCATGTTTTGGCTCTTATTACACGCGGCACACTTGGCTAAGCCATATAAACCCCGCTTAACTATGTTATACCTCGTGAATTTTATAAGCCACCCATGGAGGATCGGGGTACAAGACTTTTTACATAAGCCGAATATGGTATGTCTTGATATGCCTTTGTTACACTTTGGCACATTTGTTTGCTAAGGCAACCGCTTAAATCTGGCGTCAGACTTCTAGAATTTTCTAAAGTCAATTGAGGAATGTGGTACGTGATCCACTCGGGTATGTCAGAATGATGTGGTTTGGATAAGCTTAATCAGCTTTGTACAATATAGGCTCTAAGAGTAAATTGACCGCCATGTATGGGTCATTAACCATGTTTTTGTCCACAATATCTTGTGTTATTCCATTTTAGGGCTTATCAAGCATTGTGCTTCAAGATATAATCCGTGGGAAAATCACACTTAAAGGTGGCCGCATCACAACATTTGCGTGAGCTTGTGTAAGGTTCTACATGTTTTTTTTTGGGAACTTGTAGGCTTGTGGACATGATGTTAGATGTTTTGCTTACCCCCGATTTTGTACTACTGAAGACACATTTTCCTTTGTGTTCTGCTTAAGCCTCAGCCAAGGGTGGCAATTGGATAAGCCTTGTGATTCTTGCCTTTTGGCCTTTATACTTACAATTCTAAATTTGGACCCATAATGCCTGATTCGAAAGTGGCGTCACAGGCATTAAAAATAGCTTCGAGGTAATATTCCTAAGTCTATGGATACATTTCTTTTAGGGTTGGTAAAATGACAATTGGCTTGGGATCTAACGCTAACCTAATTTGTGTCTTACCCAAACCTAAAGAAGGTCGCGCGATGGTTTTCCACCGTAGTCGCGTGCAAGATGGCGGCATAGCATGGTGCGATTTGTTATGAGGATGGTACTTTTCAATCGGTGTAAGTACCGCGATAATGCAGTGACTTTCCAAACCATATTGTGTATGGAGCTATTTGGTTCACGCGGCTCTTATCCGCAATCCACCCAAGTAATCATATACGAATTCCCTTTGATTCTCTGCAGTAAGTGCTTGCCGTTCAGCCCGTAACTTTGTGGTGTTTTAGGATTAATGAGCTATTAAACACGCTTTAATCCGGGTTTAGCTAAAGCTATGTAAACCAATGAGCCCATTTCAGGTTTCTTCAAGAGATGACTTAAGGTCGGGCAGACCGGTGGGCTCTAAAGCGGGCAACCAGTACAAATTGATTGAGTTTCAGAGGAATGGACGGGAGCCACGGTTTCCCCAACCATCCAAAGCTCACCGCCGGAGCTCAGACAAAGATGGTCCTGATCCAAATAGGGAGAGGAATGACCGCATTAAGAAATTTATACCTGTAAGGCAGCAGGTATCGTGAATAAGGTTATGACAGGCTTGAGACTTCTACCGTTAGGCAATGTGAGTGGTGCTCTATCCGAATCATGGTGACACTTATTTGAGGATGATCGTGATCCAACCCAACCAAAGTTTCCTGTTTTTCAAGATATTTGCTTCCCTATTCAAGTTCCGGGTTGATGTTTGGTATATAATTGTTATGAGGTTGCCTGGTTCATCTATATGTTACATGTGGTGCTAATGTGTTCAAAGCACCTCGCACTTAGGAATTCCTTTAATTTATCTCTGTGTTTGAGGCATGTTACTATGATCTTCTGCCACCGTGGGCTCCCTTGTATACCCCGTACTTTTGTGATTCCCTCGAATGCCTATGTCCTTAGTGTGTTGATATATATGGAGGATTGCAAAGAACCTTGTTGGTTCTTTGGTCGTTTTTTAAAACACTGGTGGTTGATAATATGGGGATCTGGTAGTCGAATCACCGCCTTAGCCTGTAAAATATCACACTAGTAATCCATAATTGTACGTGGGGTTCTTATTTATTTGGTCTTGATACTGCTCCTCTAGCATAAACTTCATCGCCTTGTCCAAAGGAATAATGATATAATTATTTCTCGCTAACTCCTAAGGTATACCTACTGTGAGGTAAATCTGCAAATGATATCATTATGGGTCCTACTTATTCGACTTAAGGATGTCTTATTTAAAATTGTAATGTAAGTAATACAATCACGGTCTAAAATTCTCGTGTTAAACTTGTTTCATGCATCTACTCGTTTTTAACTTGTTACATGGTATTTCATAATAATCCGAGGGTAAGTAGTCAGCGTTTGTTGTTATAGCTACTCAAGTAGCATATTGTAGCATTTTTACCCTCTTAGCCAACAAATGCTTTTTGCCGGTAACCTAACTCCTTCTCCCTTATCTTATGGTTTTTGTGCATTCCCCGTGATGTTTATGGATATGAACACTTTTATTATGTGTTGTAATCTTCATGGTAAGAATTCTCATGGATCTTTTGCCTAAACTATTACATAGCAGTTTGCATCATATACTTTCTGATTCTTTCTCTATTTTTGTACTTAAGAACTACTATCAAATAAATTCAATATTCCATTTCCCATTTCTATATAAGTATGTTGTTGACATCTCTTTGCTTCTTTTTCTCAAATGCCCCCATTTTGGTTTCTCACTTCATGGGGACATCAATATAATTTGGTTCGATTTATTATTTTCATCGCCTTAGGTTGTCTACATAATGAAACCTTTTTATTGTAATTATGTTTCTTCTTCTCGAATTTGTTTTATTATTATTTCCAAATCATTAAGGTATTTCTTATGTTTAAAACAACCCTGTGTTGTAATTTGAACGTTTTATTTATTTAAGCATACCACGGCAGTTCAAAAATCTCTTAAGGCCTCTTGGGTCCTCACTGGAGCAAGTCCAATCTTCTTCGTTAGTTGGGCTTAAGAACGACGTATTTAGCCACAAGTCATGAGGGAATATGTTTAGTTTTAAGAGTATATATATATATATATATATACAAGTTTTTGTACTATCAATGGTTATTTGTTATGGCTTATGAACATATATAGGAGTAAAATCCAAGCTCCAATATCATAATCCAAGTTAAGTATCCCAATTGGCAATAGCTATTATCCATATTATATAATTGGCAAGAAACATCATGATCCGGCTTGCCAATTCTCTTTTTAATTTTTCGTAAATTACAGAGCATGTCATTTGGTCTAAATGCTATTTCTGCGGCTAAGAATGCCACAAGACACTATAAATTGCAACGCTAGAATCAGAGAAAGCAACATGACATTTAGTTTGCCATACATTATACCCATAATATTAAACCTATCATACATCCGCAACTCCATGCCATATACTTATTCCGTGATTTTTCATCTTCTGATTTTTCATGTCGAAATGCCCGCAATAGTTGCCATTATGTATGAACCATCACCAAAAATATTTCGCAGATGATTTGTGAAAACTTTTGTGTCTCTAGTTGTGCAAGAAATGATGGCTTTGGCCTCGCTAGGTAGGTTTTGCCCAATAATAGTTTTACCAATATACATTTTCTCTTTCTTAGAGGTTATCACTATCCAAAGGTTCTTTTATATTTTGTTGATTATTTAGAACCCATTTTGTGGCAGAATCCAATACCTCATAAAATGTAGGCTAAATGTTAGGTGGTATCCGCAGCATTGGTCTATCATCACATACCACAATCAATTGTCTATCCTGAGTTACTTGGTACCATTTTGTTATGAAGCTCCGTGAGGTGAGATTTACCTGCCCTCTATCTAAATTGATGGGCCTGGCGTTTAAGCTTAATATGCTTCCATTTGTAGATTATTTAAAGCCTCCTAAGTGTTGTTATGGGAATACTACTTCATATCTAAGTGCTGTTCTTGGAAGCTCATAGAGATCCATACACGGCTCAAAATCGATGTGATGCTTGCATAAAACTCACTAAGCTTAAATGAGCATTTGTATGATGCATATTTCTAGCAGGTGCAAGCTACTTCTTGTATGATGCATATTTCTAGTAGGTGCAAGCTTGGTTTGGAACTTATGGGCATGTGTCTACAATTCTCTAATCAGGTGCTAAATGCATTTCCTTTTAATTGTACACTTAACCTTATATTTCCAAAAATGTGCACCTAGCAAATACCCTGGTCCTTTTTAAGAAGCCTTCCAATGTATTATTTTTGTAGATGTGCAACTAGCAATATCCTTCGATCCTTTAGCAAGCCTTCCAATGTATTATTATTTTGGTAGATGTGCACCCTGGGCAATATCCTTAGATCTTTTAGCAAGCCTTCCAAATGTATTATTTTGGTAGATCTCACAGTTGCTCAGGAGGAGCCACTGTATCAATCTATATCCGTTCACGCTCAAGTAGACAATGCCCCATGCCAATTTTTTAATATAATTCCTAGCATTGTCGCGGTTCACAAAACTCTTTAGTTGTCACAATACAACTTCTTAGTTGTCCCTTAATCTATAAAGGACCATCACACGTACTTCCATTATGTAAATGCCGGGGAGTCAGTCTGCAAAGCATTTACAAAATTTTCAAACAATCGGGTTTCAAGAACATTTTGAACTGCCGGCGTGTCAGTTTGGGCTAAAATCTCTCTTTACCACATGCACTAGCCGCCCAAAGCATTTACAAATTTTCAAAACAACTAAGCCATACCTAGAAAACCATTTCCATAATCTCCTCGGTTGTTAGCAGCGCTCTTCTTTTCATTATTTTGAAGGTTTCCAAAGAAAAACATCATCTCAAGTATGAAGTAGAAAATAAAAATGAGCTTAGAGGGTAAAGCCAAGTATAATCCTCTAACATCTAGGTTTGATTCGATACATCCGGATGGCCAATAACTAGCCAATAATTAGTATACCGACCCAGTACTTACGATGCATGTTGAGCGTAGAATTCACTCGTGCATATCTCTATAAAAGGCCTAAGTATCTTATATATTATAATAATGTTTTAGTGTGCGAAGGGACTACTCTTAAATCCGACCTGCGAAGATTATTTTTATCCGACGGCTGAGATTATTCATATAGCTTAGATCGCAAGCCCTAGATCCCAGATTTGCTGCCTAGATTTGCTCTTTTGAACTGATTGGCCATGGTCCGCCTAAAGAGGGCAAAACCTCCTCCAGCGGATTTGTTGTCCCGGCCCAATCACTACAAGCTTCAGCCTTTAGCGAATCTGCCTTGAGCTCAGCCCCTCGCATCCCTAACATCAAGGCGGGAAAGGGAGTATCCATATATGGCCAAGCTTTCATGCAGCAGTTGAACGGCTGAAGAAATTCGTTAGCCATGGAAAAGGTTGCAAAATCGTAGCTAAGCCAAATAGCTTATTATTGAAGACCTCCTCTCAGAAGCTACAAAATGTCATGGAGCTTGGAAAGGCTTCTGGCGCAGTTGAAGACAAAGATGCGTACCAAAGAGCATTGGAAAAAGAGCCGCAAGATATGCAAGTAATATTGAGTCTTTTGTACAATAGTCTCTCCTGAAGAAGATGATAGCGCGTACGTGCTGCCTGATGGCAACTGGTGATATTGTTTCTGATTGTTACAAGATATGCGCTTGCCCTTTATTCTACTTGTTGCAAGCAAACATGAGCTTGACTTATTGCTTGTGCGTGAAATTTAAAACACTTCGCTGATATCGCCATCCAAAGTGAAAGAAAATGGTGGAATCAAAAAGTTTCTAAGATAATAGTGTTTAAATATCCGGGTTCAACATCACGATTTGCAGAGTGGATGATAAAAAGTCAATCCATCATGCAAGATTTGAGCAATCAATTCCATTGCGTAGTCCGAAGCCGCGAATAAAGTGGATAGAAACTTAGAGACTAACGTGAGTTCCCGGGCGGTAAGTCTTACGTACGTGGCGGCGGCGCTTAATCAAAGATCCTATATTATAAAAGTTGTTCTCTATTCAATTCATCAATCTGGAGACGTAGTTTAGCGTGCAAAGTATCAAGTTATCATGTACCCATAGAGAAGAAGAAGAATGAAAAGTGAGAAGATTGTTCCAGAAGGAATGATAGGACCTCGTTATCTCCGCAAGCCGGGCGCCGCTTCTTTTCCTTTTCAAATTCCTCCGATCGCCGACAGTACGTCCGCGCCGGAATTGCCAAATGGGCTCAGTTAAAGGGTGTAAAACTTAAAACACCGTGAAATCCAGGATAATAAGCCGCAGCTTTTGATGCACATGTGCTCATCCAGCTCGACGGCAGCTTTGAGCATCGCGGTTTTGAGGGTGCTTGAGAGTTTCAACAACGTATTCACCCAGATGATATATATATCGTGATCGTGGTGTTTTCTCGTGTGATGTTGATTTACATCCTTGTAAGAGTGTACATGCGATAAGCTGTGAAAGATTTAAAATCATGTGTCTCTATAGTAGTTGCATAATGGGTTGCAAGCATTTGTGGTATTGTATTTTTGCTTAACAATTTGTATGGGTCTTGAGCAAAAGTGTTATTTCTGTTATAGCTTCAGATAGGGTTTTAAAGTAAAAAGTATTGAATTCTATAGCTTTACATTGCATTGTTTCGTGATAATTTCACTTAATGATACATATCAATTTAGATAAGGAAACCCATACATTTTGTGGGATGCGTTGTATGTCTCCTTGCCATTAACACAGGCAATTGAATCAGAAAGTTAGAAGTTCACTTCCCCGCCAAATATAGAATAAGGTTAGACCTGCCATTTAGGTATGCTTTTTTTAACCACATTGCTTCTTGCACACAAACATCTAATAATCACGAACCTCAGCCTATATTCCATTATGCTTTGGCCTTGGTCGAGATATAAATCATGCTTCCTACATTTGTGCAAAGAAAGATAAAAACCAAGATGAAATAATGATTTGTGAATATTGCCTTGATAGCATATTGCATCAAGCGGTGTTTGCTTCATGTTGATTTGCTGACCTCAGAGGAGTGTATTGGACAATACAGGTTTTCAGAAAGGATTGTCAAAACCACGTGTTCAAAAGCATATATTCAAGTAAAGAATTGAAGAATGGTTCCCTATAGAACGCAAGCCGTATGAAAAGACATTATTTTTTCACACTATACCTGCTTTTTAACCACCTTTTTTTCCTCTCAGAAAATGCCGGATCAAGATGAAAATGCTGATTAATCTTGGTCTTATATTCTTTTAATGTGGTAGGCTATTTTCTCCATGTATTAAACTTCTAAGATAGAAACTAAATAGGAGGAATGGATCTCAAAAAAAAGCCACACCTTTGAGGTTGAATGTTCACACCCATTCCGATATCGAGTTTCTAAAACATTCTATGGTTTCAATTTCGAAGGTCTAATATGAATTCTCACTGTTTATCCAAACAATGACATATCCACCACATTGATGGTTTAAAATGCCATGCATATATGCATATGGTGGTCTAACAATGCAAACAATAATTCCAATAAACACATGGAAAATAATCACAAGGTAACTTATCAATAGATGCTTGCAGACGACTTAGCTCATACATGGAGCCTATTATACTTTATTTTACTCTTCATTTATATTTTCTTTAAGGTGAATGCACTTATTTTAAAGATAATTAATAACAATAAAAGAAAGATATGCTTTTAAATTCAAGATATTAATGTATCCAATCAAGAGTATTCTATCCAATCTTATCTTCCACAAAAGTGGTGTTACTTAGATTCAAACTTTTTAAATGTAAGCTAATGACTTCCAGATAGGAATTTTAAGTCATGACCATGTCTTCTCGAGTAAAGAGCATAATAGCAAGACACATCAATGTTCTCAAGTTATATATTATCAAGTATAGTGATCAAGGATCCAAATTCATGTCTCTTTGTCAACAAATTAATTTATGCTCCTTCTTTTTTCCTCTAATCAAAAACATCCATCAACAACATGAGTAAATGCAAGAGATAAATAAAAAAAAAGGGAAACAAATTAAAGAAGTGAAGGGCTTTAGAAGAAAACAAGGAATCCATCAAAGAAAGTCTAGACTCAATCCAAGGCACTTCCGAGCGTACGGTGCATTTGCTACCGACCTCTAATACTCGACTAACAAACATAGAAGACATTAAGGAACCTTGCCAATGCATCGTTGTTCTAGGCCCAAGGACACAAATGTGGAAGTCTCTAAGAGAGTTGATGACCTGAAAGCAAGTAGACACCGAATTAAAGGATAATGCATGAGTAGAGCCAACACCAATACCAATACGCTTTATCATTTACAGTTCAACTTATGCCCAAAGAACGCCAAAATCTTTACTAGTCTTATATTATAATGTTTTACCGTAATTTCGATTGGACCGCTTCTCCTAATTTGAGTGGCCTAGATCATCTGAAGTATCTAAAGGCCGCAATTTCTTGCACACTCTACCACCGCAGATTGGTCTTATGGGGAAGGGATAAAAGAAAAGGGAAAAAGGAAAAGGAGGAGAACCAGGAGAACTCAAGGGCAAAAAGGCAACGGAAAACGGAAAAAAAAGAGGAAAAAGGGTGGGGATAAGAGGTACAGGAAATATGCATGGGAAAAGGAAAGAAAAAAAATCGTGCTGGAGGGGGGAAGGAACCCGAAAAGGGCATGAGAAAGGGAAGAGGTAAAGGAAAAGGGAAGGGGAAATGACATATGAAAAGGAAAAGAGTGAGAAAAGGGTGAAAATGGGTGTGCTGAAGGAAAAGGAAAAGAGGAAAGGTTGGAAAAATGAGAAAGGGTAGGGAAAAGGGAAAAAGGGAAAAAAAGGTGGGGAGAAGGAAGGAAAAAGGGCATGTAAAAAAGAGAAAGTGAAAGGAAAAAAGAAAAAAGGGAGGGGGCAAAGAGGAAATAGAATACAGGAAAACCCGCATTAGAAAAAGGGAAGAGGGAAACAAAAGGGAAGGGATCCAGAGGGGCAACAGAAAAAGGAAGAGGAAAAAAGGCAAAGAAAGGGAAAAAAGAAAGCAAAAAAAGAACATGGAAAAGAAAGGGAAAGTAGGTGGGAAAGGTGGGGGAAAAGAGGAAAAATCCGCATGGAAAAAAGGAAAAGAGGACAAATGTGGGAAGGGCATGGGAAAAGGAAAGGAAGGGAGAAAAAGGGTGAAGGAAAGAAAAAGGCATGTAAAGAGGAAGAGGGAAAGGACCGGTTAGAAAGTCCGAAGGAAAAGTCCATCGTGATAAGGGAAAAAGATCGAAAAGGAAAAAAGAGGGAAAAGGGTCAAAAAGGGCTAAGAGGAGGGGGGAAAGCTTAAGAGGAGAAGGGCTTCATGAACTAGTAAAAGAGGAAAGAGTGAAGGGAAAAGGCACTTAAAAAATGGAAGAGGGAAAGGGTGAGGAAAGCGGGAAAAAGCATGTATACAGCAAAAAAGAAAAAAGAAAAAGAGTAAGGAAAAAAGGAAGAGCCTGGGAAAGGAGCAGGCAAGCACATGAAAAAGGCCATAGAGAAAAGGAAATGGAAAGAGTGTATAAGGGAAAGAGAAATGAAAAGAAAGGGGAAAGAAAAGGGTACTAGGAAAAGTGAAAGGGTCGCTAAAAATAAAATGGAAGGGAAAGGAAAGAAAAAGGAAGACTGGGAAGGGGGGGAAGGGAAGGGAAACAGTACGAGGAAAAGGGAGAGGGAAATGGAAAAAGAGAAGGAAAGGGAAAGGGCTAATGAGGGAAGAGGATGGGAAAGAATAAAAGGCACATGAAAATGAGAAAAGAGAACGGTGCATGGGAAAAGGAAAGTGAAAAGGAAGGAAAATAGGAAGGGCGTGCAGCGGGATGAAAGAAGGGAAAAACCGCCGAAAAAAGGAAGGAAAAAGGGAAAAGGGAAAGGAAAGGAAGAGAAGGGAGAAGGGGTGGAAAAGAAAAAACAAGAGAAGGAAAAAGACGCAAGGTGGCAAAAATGAGAAAAAAGGAAAAGGAAAATGGAAAATGTGTAAGAAAACGAAAAAAGAAATGCGTGATAGAGCAAAGACAAAGGGAAGAGGAAGGGGTGTCGAATGCACAAAACCTCTTAAAGCTCGCAGTAACTGGCCCGGTTTCTATTATATTAGATTTATGAAAAAGGAGTCCTGAAATTTAATAGGTTTCGGCCCGCCACCTCTAACTTATACCAAAGAACGCCGGGTGCACCATATTACTACCACAAAGAAAATTATAAATCAGAGCTCAACACAAATTTAAAGGTATCACCAAAGAGCCTATGATGTCTATATATTCACCCTCCGGGTGCTCATCTACATTCCAAACCTGAGTATCAACCTTCCCAAAATATAGCTTATAAGTGGCAAAGATAATTTGAAGTGATATCATCAATAGAGATGATGCTCGCGGTAATTACTGCAAGTGTAACACGCTTTTATA
>JAJEKV010000003.1:2382626-2662162 GCA_021234155.1 Isoetes taiwanensis | reverse complement strand
TTGGTATGCTGGATTTCAGTTACGTATTGCTTTTATATGTCTTTGAGCTTCATCAAAATGCTAAAACCAATTGTGATTATTCTACGACTTATTGTATTCGGCTCTTGTGGACCAAGGAGAAGAGTTACAGCAAGAGAGTACGCAATTTAAAACAGTACCATCATTATTCTGAAGGAAAGGATGAAAATGGATATGGCATGCATGCATCCACTTGAAATTTATGAAAGGGAGAATGCTGATACCGAAATCAAATTCTGAAATTTCAAAGGTAGCGTCTGTGGGTGGACCCTTTGCGGTACGGAACTTTTTGAGAAACGTGAAGAAAGATCATGCTTGTTATCTATTATTCTGTGCATAAACTTTCCTTTCCATATTATAAATGAGTTGAGAAGAATCAGCGACCTAATGGAGATCCACAATTTGGTAAGGCCCTTAATGAAAACAGTTATAGATTATGGGACTACTTTAAGTAAACATGTTCAAACCACTTTCTAGGAGATCCCAGGGTCAAAAGCACATAATTCCTCCAATCCAATCCTTTTGAGCTTGCAAAATTTAGAAATCAATTGTGGACCATATTCTCGAACATGCAAAAGGAGAAGAGTAAAATAAAGGCTGAACTTCCACATCACTAGGCAAGATGAAAAGAGCCTATTTTATGAAAAAAGGCAAAGAAATGGATCTCAATTTCAAGGTAATGGGTGGGTAACCTCGAACTTTGTAAAAGAAAGCGGTTCCCCGTACCAATCCCATCCCTTCCGCCAGCTTGTCATGTTACTTATGATTTTTGACAATTAAATGTGTCTAGATTTAGTCATTCGGGGACCGCAGAAACAAAAAGGCGTGATCGTGACAAACCATTAAACAATTGTGCTTAAACTTGAAATGCACTCAAATTCAGAATATGAAAGAAGAATGCAATATTTATATGGAAAGAAGAAAAATTTCCTACTTAACCTTGTCAACTAAGAATTCATTATTCGGGGCCCCAAGAAATCAAAGCGTGTTTAGAAATGTCCATAAACCCAAACTCGTGTTTTGAATGGATCAATGCCTTGGCATTTAAAGCATAGCCAACGAATTTGATTGCATTATATAAGGAAAAGAAGCTAGAAGGGTCGTGATCGAGGTGCTATTTACGAAACGCCACCATTTACAATATCCCTATTCATGATAGCCTGTCTTGAGTCTACAACATCTGCAACATGCAATAAAAAACATGAAAAATTAGAAATGAAAAAAAAAGTCTCCTTTTTGTGGCAAAACCAAGCTGCACAATCAGTAGATGCTACCAAGTTATAAGGTTCTCATTTGTGAACCGGTGAACATAAAAATCGGCTCATTTAGTGATGGGACACTATACCAAGATTTTGCGAATTTTGCAAATTTCAGCTCACCCAGCATCTCATGTCGCATTGCTTTCCATTCACGGCACAAAAGAGCACAAAACAGGTGCAGAGTGAAAGTCACGATGGCAAGACGCCGGATAAATGAGAGCAAAACTTTATCCAAAAAGGACGTTTGCCAGAAGGAATAGAAAGAAGTATTTGCAAAATAAAAAGAAGCATCAAAATGATGAAAAATAATGCAATCTGATGGCTAGTTTAGGAAAAGAATCAGGTTTCTGATGCTTAAATGGCAATCTAAGGATGGAAATCTGCAGCTATATCTGAGGATGGAGATCCAAGATAGAGAGAAGGCGGCACTCTAAGCTTCACCATGGCGCCCCAATCTAGAATCCACTACACAGAAAGAATGATTTACGTCAACACATTTGTAAGAAAGAATGAATCTACTCAACAAGTGATTCTTGCCTCGATTAATGCAAGTCTGGAATGCAAACAAATAAAAGCTTCCTTCAACCGACCAAACAAGAACAGGAAAAGCTTGTACCACATCTTTCCTTAATCCCCTGTGCATGATGGATTGCCGCGCTATATCCATCGCAAGATCTTCATCTCTTGAAAGAATGTGAAGAATGTATCACAGTAAAAAGAAAATGGTCGGAAGCTTGAGAAAAGGCATTTTTATAGTTCTACAACATCTAGCATTGAGCATGCAAGCTCAAATGTTACTGGTAGAGTTTCTTCTAGAGCTCTGGCATGGAGGAAAAAGAATTTGAGCCAGCTACATCTAAAGGGAAATGCGATCAAATCCATACTAACTATAAGACGAGAGCGGATGGCGAAAATAGTCTCGGCAAGGTTATTTAAAAATTAAAGCCCTCCAGATATCATAAAAATAACATTAATAATCTTTAATTGCTTATGCCACCTCACCCTCCATCTTAATTATGGTGCAATTTCTTTGCACCTTCCTTAATCTCAAAACCAAGGGCCAAGATTTCTCGCGTGCCCGATCCACGGTCCAAGGATGGGGTGCATGTCCCATGCAAGGGCCGTCGTCGCGCCACCTCCAAAAATGGACGGCCGAGATGAATCTCTACATAACTTTAACCCCCATAGGACCCATAAAGTAATTGTATATATATAACAGATATATATATGTATATATATACAAGTCTTTGTACTATCAGAGGGTTTATCAACTATGGTTTATCAACATCTGTAAGTAAAGTTCAAGATTAAGAAGATCAGCATATGCCCATGAACATGAATCAATTGTAAAGTTAGAACAAAACTTTGAAGTAAAAGCCAAAGAGGAATATTCATCAGTAAAGGATCGCAAAAGAAACATACACGAGAGATTCCAGGCTGGTTCTTGAAGTTTGTAGTTTAAATAAAATGTCGATTCATGTAGTCGTTCAGAGGGTGGAATGATAAATCGATGTTAAGTGCATTTTTTGTGTGTGCACATGCATTAATAGATAGAAGATTGAGAGAAGGGAAGATGACGTTAAGTACATTACTCATCTCCTTATAATTCCAGGATCCACAAACGAGTCGGGAGGAAGGAAGAACTCGACAAATTTGATAGCACATATACACATGCCTTCCAATTTTCTTGGGCTACTATTTTTATCAAAAAGGTTATGTACATATGTGTGGAACTTTAAATGAAGGGAACATAGTCGTGAAGAGATAATGCTAACTATGCATATTAAAGAAGAGACATGCATTGATGCCCAATCTTAAAATTAAAAATGAATTTCTTTGTTCTTCTATCTCCTTATTATGGAGTGCACTATCAACAAAATTTTTTTTTGAACAATGGACTGAATGACATTTCACCAATCTTCTAAGAACATTTTTGAGGGTTCATAGCAATTGAGAAATTGGATTTGTTTTTTATTGGGGAGCAAGAATATGAATTTCATAATGATTTTAACTTAAATCATTGTTTCCAAAAATCTACAAATCCCATGCAAACTAAAGATATGCTTTTAGATTAAAAAAGATTGCCTAAATACCCCCTAAGATTCTTTCAACACTCTCTATGATTCCCTTGGCATCCATATTTGTCTTGGTATATACCACAATGGTCTTTCAAAAGGTTTGTAGATTCCTTTCATTTGTTTCTAGTAGTATGATTAACCAATCAATGAACTGCAGATTCGCTGTTAATCCTCATCGTTTGTTTGTCTTTTCCAAAAAAAAAGCCTTTGGAATTGACATCCTAATTTTATGTTGGCTCCAAATTGCAACTATGACTGCGAAAACTTCACCCTCTATGCACAACTTAGGAAGCAACATGTACAGCTGAGCTTTAGCAATGCTTAAACTCATGATGAAGCTTTAGTAAAAGAAGCCATGCCTAACCAGTAAATGAATGCTGGAGAATACAATATGAAGGATACATGGAACACGCTAAACAACATATCTTTGCATAGGCATTGCATAGAAAACAATGTTCTCAGCTTCATATTGTGGCAAAGCTTCGATATGCCTATACATCAAAATAATATAATAAGCCTATCACTTGATCATCTATAGACAAAAGCAAGAAAATAGTCTATTGGAATATATTTGTGAGGCAGAGCTTCGATATGCCTATACATCAAAATATAATGATCCTATCATCAGCTGATCATCTATAGACAAAAGCAAGAAAATATTTGCAAGTCTCTCACAAAATATAGCCTGATCTTTTTGAAAAGCGAGTCTGATCTTTAATATAGTCTTGAAAAATATAGCCTGATCTTTAAGAAGACAGAAAGCTCCTAAAAGCCACAAATGGTATGTCTACACGAATTTCTTTGCATCAAGTGACAATCCAATGAGAGACATCTTTCCTGTGTGGTATATGTACACAATTTTCTTTGAATTAACATGCAAATGCAGCCAGGAACATCTTTTCTGCTTTTGACTTTATCATGACAGCAATCGAAATGCAAACCAATTGGTTTCTCTATCTATGAGGTCCAAATTTGTCACTACCCCAAATGTGTGTTGGCCTAGTAACTCAGGGTTCAAAAAATACCTGGATAAACCCTTTGTTTGTCTGGTCCACTTTAGAAATTGCTGGTCTAAAATTTTGGATGCAGGAAAACGTTGTTCAATGTAAAATCCGGTATATTTGTATCTTGTTATGAATATATCCGGTACATATTTTATGTAGGCGAAAATTATCGGTGAAGGCCGCAGAAGTTTTTTTGAACCCCCAGAGTAACTATGTAGATATTACCACTTGATACCGATACCCTCTAGAAGACCTAGTTTTCTCCGTAATCAATATACCTGCCGTGTCCATCACTGAAAGCAAGCTTTCTTGCATCGATGTGACAATGACTGATTTTTCGGCAAAATTGCCAAGATAATACAATTTTCCTGTGGAGAAGTGTTGAGTAAAAGGATTAATTCACCGCTTCTCCTCATATAAAATTCGAAGTAACAAGGGGAGAGAACTTTAACAATGTGTGCTAAGAGGCTTTTCAAAGATAATTTCCCCGCGCATCTTGTCGGCCGGCCCTCCCGATAAAAAGCAAAAAACAAAGAAAAAAATGCAATTATACATCAGAAATAGAGGGGTATCAAATAAATATACAAAATTATGCAAGAAAAATCTCATTTAACGGCAAATTTTGTCGCAAGGAGATCTATCAAGGCTTAAGTTTCAATTGCAAATATATTGACCGTGCATGCCCATAGATTTCAAGCCGAGTAAGCTCCATTATCCAATCTACAAAGATTTGCCAAATGCTCTAGAGCGGTACCTACAACATCAATATGCGAGTTAAATACTTAGATCAATGTACACATAATAGAAATGGCCAAATTGCAACACATATAATTCCTCAAGCAAACATGTTTTCGAATCGAACGGGATCAAATCATTCTTGTTAGCGATAACAAATGCAACAAGAGCTCAAATAAAAATACACATGAGGTTATCTCGCAGTAAAACATGCTACATTGCAAACATTTGATTTCAATACATTCACTTGGTGCAAGATCGCATCTTTTCTCTACTTCCCTAAATTCATATAACACGTAAATTCATGCATGCAACTCTAACATCACCTGCAAAACAGAGGGTTCATAAAAGAGGGTTGCTATTGATGGAACAGTACAAACTGGAAGAGCCAAAGCAAACAACTGAAAACACCTGGAATAGAAGTGCTGCAAATGCCAAAAAAAGACATAATACCAATAATAGAAATATCCAAAATAAAATACGTTTTTTTGACTCAGAATGCCTATAGAAAACATAAGGATAACAACAGAAAAAAAAAGGGCTACGGTGATCCTAACCTCAACGATGCCTTGCACGATTTACTCCAAGCTCCAAACAGATGCAATATGGAAACAGGGTCGCATTAATTCCCTGGCGACCACTCCGCTGCTGACATGTGTCAGCCCCCTACAATCCGGAATGGAAGTTGGGTGTTCCAATTCCGGATGACTGGTTTAACAGGTTTCCTTTGTTTTTTTTTTCATTGTTTTCTTCACTGTTTTTTTTCACTGTTTTTTTTTCTCACTATTTTCACTGAAACTTACACTCAAACTTACACAAAATAAACACTGAAACTTAAACATTGATTCAAAATATCAAAACATTGAAAACATCATCGTATTGAAAACATCACTGTTTAACTTTTCACTGTTTTTAGAAGATCACAGTAATCAAAGCATCACTGTATTTTCATTGCAAAACTAGATCATTCAAACATCCCTGTATTCAAAATATCAATGTATCTTCACTGCATCACTGGATCTATCCTGCTAGATACTCATCATAACTCCTGCAAGGTCATCTCCTGCTAGATGCTACTGGATCATAACTACATCTCCTGCGATCATCTCCTGCGATGTCATCTCCTGCAAGACATAATATAGAATAAACAAAACATAATACAATGCAGAAACAAACAAACTAATTAAAACTTACAATGATTTTACTAATGATCCTGCCTCACTCAAGCTGCCAACATTTATAACAAAATTCTCAATCCTGTTACCTGTGATTGATACTCTCCCAGCACTAGAAAAAACATTTTCATCACTAAAATACTTCTTCAACGCTGGCTTCTCATTCAACACCGATCTAGATCACTCATATACGCATCGTCAATAATGACAGGAGCAAAAACTCTACTAGAACAACCTGCAATTAAATTGAAATTAATAAATAAACATGCAACTTCAAGAATTCAAAGAAATAGAAAATAAATAATTACCAGAAGTTCCAGCAATATTTGATACATCTTGCAGCGGAACAGAATTTGAAGAACAGAGACCAGCCGCCTTTTCCGCATTACCAGATAGGCCAGCATTCAAAGTCTGTACGTTAGCAGAAAAAGACTCGACATACGTCTTACCAGTGTTTAAACATTCCATCGCAGATGCCTTTGCCACAATTCCACTCTGATCATACCTCTGATAAGACTCCGGATTTTTATGCCCTGTAATTCTCATTCCAATCTCTATCGGAACACCTGAAACTGACATCTGTGTTATCGCCGTGGTCCTGCAACTTTTATTTGTATAATTACCTTCCAAATTACAGATTGCTGCCATATCTCTCAGCCAAGTACCAATAGTCTTAGTAGACACATGATTAGTGTTATACCAAGTCTCAGTTCTAGGACGATTTATGGCCTGCAAGAAGACAAACCTGCCACCAAATTTGTCCTTCACCTCATACTTCTAAGAAATTTAAATTCCAAGTGCTTCCAAAGACTCTATAACATCCTTTCATAACATCTTACCGCTCATTTAAAAAATCCTCGTGTTTACATTTATTTATTCCGCCATGCCAATTTTTACTTGTGGTCTCACAATACTCAAGGTATTCCCCTAACAAAATCCTTCCCAATTGCAACCGAAATCACGCACCTTTACGCAAACTCACCGGGTTTAATAAGAAATCTAGACATGCAATAAAATGCAAACCTCTTTTGCAAGCCCAAATTATTGGTTACTTGATGTGCTTCATGTCCCAAAATCCGGTAGATTGATCTTCCCCGCTAATAATGTCGACTTCTTCCGCTTTGAGCGCATCCACCGCGAACAGACTCTTGCATTGCCACCTCCAATGCTTTACTTTGCCTTTATGAACTTGATATCATGGTAAGTATCAATTAACTTCTTCGTGCCTTATTCGAATCATTCTTGCATCCCGTGCACGACGCAAAATTTCGTTTAAACCCTCTATATAAGTTCTCAAGAACCCGGCAAAAAACGATATAAAAATATGTTAAAACCTAGCAACCAAATATTACAAACAAATATAAAACAAATCATAACTTACGATCGAGGATAGCACTTTCCATCAAGTCGCCGACACACAAACATAAATTCCTCCAAATTATCTGGGCCAACTCTCCCAAGGGAATTTCTTCAATTGCTCTATCTATTGATTTTCCAACGCAATCTCCATGCATCAAATCGACTCGATCCAAGCCGTCCTTCGCTTCGGATGGATTTTACAAATGGTGCATTCACCCTCTTAACAAGCTCGGGATCCAAAGCGGTAATCCCACCAATACGTAATGCCTTCTTTCCACAACGACTATCAATTCCAATATCTCCAACTCTGCCATTTTCTACCTCTGCAATACCACTGCCATCTTCTACATCTCTGACATCTTCTACATCTCTGCCATCTTTTACATCTCTACCATCTTCAAACGGAGTACCAAGAAAGAAAGAAGGACAACTCTCTTCCAAACTTGCACAACCTAAAAGAAAGAAAAAACATTACTGAAGTAAACTGTACAGAAGAAACAAATACATTACGGAAGAAAATACATTACAGAAGAAAACTATACAAAAGTAAACTCTACTGAAGAAACAAAAGAAACAAAATAAATAACTGAACTAAAAGAAACAAACTACATTACTGAACTAAAACCTACATATGCCTAAATTTACAACCATAGAATCATTTGCCAGAAATGCTGCATCTCCATTTCCAACTCTTAACTCGTGCCTCCGTAAAACAACCGCGACATGAACTCGTGCCTCCAAAGCATCTGATTTGAAGTCGTGCCTCCACAAGCATCTGCAACAGCAAAAGAATGTTGCATGCAAGAATAAATTAATCTTTAATTAGAATAGAACTTACCTTTGCCATCACAAGAACTTAAAACACCTAAATCAACAAGAATCGAAAAGAATGTCGATTTTTCACCAAATAAGAACATAAAAACTGAGTCGCCTCAACTACTCTGATCCTTAAAACTCTTAAAGATTCATAAAAAACTCATCAACATTTACCAAAAAGTCGTCAACATCAACATTTACCTGCATTATTTCGATCTGCTACTCCAACTTCGACCAAAGAACCAAACCGGTAAAGCTTAATGAAGAAAAATCAGCTTGCATAGCCCAAAAAACTCCAATATCGCAAAAAATCAAGACAAAAATGCCTTGAGCAAGCTTTCTTCTCGCCGCCGCCTTAGCCATTCGAAGAGAAATGCTGCTCGGATGCATAGGCGGCCTCCCTGGGCGCCTCGACGAACTCATGCCCGCAGGGGAAAAGGGGGGCAAATTTTGCTCCCCTGTTTCCATATTGATGGGGAAAGGAAATTGGGTCGCAATTTCCTTTCCCCCATACAAAACAACAAATAAAAAACTGGCGATTTCTCAGCGATAAATATATGCTTCGCCAGATCTGTATTTGAGCCGGATATGTATTTGCTGCAGCCATAATCAGCCAAGATCTTAATACCTCATCCGTTTCTAATCAATCCGACATCACAAGCACTTCTATTATGACTCGAGAATGCTATATAAAGCTCGAAAGTGCCATATCCAGCATCAAACGGTAGCACAACATGGCCACATGACTTGGCTCCTCCTAATCTTTATTGTCATCGATTTTTAACAAAGCTCTAAGTGCTAAAACCTGTAATGCATATATCCGTTACATTTAGTTCTAGGGGAGGGTGGCCATTGGCTGCGCCGTTGCCAGTCGAGCATGTGTAAAATTGCCATTGGCTATTATCGAAGTTGCCACGTAGATTATTTAGGGTTCTATTTACGGCTGCGCACAAAACAACGAAGGCTTTCTGCATCACCATAGCGGCGCCTGTAAACGACCACCATGGCCCGTAAGTGACCACCATAGCCAGGCTTTCTGCATCTAATGCTTTATTTCTATTCAATCCCGACACTCTCAAATTCTCCTTCCTTTTGTGGTGGTTTTGCTTCCAGTCGAATTGTATTTTCTTGGTAAACTCGAATTTGCTTATATTTCGTTTGTTTGTCTTCATCATTTATTAATATGCTACAGCTTGTGATTTAGGCACAACAGATTTAGGCACAACATGTGCTACTACTACTGCTACTGTGATCATGGTGTGCTACTGTGATCATGGTGTGCTACTGCTACTATGCAAGATGTGCATAGCTAAGCCTCATCCTGTGCCAAAGGTATGCTACTGAGTTTATGTGCAAAGTAGCAAAAAAGAACATCAAGCATGTTAGGAAGAGCATTTTTCTACTACTATGGAAAAGAAGTAAAGTGGTCAATTCTTGGCAAACAATAACTGCAAGGATAATATTCTTTGGTAGTTGGGAGTTACTTTGCATAGCTGGTCTCTTAGAGGGCAAATGACTTTTGATCTTTGTTTTGGTGTACATGCCAGATCTTTCCGAGGTGGAGAACTGGGCACAACTTCATGTCAAATCTAAGGCCCAAACATAGATGAAGATACTATGATGTAACAATGATACAATTTTTTCTAAGAGAATCCGTCTCTTTGGGTTATCTTAGGTGACAATATGAAGTTTTCTGCACAAGATAGGAGTCTTGGTAAGAACTCATGTAAGAAGCTTGGATTCCAGCTCAGCAGAAGTTTTTTGCAGATGAAAGGCATAGGGAAACTATGAGAATGCACGACATTTCGCACGTGCTATGCATCATTTATTCATCTCCTTCTCTAAGGTATTTGGTGTAAGTTTTTTGCCTTGTTATGAGACTTCCAACTTTCCACATAGTTAGAGACAGTAAACTATTGTGCTGCAGCACTTTTGTTATCATTCATACAGTCATAATTCGTCACAGGGATAGCTTCGTTTTGTAAGTAAATAAAAATGACATGGCAAAAGCTTCCATATAATATCTTGGTTGTATGCTTGCAGGCTTGGATTGTGTGCCATCCAAGTAATGTCTTGGAGGTGTGCAGTCTTGGAGGTGGAGTTGCTCTTCAATGAATGGAAAATGGAGTCTGTTTAACATTTTCTATAAAATCTCAATTCTTCTACTCAAATTGAAAACACTTTTGTTACTATCTTCAAGGCAGTTTCAAGCATTGTTATAGTTTTCCTTAACAATATTTTTGGTTGTTTGAGCACTTCATGGTTATGTGAAAGATTAGCCTTTATTACCCGGGGAAAAAAATCAGTCCTTGCCTAACAATTCTGTGTTGCAGCCTTAATTGGACACCGTTGTAGCCTATGTGGCTGCCACCTTAGCTTTGGTGGTACCAATACCCCTACCACTTTGGCGCTTTATAAGATGAGTTGGCATTGCCAGCTTGGCATGCAACAAAGCTTACTAAGTATATTAACTTGCTGTTTGCGTTTCCATATGGTCTGCATGGCTTGAAACATGCGTATTTTGCTGCTACATGAGTTTTACGGTTAAGTGCGCAGCCAATGGACACCCCCCCCTATATAAAACAGATAAGAGTAAAAAGAAAAGCCATATTTCAGAAATCGAGAAAGCTTGTCAAGTTTGTCTGTACCTAGGGTCTCCAGATCATCATATTTTTTAGCTCTTGCCATATATGATGTCCTTCTGCATCATCCTATAGTTATCTGATTGTCAAAGGCCATGCTAGATTTGCCCAACTTCACATTTCGCCTGGCATAGGACACTAGTTCAATCTTCTGTTTGGCATGTTCGGCATTTACTGGCTGTAATGCAGCTATGATGTTTGCTCCAATAAAGCTAGAGATCCCATGAAACATTTTCTTAAAACAAGACAACCAGCTCTCTGGCATCCGCCAGCTCTTTTCCAGTTGGCATTGTGGCCAACAGCCATGCAAGCGGCATTCTAGGCGCCAGAAAAAATAACAGACCCTAAATCCATTTTCAGAAATGTGGTTCATTGCAAAATGGGAAACCGCCCAACAGGTGGAGATGCCGCCATGCCCAAAAAGAGCTAGGCGGATTCAAGTGCCTAGCTCACTAACACAGGAAAGGAAATCGTTTGCATATGGCCGGAATGCAATTCAGGATACCACTCAGATGCGTATGGAGCTCGTGCCACTAAGCAAAAAACCACGGTAAGGAAGATCTGTTAGAAATAAAATTCTTTTTATCTCGTTGCATTGCATCCCGTTCATCTGAAGACAATAAGGAGCAGCGATTATAAGGTTAACCCACCGGTAAACTGAAGACTTAAACTGTTTGGCGATGGCGCCAGCAACTGCGCCAGGCATCAAACCAGTTCACAGCCATATGCCTCGATCATAAAACGGCCCAGAAAATAGGTCGCAGGCAAATATAGGCCAGCAAATATGAAATCGATCTGCTCTCCAGCCAGCCGATCACAAGAAACAATTCACAGAGAACAGATCATTTGCTGGCAATACATCAGGCGCAAACTATATCTGAACCATTTCTGCAAGCGGCGCCATAGCTAGTAGAAGGATCTCTGCAGTGGAGAAATAGAATGCTCCCAAAACAAGGATCTCGGATGTGGCTATGGCGAGAGCACGGAAGAAACCACGTTCAATAAATGCAATATCGGATCTTTGGCATAGATTATGGCCTCTTTTGACACGTCATTAGTGAAGCAAAAAAAAAAAAAAAACAAAAACAAATAAAGCGTAACGAAGGGCTCGTCAAACTAGGAATTCAGAAAAAATATAAGGTTGCGAGGTGGTATAGGCGGCGTTTAATTTTGACTAACTTTTAACCAACGTTCCCCATGATTATTAACACCTTATTTCAAAAAAAAAAACTAGCAAAAGGCACACCACTTATTTCAAAAAAAAAACTAGCAAAAGGCACACCGTAAGGTTTTTAGCAAGGTAAGACTTTTCAAGTTTTTATTTAGGTTTGGTATCACTAGATCGCGATTGCCGGTCGGCTAATCTTTTTTCCTTGTATCGAAAAGTCAAAGTCAAAGGCATTTAGAAGGTTCTACTTTCTTATTTTGGACGGTTGATCACTGGATTGTTGGTTGTATGAAGTGTTTGGATTTGAAATGATCATGAAATGGTTTGTACTTGGCAATGTCCTTTTGTCATTTTTCCAATCGACTTCATTCCCGTGATTTGTCATCCGCCTATGTAGGTTTTTTCATTGTCTTTGCTACCGCATGGAGCAATGGTTATTAACTGCAAGTTGAGGCTATTTTTTAACATAACCTAATCTCAAAGCAATGTTTTGGTCATAAAAAGGAAACCCCAGATATAGGAGCATCTCACAATCTTCATTGATATGTTTGTACTAGTATTGGTGACGTAATGAAAAGAAAAAAAGGGAGAAGGAGAGAGAGAAACGAAAAGCTTTTTCTTTATAATTCAAAGCCTATGCCCGCTAAAAAATCCGACAGCCTCGAAAGCAAAATGGTTGGAGGCGTAAGGAAAATGAATTAAAGATGTGATTGTAGGAATAAGCAAGCAAGCTCTTTACGCCGTCCTAATCATGAACATGTTGCATTCTATCTAATCGATTGCATTTTCTCGTATTGCAATTGGATATCGCCAATTTTCTTCGCTTCCTCTATGTATACGTAACCCGGGATTTGAGGGAGAACGTGAGAATCAAGAACCTTGACCTTTCATTTAGTACATTTGTCAATGCCTCTAATTTTAGCAGAAATTATCCGCCGCACTAGTTGGGACAATAACCGGCTTTGCATCCGTTAGACGAAGCCATTTCGGTAACTAACCCAAAATGGGGCTGGAACTATAACCCGCATTGTGGAAAAACAACATCATCCCTTTGTAGCAAAAAGGCATTAGTAAGAGATTATGCGATCTTCAATGGGAAAGTTACCTCATCACCAGGGAACATATCGCCAACACCGCCGCAGTAATACTTTGCTTTGCTCCATTGCTAACGAGAATTTCATTTGAATTATACGTAAGTTCATTCTTCTCGTGATAACATGAAACAAAGAGTAATAGTGACCGTGACCGACGCTGGAAAAGAGCTCCCTGTGAAGCATTGACATATAAGAAAGGAACCTTTTAGTTTATGATGTGGATAGCTTTACGCAAACTCAAGTGTGCAAAGATTCGGGTATATCGTATCTCCATTTTTATTGTACCTGGTCACCTGCAGATTAGTAGTGAAGATTGAACTTAAGCACAAAAACAAATTCTATATTTACTTAATCTTCTACCGCGAACGCCACCTCTCCTTGAACTACTTTCTATTGAATCCTTTAAAAATCAAAGCTATGTAACATCAAAGCAATTAAGACCTCGCCACGCATGGAGGTCAAGTCGGTTCCCAAATGCCACCGATAATTGGAACACCGCTTGAACAAGTGTCACGGGCTTGATCAAAAAATAGCCATAGTCTTTGATGGTCAAGAGCCGCAATCCTTGAGCTCAATGATTTATCTATTTCCATAGTACTATTAGAAGCCACTGTCATTGCCCGCCAACACTACCGCAGCTCTTAAGTGTTGGGCATTTTGATATGTCATAGAGATGTTTCAGCAAAACTAAAATTTTTAGGGCATAAGCTTCAACAAGATAACTAGCACCATAAGAAATCCCCTCAAGAAACAAAACAAAGAATCTTGTAATGCACATTCATTGTCATAAAAATTAGCTAGTTATAGGTTACCATATAGAAGTTGTCATACGAAAGCAAAGTTACAATAAGAAACCATAAAGTTAAAGAAACGTTGTGCCATCGGGTAGCTAGGATCCTTTTTGTCCGTGTTTGTGATAGGCTTTTATATGCTCTTCACTTCCACGCCTAGCCCTCCAAACCCATCTAAGATAACGCTGTAATTTGCCTTGCACAAAATGGCCTCCATTTCCAAATTAAGTCGCAAGATCGGGATTTCTTTCTTTGCGTGCATAGCAACAAGGGGCGATCAGAGCCGATGCGTGGAAGCCGACCGCCGCCCGACCGGGCCGCCACCGAGCAGGCATCCGCCTGTGGATCCGCCATGGGATTCACCATAGGCCGCCATGGATTCTGGGGCTCCGCCGCTGCTTGGAGCGGGGTCCCCCTTTGCAAAGGCCAAGCAGTGCATATGCCGCCCTTTGGGCCCAAGAAAATTTCTCCGCGTGCTCCATTTTTGGTCAATTTCTAATTTTCCGGCCTTAGATTTGTAAAACTAGAGATCCGATGGTGTAAAATAAGCCACATCAGATTTTTGATGACATGGAAATTACACGTGGATAGGCTAGAATTTGAGGAAAGGTCAGAGGCCCGGTAGGGCTGGTGTGCTAAAAAAAAACGGAACCTCATCATTAAAAAAGATTTTAAAATAAACGAGAAAAAATGGCATATGGCATGGCCACCTAAAAATAGCATTTAATTTCATTGAATTTTTATCAATGGCCTAGATTAAATTTTAACTGACGGCACTGAGGTGGTGCCACCTCTTCAAATGCATTAACTTCAATGCTTTAAATTGTATTGACTTTTAGCCGACGGGTCCGTGATCGAACCCCCAACCGAATCGCCTGCACCAAAAGCCCCAAAATTAAGGGGATGCTTGGGGATTGCGACATGGCTACATGTGGGCCGTTGATCCTAAATTTGGATGGATGGTCAGATCAAAATCTCTATGGACAAAAGTTATTGTATATATATTATGATAATAGATATATCAAATGTAATTGCGGTGGTATGTGTTTCCAAGGTGGGGAGACACGTGATGCTGAGAATAACATCCATTCAAGGTGGGGATAATATGATGTTCCAAAGATAACATACCGATCCGAATATGTATATTATATGCCCATCGCCACACACGCACATGTCATTTTGACAAGTACTTGAGAGTCGTAAAGGGTTGCACCTAGGGGCAACCCTCGTATGTTGCACATGTATATTAAACATATGCAATTAAAACCCCTTGCCAAGTGGCAATACCCCATTTGGTCCCTTCTAACCCAACCCTAAAAGTTCACATATAAAAAGAACTAAAGGGAAAACCCTAAACCTTTTTCTTCTTTTGCATTTAGGGCTTCCCTTGAGCCATTTCGGCTAAGGCAAGTTGCCATTTCGCATTGCCGCAGCTTTTCACACTTGATCATTGCCTTGTTCAAAACCCGAGTTGGTCTCATAAAAATGTTCTCTTCTAATTTTGCATATAGAAAGGTCTGTCTTAACATCCATGTGATGCAATTCTAAGTTTAAGGCATTTGCCAAAGCCAATAATATTCTCGATGCTCATGAGCTTTACAATAGGTGAGTATGTCTCTGGCCATAGTCTATTCCTCGGTTTTTGTGTATATCCCCGAGCCACCAGCCTAGCTTTTATGCTTCCTAGTTCCATCAGTTCCTATTTTAATTTTAAATATTCATTTGTTGCCTACTATATTTTTTGTTTTCCTCAAACTTGAACAAGATCATAAATCTCGGCCATGAAAGAATTTAATTTTCTCCTTCATGGCATCTTTCCCATTTTTTCTTTTTCCCTTGATTTGCATGCCTCTTCTACATTTCTAGGGATCTCTTCATCTTCAATAAGTGCCATAATTTGATCATAATCATGACCTATATTTTCTATTCGCTTTACTTTTTCCATAAATGTTTCTCCCATACAAAGGATTATCAACATTTGCTTCTTCAATCAATTTTTCAACTTGACTTTTTCTTTTCTTTTCCAATGACATACTCATGAGGATGTGGACGCATTGTTTGAAAAATATAGTCATGTATTAAGACAACAGATAGTTACTAACTTTTCCCGTGCTATTGAAATATTTCATGGATGTACAAATCCATCTCCTATAGGATCTCATAGAAGAAGTGCCCGATTGGAAGAGTTTTGTGGATGGTTATGCTCTTGACATGGAAGGTCATTCTAGACCCCTTCAATTCAACTTTTGGGTGAGAGAAGGATTCCAATCATGCAATGGAAAATGAGACCCAGAGGGAGAAGTGGAGAGGTGGGGCAGAAATTTGGCATGCATGTAAATGGCAAGCCTATGATACCTCCCCGAAAGCAACCAAAAGCTCTAAAACCCAATCAAGAAGTCAAGCAATTGAGATTGAGTAAGGATGGCATCAATGACTACATCAAGCATTGGCAAACTAATTCGATGAGACTATCGCATTGATAGATTATTGGAAGAAGGTGATCAACTTTTTGGATGAGGTAGACACATCCCTAAGAGATGAAAGAAGGGTGGTTCCCTAAAAGCAAGTGGAAAACATTAGTTGGTGCCGATTTAAGATGATGGTACCCATTAGTAGCATTGTGAAGGCATATGCTCCTCCTCAATCTGATAAACACTATGTTGGTCCTAAGAAGGATAGGCCAAAAATATCTAGGCATGGATTGCTATGAACCTTTCTGCATCGAATGGAGTGCCACCAATTTGTAGTAATAAAACCAGCGATCTAGAGACTTATCCAAGCAGGTGGTTGGGATACTCTATCTCCTGGATATTTGTAAAAGAAGAAGGTGATGTTAACTTCAATAAGGTGCGCTATGGAATGGTGGTGTCCAAAGACATCAATTGAGTAATGTCACCGATAAAGAAAGATATTTCAGATTGTTGGAGATGGAGGAGAAATCCTAGTGATCCCCGATCTTTGGCTAGACATTGAAACCAGATTGTACTCATGGACTCCAAAACCTATTCCAAGTAAAACAAATTAGAGTTACAATACTCGTGATGTAAGGAATAAGGTTCTCATATCCTTGGGGATGTTGGTGGAAAATGATAAACGCTACTATGTATCAATCACTTTTAATAAAAGTTTGTGTACTACTTGAGTTTCATGATATATGATTTTGTAATTTGAAGTTAAGGTGTGAATTTATCTTAAGGTGTGTGATTATATGTTAACGCCTCATTCTAGTCTAAGGGCAAACAAAGTTACTAAAAAGTGAATTTAACAAAGTTACTAAAAAGTGCAATATAAAATTTATCCCAAAGCCCAAGACATAATCCCAATTTAATTGAATGATGGTTATCTATATTCTTGGGCTCAACCTTCTTCATTTCTATTTTTCTTTTCTCGCTTGTTCCATAGATTTTTGTTGAATCTATCTTTACAAAGAACTCCCCTCATTGAATACCACATCCCTAACATCGATAATTGTTGTCTTAGATTCAGGAATGTATATCCTATACCCTTTACTTTCTAAATCATATCCAACAAGAAACCCAAATTTCAGCCTTTTATCATCCACTTTTTCCTTAACTCAGTAGGTAAATGGCTATACACTAGACATTCATAGGTTTTGAAATGATCATATAATTCAAAACCTTTTTGCCTTTTGACTGCATAAGATCGTGGATTTCCCCCTTTAAGACCTGATGTTGGCGCTTTGTTATGAATTAATGTGGCTGCTTGTAAAGCTTCATCCCACTACATCCAACAAGGTTCTATTTCTCCTTTATGCCACACCATTTTGTTGTGGAGTGTACTCTGGCTGTGTTAGTTTTGCTCCTTTTATTCCCTTTGCAATGCAAAACTTTTGAACGAGATGATTGTGATACTCTCCTCCTCTGCTCGATCTCTCACAACTTTCGCCATTGTTAGCTTCCTTTCCATTTCAGCAACATAATGCCAAAAGCACTTAGCGCTTTGGGATTTTCTCTTTTTTAAACAATAGCAATTGCATTTTCTAGAAAAATCATCAACTTAAAGAAATAAAATACATGTTATTGCTTCGCTTCCTTACATTTAAGGGCAATGATAAATCCATGTGCACCAGCTCCAATACATCCTTGGCTCTAGTTTTTATCTCTTAAATGGCAACCCGCTTAATTTCCCAAGCATAACCTTCACACAAGAAATTTCCCTCGATTCCATATTATTACTTTCAATCCATCCCTCTTAGTCAATAATTTGAGATTGTTACCATGAGTATGTGTGCAAGTATATGCCACAGCTTAAAATCAGAAATAGAGAGCATTCACCTCATTGCATACAATATTATCCATTTGAAAAAGATTCCAACTCGTTTTGTTTCAAATTTTTCATTCCCAAGAAATATATTACATGCTTTGGAGTCAAAATTGACTCTATAGCCTAAATTCCACAAGTCTGGCCGATCTAAATCAAATTTTAATGAGTTCTCGAACACACAAAACATTTTCTATATCCACTACATTTCCATTTGATCAAAGAGTTGCAGCAATCCCTTTCCTTCAATAGCTTGAAGAGCTCCATTTCCAACCCCAAGACACTTTTTGTACATGTACTTGCAACCTTTTAAGCACATTAGTAGATTGACTACTGATCTTCAGCCCACTATCAACAACAATAGGATTACAAGTTTTATTAGGATTTTCTCTTTTCAAGAATTAAAATTGACCATACACTCATCTTCATCATCAGAATTGTCCTTGCCTTTTTCTTCATGCTCTTTGGAGATAAGTCCAACCGATCTATTTCCTCCTTTGGATTTTCCTCCTCTATTAAAATTTCCTTTCCCTTTCCAAACTCTTTTGAGAGGGACACTTTGCAACAAGATGTTCTCCCTCCACAATTATAGCATTTAAACCCCCTTTTTCCCCTTTACCATTTAGGACAATTATTTTTAAAGTGTCCACCATGACAATAAAAACAAGTTCCCTTTCACGCCACATTTTTCTCTTTCCTCTATACAAAATCTCAAAGAGATTCTTCATCATTTCCTTTGTACTTTATTTGTTCTATCTCGCTTCTAATAATGCTTTCCTCATCCCTGTTTAGCTATTTTGTAATAAACAAAATTTAACCGTTTTATTCTCAATATCGGGCTTCTAGTAATAGCAAGAACTTTGATACCTCTCCTGCTGAGATCAACTCCAAACTCCTCCCCGTGATTCGCTACAATATTGTCAAACTTATTGAAGAAATCGTAGACATCATCACCTTCATACAATTTTCAAATTTCTAAGCCTTCCACATTCAGCGTATCTATTTCTGGACGAGGTCTTTCCCTCAAAATGTTTGAGCAAATAGGGGACCACATTTCTTTCAATCTTTTATGGTAGGACTCACCTTTGATGTGATAATTCCCTCGAGCCTCTTTTGATCTTTTGCATATTCAGATCTGTCGATTTAGTACACCAAGAGTTACCGGAGATGTAACTTCTATCAGACTTTGCCTCCTCATTTGGATTTGATGGCCCTCATGGGTGCATCTTGCAACCAACTCGCTAGCAGACGTTTGAACTCCCACACACATGTTGAGGATCTATCAAATCCCAAAAGTTCTTCAACTTAAAATGTAAGCACAAAGATCCTTTCTAGACTTGAAGCCAGGTCCTCCTTTATAGACATCAATGCTTCAACAGGTTAGTCCAAACGACCAGACATTCTCACCGGTCTTCACAAACAAACCTGAGGCCTGATACCGATGTTATTAGAGACAAAAACTACTATCAAAGTATCAATGAGAGACAATGATCTTACTATAAACTTTGTTTCAATGTAATAAGATATGAATTTCATTTCATTCAAAAAAATTACAAATGGTCGCCAGTCAATAAACCATTGGAATTTAAACTTTAACTTGAACATCCCATGTAGACGTTCCACGATGATTTATATGGCTAATGCCATGATATGAGACACGCATTTAATACACGACGCATTTCCAAAGGCAAGCCACCATGGGGGTATTGGAACTTAATTGTAACCTAGGGTTACTTAAGGGATTAAATTAGCTATGCTAATTTAACCATTAAAGATAATAACCATTAAAGGAAATTAAGAACCAAATAGGATTAATTAGGCTAATTATCATTTTTTTTTCACCCACCGCCCCAATCGACACAACATGGGGTTTCCAAGTTAGGTCATCAACCCGACCCCTATCCCCGTAGTTGACTCCCCCACTGGCCAAAGAAGGAGCAGGAGCTGATTATAATACCTAATCGCATCAGAGCTTGCAATCTATACCAAGTCGAACCCAGAAGCAAAAGCTGAACCCTCAACCTCCCGTGAGATGGAAGTTTCCATGGTAACCTAGCCAGTCCTGCATGTGGGGTGGCCGTGGATAGCCGTGAATTCCTGTGATCACTCTATTGGGCCTTGGCTGTGCTTGTCTCTGGGCCTCTTTGTGTTTCAAATCATAGGAACTAACCCTGATTGTAAAGTGTTCTTCTTCATATTCACATTCGGGTTCTTGCTCCGGGAAGGATGGATTGTTAGTTCTTTGTCTAGTTTTTGCATCAAATGGGATTACGGGGTAGAGACCTCCCAACCAGCATTGATAGCTACCAGAGTCCTACTATTCATTATACTGGCCAAAAGAGAGCCCACCGGGTCCTAGATGCTATGACTGGCCAAATTCAGACAAGGAAACACAGTGCAGAAGTGGGTAATCTGTACCTAAGGCTCCCCGAGGATCTCATGCTGGGTTGAAAGTTTGGCCAGGCCGGCCAGCCGAGCTTAGGCGCCGGTTGTGCCGGGTATGGGCCCCGGAGACTTTGGGTACGAGGGGACCCGCATGGGGCATCCCGTGACTTTGAGTAGATTTAGGTGAGTAAGCCCTGCACGGATGCGGGTCAGCTGGCGCGTGACGTATTCTCTATATTTCACCCATGGAACCACCGCGATTCGAAGGGACGCTCCCCCGCCGCCTCTACTGCCAAAGGTGATACCCTGAAACCTGCTTTTCCGGAAGGCTATAGCCAAGCCACAGTATGAATATGCAGCATAATAACAGGGGTTACTTTTGCATTTTGCACGCTTTTCCTCAAGGTTTTGCTATGATTTGTGGTGTATTTTAATTGATGTACCAATGCGTACATCTAGGAGCGCGATACATGTGATAGTGATTTTCTATGTTTTTCTTTCAATGGTGGGCACCGGCGCTTTTTTTTTTTTTTAAAACGGTGGTATATTAGTGGTCTACATGGCATGCGTGCCCCCGGTCCTAATTTTAGGTTAGGAAATTTCTTTATCAAACTCGGATGTGGCTTCAAGGGCTAATTTGGGGCAAACATAGATAAATTGGACGTGTCCCCGTGGTTTCATTATGTTAAAAAAATGGAGACGTGCATAACCCAGGCAGGAAGCCACCTGGATCTTGTTTGAATGGGACCGTGAGCGCTGGAATCCAGCCTGGATCTTATTTCAAAGGGATCACAAGGTGAGTCCGGGATTCATTTGGTGCATAAAATTTTTCCATTGCAGTTGAAGAGGCCTTGTAGGTGAACCGAGGCCTGAGTTCGTGATGAAGATGGGTAACTGAGTTCGGGATTGCCGGGCGCGTTCTCACCGGGATAGGTTGCATCCCGCCCACGATTTTTGGTTTCATGCGTAGCTTGACTGGGCCTTTCTTCAGATAATCGAGGGTTTTAGCATCCGACAAGGGATTCGAGAGTTTTTTGAATGTGATTTGGACATTAACTATTAACTTGGAATATCTAGCACAATCACAAGTAATATTTTTTTCATCTATGCTTTTTCTTCATATTTACAAAGACGCAAATGAGACATATAGAATATTTGTGGATCCTATATAAGTAGAGCATTATACTGCATTAATCAGACCGATATTAGAGTAGAGTTTTATAAACTTATTTTTGGTTTTTGCAACACCACTATATGTAACGCCGCTTTCTCGCATGTCAATCGGGGAGGAATCCAACCGCATGACATCCTGTAGTAGGCCTCCGACAACCGGATGACGCCTGTGGAAAGTCCAAGAAAAATGGGCTACAAACCGAGGTAATTCAACTCGCCTTCCCATCCGCGTTCCTTGTATTGTGTTAGATAATTTTCTAGCGATCAACTGGTCACGAGATCCGATCTACCGTGACTTGAATATTTTGCCCGCCACAGAAATGTTTTGATGGAGATGTGTTACTGGTTTCTTCTAAGAGAAATAAAACCACTTTCTAAGAAGAATATGATGTGGTCATTTTCCCAAAGAATGCACACATGGATGTAATAATAATATTCGAGTGGGTGTAGACACATATTAGCAAAACCAATACTCTGGAGGATGAGTTGGGCTGAGAACTTTTTCGGCTTTTTCCTATTATATCTTTTTGTGCTTTTACTTGGAAATGCTCAACTCCACATCCATCGTTCGGCAATGGCGCGCCCAATATGACTTATGATTTGCCTAAATGGTTTAGGAAGATGGGCATTTGAGATAGAAAACAAGCATGGATACAAAGCGGGAATGATGGTAATCCTAACTCGGTTCCAAAATGCAGAAATTTGTCACATCTCTTCTTGTTTATATGTCCATGAGATGTTATCTATGGAATGATGCAAAACTTGCTATGTATCTAGTGGTTATTGTTGGTGAAAATTAGTGTGTATCATAGCAATAGGTGCTATGAAAAAAATATAGAAATTTATCCAAACCTTCCGTGGTTATAGCAATCACCTCTATGAACTCTGCCATATATAAGGTATATTTTGTAGCCTTGAAAGATATACCATCATCCATCATTAGAATCCCCTTAACACTATCCTTAAGGCCCCGGAGGCCAAAAATTTTTTAGTTAACACAAACCATTAATACAATTAATAACATTATTTAACACAAACCATTGCATTTAATAACATTTAAATTAAAATCCCCTTGTCCCCGGTTTGGCATATCTACACCACCATTAAGTACAGCCCTCAAATCTTTTAGCAATTTTGTAAAAAATTAACACCATTGGCACATACAAATCTTATAGCATTTTGCAAACCCCAGGCACAAAATTTGGGATGCATAAATCTACAAACGAGAGGAAACCCGTGATCTTAAAAGTGTGCACAGTGGGGGCGGATGGGTGGACAACCCTAGCCGAGGTCTATGCTACCAACGCCATGCCAAGACTCGGCCTCCATTGATCTCTTTGAGGCCCAAACCTGCCACGATCCTCACCGAGTCCGAGCCAGGTAGAACCCTCCGGGTTTGGGCATTTTCTTTAGGTTTAGATGCATATCTATGCCGTTGGTATTTGATGGATGCGCCACCCTTCGTGGTGGTTATTTATATGTTTGCGTCGGTGCTAACCCTTGTATTCATGCTTCACACGAGGAGTCCCATTGAAGGCGTAAATTTAATGACCCCTTCAGAACCTTTCTTCGCATCATTTCATAGATGGTCCGAAATAGACGGAGGGCCCTTTCATGGTGAGACGACGGCCATGGGAGGGGAAAGTCCTCGTGATGTATAACGTACGAGGTCGGGGAGATATCCGTGAGGTCACAAGCAGAGTCAGAGCCGTTTGATTTCGGGTTGCTCGGAATCGATAGTTAACCGGGCCAAACACTAACTCAGAAAGTACTGGGTGAGTTGGGGAGGAGGCTAAGCAACGTGTTGTTAGTCCCCTTTGATGTTTGGCTCGTGTTAGGTTAATTAAGAAATTGTAGCTTTAAAGAGGATGGGGCTTGTGACCGGAGGGCCCAAGAGATTGGAAGCCCAGCAAGTGTCGAGGTAGCTCAAATGATGAAGAGGGTGGTTCCATTGGATCGGGCGATTCGAATTACCTTAGAACAAATGACTCTAGGCTTAAAATGGTCAAGGGCAGGCCCAAAACCAACCCGGCTTTGCCTTTTGTCGCTTTGTAGTCATGGTAGAAGAGCTTAGAAATGCCACGGCCGACCCAGTACCGACCCGAAGTCAACGCTGGCCCGGCCAGGTCAACTCCCTTTGCTTTTCGACGCACTCTACCGAGGCGAAGCATCGTGATATCGCAAAGTCATACCACCATATGCCGTATGATTCATATATAATTATTATTTTAAATAATAAAATTATAAAGTTAATAAGAAAAATTTTTGAAATTTTAAAAGTTAACCGCCGTTTAACAAACTTTCTTTGTCATTTGCTTTTGTTTTGCCTTCACGGGCCCCCGCTCGAAGCCGACGCCCGCCATCGCCACTGACTCGCTTTTGTTTTCCGCTTGGCCCTTGTGAACCTTAGCCTTTTTGTCAGTCTTCCTTTCACCAGCTTTCACTAACCGGGCTCTTCTACACCTTTTAACGCCAGCTATGGCGATCACAAAAAGCCGGACCCTACTCCGGAAAGCATCGTGGAGATTTTACGATTGCCAAGCACATGGCTACCGAATCTCGCTTTATTGATATAATCGTTGGATGAGCCGGTAAATAGGTTTGAGAACAACGATAGATTCCATATCCCATCTATCACTTCTCGAGCTATTTTGATCCGGGCCGAACCTTCGGGCCAAATTTCTCCTATATATTGTTGGAGCAACCCGACATGGTCATGATGCTCATTAGCCCCTATCCTCCGAAAGCAGGAAGGCACGAGGGAGGAAGATATCATGACGAGGGGTCGACCGCGGTCGTGGGTTTGGCTAGAGAGGATGACCATTGGGAGATCGAGCTGGCTGGATACGGCAGCCCGAAGGGAGTATACATTTTGGGACGGCTTTGCCGCCATTGATGGAGAGCTATTGAGGTTCCCCCCCACCGCATGAGGGTTCCAACAGCTTTCAATGGGGAGAAATCCCCCCGATATCGCTTTTTAGACTATCCGACCACCATTCGATAGATATGGGTCCGCTAATTACAATCTGGGCATCAAGTGAACTTAATCGCCGCGTCGCAGCCCAGCCTTTTGCCTCGATTCAAGAAGATCTAAGGAGAGCCCGGAGGAACGGGAGAAGCTCGAACAGAGGATGGACCGCAACCAGCCGGACCAGCAAGATGGAGGAGATTCGGGGCGGGTCGGGCCCAACTCCGACGATCGTAATCTGGGTACAACCGAGGAAGGGTCTAGCCCATAAGACCGGGCAATGCGATAAAGAGAAATCAAGACCTGCCGGGCTTTTGGGAAGAAGACGAAATCCGACCGGAGGCGCTAGCCGGTGGATAGCCCCATCACCGTCTTGGGGCTAAGACGGTGCCAAGATCGACGGCCCACCAGAAGCTCCGGGCACGAGGGAAGCCCCTCACAAAAACCTAATCTGCGATCGCGTGGCCTTGTGGGAACCCAGTTCCGTAAGTCTACACACCTCGGGACGTGAAGCTACCCTTCCGCAGGTCGGTAACGAGATCGCTAGAACAGCTCAAGACTGACCCTCCGCTTTAGCATTTTTGTATTTTGGCTTCCAAGAGGGCCGAAGCCTACTTGGTAGCACTTTTTGGTGACGCCAATCTTTGCCATCCACCAAAGAGGGTCACTATAATGCCTAAGGATTTAGCCCTCACCAAGCAGGATTCGGGGAGCATCCTTAGCATATTTGCGGGGCTCCGTGATTGTAAATATTTTCTTGTGATATTTAATAAAAACTTTTATTTTGTATTAAAAGTTTAATTATTTTAGGTTAAATATAAAATAAAATGATGACTTCAATAGAAAGGGAGTTAAAAGGGACTTTTAAAGTTATTTCAAATGTTTCTTTCCCCTCTCTCCTCCCTTCTAGCCACACCATGGTTACCGACCTTGCCACCGGTACCACGATGGAGAGCAATGGGATCCGCAAGTCCCTTTGACCGCCGCTGTAACCTTTGTTATGCTGCAATACTGACCTCCTCGCCAATACATGCACAAGATCCGGATTACCGGATTCCTCGACTTCTACATGGAGGAAATGCTTCCTCTGTAACCTTCTTGGGGATCCTCCCTACCAGATTTGAGCCGGAGGTAGTCCGGGCAGAAAAAGAAGGAGACACCCATGCTTATGATGTCCTCAAGGGGAAGTCTCGATGGGGTAAACACTTGCCGCTGGTCCAACATCGTATGGCAATATCTGGAAGTTACTTTTCGCCTCTAGCCATCCTCATGGACCAATACGCTGAGGGATGAAACTTGCTCCTCAGAGAAAAGGCAACCGCCAGAGTCTCTCGAGGAGGGGAAGACGAGCACATAGGTATGGGCTTAATTTTGCCCGCTGGAAACAGCTTAGCATGAGGAGTTGCCACTGCGTCGCGAACAAGCTATAGGCTTGTCGATTAGACGGCTTCTTCCAGCTTATCTATCACCAAGGGCAAGAGTACTTCTCTTGATGATATTATCCGGACGTATCACATGGTGGTCGGATTTCGACGCAGTTAAAGACCATGTAATTTTACGAGCTTGCGGAAAATCGTGATGGATGATTTTATCGACTTCACTTCTACCGAAGCCTCCAGAAGGCAAAGAGCTCGCCGGGGCTCCGCCAGAGACCATAGAGCCCATGGAGACTTATTACACCTTCTGGGACTTCGGATGCGTGAGCCGGCTTCAGTTCTTCACCAGATGCTCACGGCTATGGGACCTCACGCCCCAAACATCAATATGGTTGAGGTCCCTCCCACTCGGGATGATGAGGGAGAGGATTTATATCATAATCCCGCGCGATAAGAAGGAGGAGCAAACAGAACTTAGGGGAGGAAGAAGTCCCCATGGACTTGGATAAGGAAGTGGCTACATCCGAGACCCCGCAAGGGAAGGTGCCGGGTAAACCACCTCACCCGCTTTTTTGTCACCTTCCGACTGTGGGCAAGTCCTTTCATAGCCCGAGATCTAGGGCCGATGTCAAGCTTCATGGTGGGCCCTCCGCGTTTTTCTTAATCGGCGGCCATTAAGAAGCTTCCCCCATCGACGCTTACTTATGTACTGCGGCGACGGGATCTTGCCCCGACGCCTTGGGTCGTGATATTGCTCGGATGAGCATGAAGCTCCTCACGGCAGCTCCCATTGGCCGCTGCCTATCCACCGGAGGTTGCATCTGCTGCGGCTGCCACAAGAGACCCCGGGTAACTCGGGCGACACCGATCCGCTTCCACCACCTCCTAGGGCTACCTGGATGAAGAGGGAGGACCTAGCCTAGATTAATTGTGCATGATTTTTTTTATATATATGCGCAGTGATTGTGAGATTTTGATTGGCAAATGTTTTAGCCATGCTATAATATGATGTACCTTATTTCCTTTATTAAATACAAGCATCGCCTTGGTAAGTATGAGTGAATTGTTCTTTTTTCATGACCTCCTTTCAAAGTACTAGAGTTTAGAATATAATGGAATTACAAAATGTTTTCTATTCATTCCAACTATCTTGCGTAAGAGACCCTTTGGGAATAAGGAGGAGAGGATTACCGACATGGTGAGGAGGGATGATCCCGACCGCCAGAAAGGTGACTCATGGCCGAGATATGGTGAATATCCGTGAGTGGGATGAAGGCTATGAGGATCAACCCCGCCAGAGATTGTGGATAGGTTCTATACGCATAAAATTAAAATTCATGACGATAAAGTCAAAAACCTCGCCAGAGATTGTGGATAGGTTCTATACGCACAAAAATTAAAAGTTTGATCGCATTAAAACCCCTCGGGCCGTCGAAAAATTTACAGACGCCGAAAACCGGGGAAAGCTGCGACGCGGAACAACAGAAAATCACAGACGCTGAAAAAAAATCGCCAGACGCGGAACCTTCCAGATCGCCAGACGAAAAAATTTTCAAGACGCCACGCTTGTTTTCACAGACGGAAAAAAAAAAAATTTAAACCAGAATTTTTTTTTTTTTTTTTTTTTTTTGAATTTTCACAGACCGGTTCTTTTCAGATCGCTGCAGATTTTTTTTTTTTTTGTCACAGACGCGTTTTCATCGGTTTTCACAGACGCATTTTTTTTTTTTTTTCACAGACGCCATCGCGTTGTTTCAAGCAGACGAAAAATTTTCTCGACGCCGGAATTGTTTTTTGTCGATTTTTTATGCTTTATAATGGCAAAATTTGTGCCAGATCATTCAATTCATACGTGATTCGTGATAAAACGCATGCCAGATTGAACCTATCCCCGCCAGAGAACCCTATAATCCTCCGGAAAGGGCCGGAGATAGTTAACATCCTTAGGGTTAGCTGAGGATCCGAAGATGACCCCGGCTGCACTGGACTATTGAATATGAGCGTGCACGCAGGCTTTCGAGGACGCCTTAACGACCACCTTTTGGCAACTCTTCTATGCTCATAAGGTTATTCAATCTTCTCATTGTCACCCAACATGGGAATACCAACTGCTGATTGTCCAAGCCCGCACGCTTATAAACTCGTTAGAGCCTGTGATCGAGAGTACCCGCTACGCAATTTATACCCTTCAACCCCTAGGCTTGGTCTCTTCGCTACGCCTTCTTTGTTGTCGTTTACAGCGGTGTAGTAGAACTTTAAAAACTTCCACTGTATTTTACCTCCTTTTGTACCAACCCATGTACCAATCAACTTGTCATTGTATCAACTTGAATGAAATAAAATATTACTTTCTCGCTTGTATATTTTCTTGTCACTATCAGCAAATGTATCTTAAAGGAATTGTACATTATCAGAATCATTATATATTCATGAATGCTCGCTATAGATCTGCGGTAACTAAACGCTTTGGCAAACACCTCCAACGCTTAGAGGGTCGACACCGAATGTGAATTGATGTTAATGAAAAGGCAACTCCGGGCGAATTACAAAGCCTATGTATTGCATACCAATCCACCGCGTAACAAACCCAGAGGACGGACCGAATTACCTCCTCACACCATTGAGTCCACTCGACAACAGCCATCTCCTCCTAGAGCTAGCCCCGTGACTGCACTCAAGGAGGACTCCATGCTAAGCCGCCACCGGTTCCTTCTAAGGATAGCCACTTCCTCACACTCAACCACTTTGGTGTCTTCCGGGTCATCGCTATCGGCCGCTGACCATGCGGTTTAAGGATACCTAATAACCAGAAAACCGTTGATACAACCATAACTAGTATATGGAAGAACAGGAAGTTGGCTCGGGGCTTTGATGGGAAATCCTAGAGGCGCTTGAATGCGTACTCGGTTGGACCAGATGAAGGAGTTTGGAAAATCCTATGGAATGACTCGGAGAAGGATACCGAAAGGTTGCCACCACCAACCTTTACCGAGCTGCCCGTGATTTGGTGGAAGGGTTATGCCAGAGCTAAGCACCCGGACAGAGCAGGTGCAAGTTCAAAAAGTTCGCTAAGGCTTTTAAATCGATTATGTGCCTCTTGGCGCACAAATGCCAACAGATCCGCCTTTTTTACGTTAGAGCAGTATGGGCATGTCCGCTCAGCCTAATCGATGAATTCATGCTTTTGAGGTTGTATGTACCGTGAATGAACTAAAAGAGGGCGTAGAGGGCTACATTGAAGGGTTGGCCCCATCCATTAAACGTAATGGTCAAGGCCATAGACCCAAAATCGAGAGCGTAAGTTTTTAAGCTAAGGCATTAAGCCTCAAGAGGACACGCCAAGGAACCAAGATCCATGAAATGCCCCTTACTCGGCAGCGCCAATGCATCGGGGTCCACTTTACATATAGACCCCCGGCCACCAACCGGCCCTCTCACAGTAATCCTTACGGCCGCTGGTGAAAGAAAGTCACCTTCAACATGCCCGATAAACCCACCAATGTTAGTAAGGAAGTTCGAATCTCTTTACCCATTCCCAAAGAGGCCCGAGATCAGCACGAAGGATAAGGCATATGTTATGTGTATGCTACCCGCATTATATGCATTGCCCCTACGCCACGCAGACGCCTAACCGGGCCATGGCCGACCTTTTGATTGGGAAGATCCGAGTCCAATCTCCGCCGCCGGGACGCAGGCTCCCCGAGTACATTCACGGCGGCCCCATATTCTTGCCACTATAGAAACCGGGTAACGCCGAAAAGTCAGCCTTCGCTATTTCTACCATAGGCCAAGTAGACAAGAAGCCTTCATAATTTTGATGGATACTGGTAGTAATGCGAGATAATTTTGTTTCTCCTAGAATGGCCTGTGTAATCGCACTGGAACGCTTGAGATCCCGGAACCTAAGCTACCACGTTAGCCGCTGGTAAGATCGTATTGACACTCATGGTCACGATTAACCTTAAGATGCATTGCCGTGCAAATGCTTGCCTTGGGTGCCGAAGTTAATGGACATTGGCAAATATGATCTTATTGTTGGTATGGAGTTTTTGGCATCCGCTAAGGCCAACATAGACCGCGAGAAACGAGGTTACCTTCAACACCGCTAATGGAGCACGCGGTGACGATAAAAGGTGATCCATTCCACTGCTATGCGCCTATGTCAATCGCAAGCTTAGAAAAGCTATACGCGCAGGGATAAACTCCTTTTGCCTCATTACACCGGGCCTCCATTGACCGGGACACTAAGCGTAAGCAAGTAATAGACACTTTGCCACAAGACATTGCCACCCTTCTTCTCGAGAATTTAGCGACATCTTTTTCCGTGATGAGATCCACAAGCTTCCTCCTTTCGTGAGGGGTAGAATGTGAGATAGCTCTAGAACTGTGTACTAAGCCTACCAAAGAAGGCCCTGACCTAATGAGTCCTCCGTGAGTTGGCAGAGCTTAAGAAACAACTTCAAGAGTTACTAAACCTAGGTTTTATTCGCCTAGTGTTTCACCATTTGGCGCTCCTATTCTTTTGTCAAGAAGAAAGATGGCTCCTTGAGGATGTGTATTGATTATAGGCAAAGGTCAATAAGCATACCATCAAGAATCGCTATGCTTTGCCTAGGGCGATGATCTCATGGACCCGCCATAAGGAGCCAAATATTTCAAAGATTGATTTATCTCCGGTACCATCAAATAAGGATAAAGGAGGAAGACATTCATAAGTCCCGCCGCACCGAGATATGGGCATTATGAGTTCACCGTCATGCCTTTTGGGTTAACCAATGCCCCTGCAACATTTATGCGGTTGATGAATGACATCTTCCGCCAATACTTAGATGACTTTGTTGTTATTTTCTTTGACGACATTCTCATCTATAGTAAAACCTTTAAAAGAACATGAACAACATCTTCGATTGGCTTTTGCGTATTATACGCCATACTCTCTCGCTAAGTTCTCCAAATGCAAGTTTGCCACTCCCAAGGTCGACTATTTGGGGCATATTATTTCAGCAGAGGGAGTTGCTACCGATCCAGCCAAGATAGAAGCAGTAAAGGATTGGCCCATTCCAGCTAATGTTTCAGAAGTCCGAAGTTTCTTGGGACTCGCAGGATATTATCGAAATTTGTTAAGGATTTTGCAACAATTGCCGCACCCTCTTACTAATCTCACAAAGCATGAGAAAGTGAAGGATTGATGGAACATTGGAAAGCAAAAGTCCAAGTCGGGCTTTCGTGTTTAAGGATGCTTAACATCCGACCGACCGTCCTCACTTTGCCCGATCCGTAAAAGGATAAATTAGTGGCCATGGATGCTAGTAAGATAGCTACCGGTGGAGTGCTAATGCAGAGGGGAGAGTTGTTGTCACGATTCAAAGAAGATGAATGACGGTAACAGATACTCTTACCCATGATCGGAGTTGCCGGCAGCTGTTTTGCGCCTCAGATTTGGAGACACTACCTTCTAGGTAGAAAATTTCAGCTTAGATAATGGATCATCGAAGTCTCTCGCCATCTATCCACCCAACCAAATCTCAATCTCCATCGAGAAGATGGATAGAATTCCTCGAGGAATATGACTTTAGATTATGTACAAGCCGTGGAAGCACAATGTGGTTGCCGATGCCTTGTCACGCCATCCTTTGATAACCCGAACCCATTGTAACGCTTCATTTCCACACTCACCGCCGAAGTTTGGGAAACAGATAGAACAGACTCTCGACCACGATCCCTAATTTTGTAATGTTTGGGAAAGTTTGGCTAAAGAAGCCTCTGCATTTATAAAGAACGGAAGCTTTTCGCTCATATAAGAAAGAGGGCAACTTATTATATCACAAGGATAAGTTGTGTTCCGGAGACTTCGTGGGTGCGCAAGCTAATTCTCCATGACACACACAACAGCCCTATAGCGGGGACATAGGGTTTTATGAAAACTTACTTTTTAAGATCCGGCCCAGCCTATTTTTTGGCCTTCATGAAGAAGAAGGATATTGCTAGGTACATCAAGCGATTGTCGTGTCAACAAACCAAGGCTGAAAGCAATTAAGAGTTCCGTGGAGTTACAACCTTGGATGTGCCCAACGCCAAGTGGGAAGTGATAACCATGGATTTCTTTATTGTGGGCCTTCCGAACGCACTCGTGGATATGATGCATTAATGGTAGTGGTCCATAAAATTGTCAAAGATGGCTCATTTTTTGCCATGTCGGAACCACGGACACCGTTCTTCGACAATCGCTTTGCTATTTGCAAAGAGATTTTCAGGTTGAAACGGGATGCCAAGAGTAATTGTATCAGACAGAGATCCTAAGTTTGTAAGTGCATTCTCGAAAAGATTTCTTCGCCACCATCCGCAACCAAGCTTGTTATGAGGCAGCGTACTTTACCATCCTCGACATGCATGGTCGCATTTAACGCGGTCAATCGATTATCGAATACATTGATACGGCTATGTATGGAGTAAAACAATCACAATGGGCTGGATTATATTTATTTGGTAGAGTTCGCTTATAACGGGCATAAAAGCTGAGAGTCTTCCAAGATGTCTCCCTTCATGATCAATTATGGCTATCAATGTCTTACCTGCACAACATGGCATAACCCCCGCTTCTAAAGTGGAGGTCTCTCAACAACTCCTTTTAGAAATGCAGGCCTTGGTTGAAGAAGTTTGTGGTTATTTATTACGCGTGCATTGTCGAAAAAGTCTAGCTTGGATAAACACTAGTGGATAACTCCACGAAGTCTTCCGTGGGCTATTTAATCCGGTTTGGCTTAAGATCAAAGTAAAACAAGCCAAGCTTTAAAATTGGCATTCGCAAGAAGTTGGCACCCAGATGGGCTTGGGCCGCTCAAGATTACCGAACGTGTTGGTGAACAGTGCATCGTCAATCGTTTAGACTTGCCGCCCGGCTTGAAGATCCACAAGGTCTTTCACGGAGTCTTCTCAAAACAACACTTTGATCCGTGAGGAGGTTTTGATACCCCAACCCTCCTAGAAATGATCAAGAGCAATTGGAAATAGTGCTTCAAGCTCTTTTCTTGATCGAAGCTTACAAACGCACCAAGGACTCAAATGTTGCAATACTTGGTCAAATGGAAGCACTTTACTACTTTTGAGGATGCTACTCGGGTGATGAAGATAGACCTTGAGAAGCACTATCCGACTTCACGCGGGAATCTCGTAATGACCATCAACGATGCTATCAACCCCGTCTACGGTAAGCTTGAAGGCTTGATTTGCCGAGAATCATGCTCTAGAGGGGTAGATGCATCGATTTATAATAATAACCGATGATGAGATCACCTTTGTGTTCTCTAGGACGTGGTGCATTGTTGGTGTTGACATGACCGCAAGAGATTGCTTGGAAAGCATCTAGTGGATAGATCTGGCCATTTAGGCTTATAGGGGAACTAAACCATTCCTTATGCCGCAATGAATTGCAAGCCATAGACATGATAGGTTCCCTTGTAGATAGATTCTCTTTTATTTATAGGGGGTGGTCCCTTCAACCACAATCTAATTATATTATTGATATACGGTATATTGGCATGTGCAGGCCAAAGGAGCGATCGCCACCGCCTTGTGTATAGAGGGTTCGATGACCCAACCTTCTCAGACATTGGTTTTGTCTACATGTGTGACTTTTTGTCGTCCATGATGTTTTTAAATCGGACTTTGGTCCTAAACTTTCTTTGATGATAAGTTTGTATAGGCACTTTGGTGCTTGCACCTTCATATTTTCAACTTCAATGTATTACTGTCCGAAATGCGATAATTTCAACGTATTAATGTTACATTCTTAACGTTAGTCTAATATTTTTCTAATAGAATTCTTTAAGTATATGTATCCGGGATTAACTAACCCCAATGCCGAGGAAAGCATTATTTTTAAGGAGGGGAGAATGTGACGCTCCACGATTTATACGCTTCACGCCACATATTTATATAATGACACGCATCATCACACGATCGCCACCCCTAAAGGTACCACCATGGGGTATTGGAACTTAATTGTAACCTAGGGGTTATTTTAAACGGGCTTAAATTAGCTATGCTAATTTAACCATTAAAGATAATCAAACCATTATGTGGAGCAATACACCAACTCCAGCCCATGGTAAATAAATTTATGAATTCTAGATAGCAATCATAGGAACTAACCAAATGTGCCAAATGTGCCCAAATGTGGAATTGAATTGACACAATGGCAACTACTATATTCAGATGGAAGCAACAAAAATGTGTATGCAATAAAGATGGTCAATTAAAGCACCACCTGAAACCCATTTCTTCCGTAAACTGCCTAGTATCATTCCTCTTACTTAATAAAAACTTGAAATACAAGGAAAATAAGTTACATTACAAAGAACTTTCCAAAACCAGAAAGGTGGCTTTTCTCATTCATAAATGATAACTTCGTAATACAATAGATGATCCAAACTAGATCTTTTAAGATTGTGCTCATATTACATTCCCAAAATTTCGTGGTCGTGACCGATACATTCCCAAAACTCAGAGTGTGACCGATACATTTCCAAAACTCAGAGCTCAAAGACCGCCTTTAAATATCAAGTTATGTCAACCAATTTGATATTTTTCTCTGAATCCCGATCTCCCTAAACGATTGGTACCGCACTCCATTTGAATAGGTGCCGTATTTTAGAACTGATGTCAACCGCTTATAATTCAATCGCTTAAATACTCATTTGTAACTAATAGCAAGGTATACCAATATCCGCCACTTAAGAACTTCAAATATAAGAACTCCGTGATATATCTTCAAATGCATCATATTCGCTGACTCCTTCAATAATGCAACTTAATCTTTTCCCTACCAATCAATTCTCTCAGATAACAAATTGAACTGGATGTTGCGTAAAGAATAAAATAAAACTTTTTTGAAAAGATGACCGTGACTCACCGGATAGATAGTTCTTCCTCGAGCCGCATCTATTGATGCCTATTTCGTTTTTGATCTTCCAAGCCTTGGGCACGCCGTAATCATAGGAAACGGTGTCGCAAGCATCTCTAATCTTCCTCCACCACTGAAATCACCGCAGATCAAGCTTTCCTGCATGCCATTGTGGTCGCTTTTTCCATATTTGGTTTCAAAGAATGATTAGGTTATAGTTCACTCAACCATCCATGCCAATAGAGTAGGGAAAAAAGCTAAGGAAAAAAAAAAAGCATAGGCTTAATAGACTAGGAAGACAAGGCTAAGGGAGAAATTATTTGGGGAGGCTTAATCTTGGGAAGGAAAAAAAATTGGAAAATAAGGGAAATATGGGAAATGCAAGATCAAGCTCATAGGACTTGCCTCAAATATAGGTTGACCGATAATATTGCTTCTCGATGTTCTTTTTTAGGAAGATACTGGACCTGCCTCGATATATATGTCTTTTGAAATGAAATGATGCTTGCCCCATGTTGTCCTTGGCCGATCATAACGTTTGCCCATTAAGCCTTTTTGAGGGGATAGGCCCATTGATAGCGATACATTTGAAATGAACAGAGAGACTGCGGCCCCAAAATGTTTGCACCGCCATTGATAGCTTATACATTTGAAATGAATGCAGATCAGGCCCAAAATGTTCAGACCGCCAAGGGTCATAGTTTTCATCTATTTTTTCTTTTTTTGAGTGGGCACATGATTGATAACAAAGTGGACAAGGTACAGATTCATATGATCATTGTGCACTCATGTTAAGCAGCCTAGGCAAGGCTTTGATGGAGTAGAAAACAAGAATTTGAGCGGCAAAGATATGTCAGATTCAAAGAATTCCATTTAAGGACATGCTTGGGAATTTTGGCATGGAGAGGCTATGAAATGTCAAGGCAAAATAAACGTGACCAATGGAGAAAAAATCAAGGAAATCTATTCAACATGGATCAATAAGTGAATCTACAACCTCATTTCTTATTAACCATTGCTAACTCCAAATTGTAACTACATAGTTACCTCAACTTGGCATCCCCGCAACGCTCAACTTCATGATCCTCAAAGACAACCGACCTCGTGATCAATACCAACTGCTCACATTTTGAATACGCTCACAACTCCCCGTTGGTGTTCAATAACATTAGCAGATTTGTTGATTGCTTCAATATGGGCAGCAAGTTTGGGAACATCTATTGCATCTTGAACCTAAAAAGCCACCGCTTTTACCCCGTAATGGAAGTTTGTGAATGATGTTACACATATAGACCGATGTGTTTCGGAAAGCGTATAATAACAATTGCAACAAGAACTATGTTGACCCCCGTATGCCAACATTATGCCCCAAAAATAGGGTTGGTCCCATCAGCCCCGCGGCAGTAATCACATGCCGATAATATATGCAAGGGCTTATTAACATACATTAAGAATTTAGAACCGGTTGTCACAAGAGTGAAGTAGATTTACATCAAATGCTTTAGTCTCAGAATGTGAAGGTGAAAGGACTAGAATGGTATGTTGATATTCAGACTAGGTAAAAACAATGTGCCGGTATGCGCACTGCCAGATAATGTGCGGCAGCTCAAGATATGGTACTCTTTTGAGTAGACAATTTGTAGATATGCGCACCATTACATGATCAAGGGATAAGCATGTTTAGATGGACAATAGGCTAGGTAGAGATTGGCAAAGGAGATGAAGGTTGGGTATATCCATCAAAACATTATATTGGGGAGATGGTGATATAGAGATGAAAAGAATTGCCGGTATGCGCACGCCGGATGCAAGTGTGAAGAACATGTCAAAAACATTGAAGGTAAATAGCTGGTTTATAGACCAAAGGCAAGATTAAAGGTATTCAACTTGCATGCAAACAAGTTGTTCTCAATTTGGATTGATACCACTAAAGATAGATGAAAAAATCAGCACTCGCCCATTCATTTGTCAACCTCAGAAATGGTTAGATCCTTCTTCCTTCAAACCCCGCAATGCTAGATCACCCTTAGTTGCGCCTAAAATTCGCTATAAAATAATCTCAACTTGGAAGTGTTTGCTTAGGATACAAAGCTAATGAAGAACAAGAGAAAAAACCAAACAACCATTGACTTGCAAAGGATGACCATGACATGACCCTATGCACTTGACATGACTCTATGAATCCACTACACCGATCTAAATACGCTTTTTTTATTTTTAATTTTATTTTTTATTTTAAAGACATGACTAAAGAACATGACCTCTAAAGTACTTCAAAATGCAAAGCATACCCAAGATCTAAGGCCAATACTTTTTAAGGTATTTCAAGTTGGTAGGATTAGGCAAACCGCCTCCAGATTCATCCGCTGTAAACCAATATGAGTGTTCACCAGCCTTTTGTGCTATCATATATGGGCCTTCCCAACGTGGCTGAAACTTCTTGACATGTTTCTCTCTATTCCACTTCATTACCAATTCACCTTCCTCAAACCCACTCTGCAAAAGTTGTTTTCTCTGAAAGTAGACTTTATCTTTAGCCCTCTTGATTTGCATGTTCATTTCTCGCGATCCATCCGTCCCTCTTCAAGTTGCATTATGTGCTCAAATCTAGTCTGCAAAGGGTCGTGTTCACCTATTTCCATCTCCAAAGCGTACTTTAAAGTGGGCAACTCTATATCAATCGGGAGCAATGCCTCAGTCCCATATACAAGATTAAAAGGAGAATAGCCAGTTGCTGACTTCCAAGCAGTCCGATATGCCCATAATGCTGTTTCTAATTTGATATGCCAGTCTCTCCTCGCCTCCTTCATCGCCTTCTTCAATATTCAGATCAATACTTTGTTACTAGATTCAGCTTGCCCATTACCTTCCTGGGATAATAGGAGGAGCTTTTCAGATGCTTTATATGTAACTTCGCCACAAGTTCCATAATTACTGCTAATGAAGTGTGTACCCCCCGTCCGTAAGAATTTTTCTCGGGTATACCAAACCTACAACACGATGTGTAAAGATAAATCCAGCCTGTATTCTCTCGCCGTGGCCCTCCTAAGGGGAACCGCCTCGCCTTCACTTGGTAAATAGATCGCCGCTACCAAAAATATATTCATGTTGGGCCGAAGATTGTGGGTCAATGGGTCCTATATAATCCAGCCCCCACATTTGAAATGGGCCATCTCAGATCTATAGGGACCAACTCACCTGATAGAACTTTTTGCCGCAAAAGCTTGACATGCATGGCAATGCTTAACGATTCTTGGCAATCTCGATGTAAAGTTGGCCGAAGTAACCAGCCCTAAGCACTTTCTTTGTCTGCCATTCTTCCCGCCATATGGCCTCCACAAATGCCTTCATGGCAATGAGCCATTGCTACACCCCGCTCTTCTTCATCTAGACATCAAGCAATATTCCATCCATTGTTTTCCCGACACAAGATATCTCCGGACTAAAAGAAAGGATAGACAATTCAATTTAAACCGCCGCAATGCTTTAGGAGACTTATATTTAGGCAACTCTTGATCCTCAAGTATATTATGATCTCGCATCCATGATCAAGCAAAGGCCAACAAATAGTTCGACTGATTTGTTCTATCCAAGTTGATCAAAATGGACGATGATTCTATATTATCCTCCACATCAATGTGCACCCGTTTCTCGCCTCCTCTTTCTCTTCTAAATCATAATTATAAAATGCATATGGTATATACTTACTTGGGTCTCGCGACCATCATAAACCTTCACTTCCAAGTTTATATTCGGCAAAGATAACAGCCCACTTATGCAACTTTGCTTTCTTGTGGCTTTTGGTCGAGAGAAGCTGTAAAGGATTTTGTTTCATGTACACCGTGATTTTCTGAGTTGGAAAAATAGTGGCCACATTTATCCACTAGGGATTTTAGAGCTGCAGCATATTTCTAGTTTGGGGTACTTCTCCTCCACAAGCCACCATTGCTTTCCCCAGATACATAACTACACCGCCTTTGTTGACATAAGGTTATCCCGACGCCCACCTTGTGGATGCGGATATAGGCGTAAAATGGGTGATCCCGCTTTGGAGGAATTAATAGTTGTTTGTTTGACATGATTGTTTTTATTTTTGACCATGCATCATCGCATTCCTTCGGCCCATTCAATCTCAACAAACTTGCTTCTACCCTTTGGTACATGCCCCCTGCCTCGTTAACTTCAGAATAGGGCTTAATATATGAGACATGTTCGAATATACATCCTCAAAAAAAGCTCACCATCCCGATAAGTCCTTTGACCGCCAAGGTCTTAGGTGGTCGATGCTTTGAAGTACTTCCATTTTTCTTCGCAATGCTAATGCCATTTTCTCGACACTTCATGCCCCAATAAAACACCCCCTCACAAGAAAAACACATTTGCAAGGATTTAAACATACCTCAAATTTTTGCATAGCTCACACACGCCATAGTTGCCCCAAGTGTTGAGACCTAGGAGTTGCCAAGCACAAATCATCCAAGAATATCCTAAGTAAGTCCGATGGGATGTCCTTGAATACCGCACATAACTCGCTGAAAGGCGCTAGGGCATTCTTAAGGCCAAAAGGCATCCTCTTCATTGCATATGTGCCCCATGGGGTTATAAAGGAGGTTTTGGTTGATCCTCTTCCTTAATATAGACCCGATTGAATCCCCGAGAAGCCATCCATAAATGAATAGACTTCCCCGACCGCCACGGTATGAAGTATATCTTCCAAGAAAGGTAATGGATAATAATCTTTAAGCGGCCTTGTTTAACTCCCCGATAGTCAATGCAAATTCTCGTTTTCCATTTTTTAAGTACCGCACTATGCATGATACCCAAGGTGGATTTTGTATTTCATAAATCAGGCCCCGCTTGCAACATTTTTCAATTTCTCCCCAGACCAAAGATTAGCAAAGCCGGATTTATCCTTCAGAATTTCTCACAGATCGGGCTTAGCCTCCCGCTTCACTTTAATTTCAAATTCATATGTTTCTTTAGATACACCTTTCATTTCAGAGTAGTCATAAGCAAATACTTCTAGTATTCTTGGAATAATGAACAAGATTGCCTTTTTCCCCGTTTCATTGACTAAGGTCCCTAAAGCCAATTTCCTTTCTTGACCATTCTTCACAATAGTGATATCACAAGTATGTGCTTCCCTTGCAACGCCGACCACCAATATTGATGCAATTCTCTAAATCTTCTACTTCTATATCTTCCCTTTAACCGCCTTTCAAGAAAGATAATTAAATAAGGTATTCTTGCATAACGCCTCCGAATTTTGTTCACGTGGCACATGAAGTATCTCCCTGTAACATAAATTTTGCTAATTTAGCATGCGCTTCATTCCACAACCTGAAGTAGATATTCATTTCTAACTCTATAGTCCCCGAGGATTTGACTACAAACAAGCCGCGAATCACCTCTAATATGGAGATGCGTGATGTTATGTTCTTGTGCCATTACCGCACCTCGCCAATAATGCTTTTATATTCTCGCTGCATTGGACGGCAACCATGTATGATCTCTCCCCTTTTCGCAAGCACTTCCATCTTGCTATTTTAAGCACAACTCCGGTGCTAGCTAACGCAACTTCCTTGAGATGCCCCCATCAAACCATAGATACGCAGATTTTTCGGGCCCCCATCTTCCTCGTACTATTGTTTCCTCGCTTTACTAGTAAGTAATTATTAATGTCATTGGATGTGATCGTTGGAGTCACCTCAAAGATTGATAACAAATTGTCCCATCCCTTCATCTACCAACAGGTCCTCTGTTTCTATAAGAAATGCTTCCTCATTCTTCTCCTCATCGTTTCTCCTTTTTCCCTCACCGTTATAGATATACGATAATTTCATGCCATTGGTGATACTACAATAACCTCCGCCCCATACCGCCTAGCATCAACGATTTCATCCATCGTCTTCCCAATAACAGATCATAGCTCGTGGGCTTACTTGGATCATCGTGAAGATGGTACGACAACAAAATTTGCCACTACCGTTATGTCCTCAACTATCACCGGCACATCATTTACAATCCCAATGGGGCGACTTTATGACCGTAAAAAGGTTCGGTATCGTGATAGTGGACTTATTCACATTAAGTCCAAGTTGCATCATTACATTATGCGCATGACATTAGAACCAGATCCTCCATCAACAAATACTCTTTCCAATTGCTTCCCTTGTAATCAGTAGCTCCACATTCAAAAATACCGGGGTCTCACGGCAGCTTCATTCACTATTATAGCGTTCACTAAACATTCCTCATCATCATTCTCCATATTGTTTACAGCTCTCGCCATTTTGCTCCATTAAGTCCATTAATTTCGTTTGTATGAAGGGGCAACTTTTAGCAAGGTTAGCGGATCCATCCACACACTTGAGCCCCTCAATAATCTTTCCAAATCTTGTGGGCCTTCGTTTTTTGTTTTCTTAGGTGCAATGGGTAGATTATTCCCAAAGCGGCCTAAAGCAGCCTCTCAGAGCAGAATCAGCCATTTTCGGGCTACTTTTAAGCGACGTTTTTGCATGTTTTGCTACTGGTACAACTGTGTTTCCTGATTGCACGTGTTGGCTTTTTGTCACTTCACCGTTTGGCAGTTCAAGATGTTGAGCACGGCTTTGTTGTCTTGTAACCACATTCAAGACTTCGTCCTCCTGTTCAAGCTCTACATTCTCCACATTACGTTTCTATCAGATTGATGTTTGCATTTGAACTCGTGCTTGCACCTTTGTTTTTTAACATGTCCTGCCTAGACAAATATTGTTTGACCCTGCACTTTTCTTCAGTATGTCCTATTTCTTTGCAAAATGCACAAATCGGACATTCTTTTCCATAATGGCCTCTTATATTACACTTTGGACAAGGCCTTGCAAAACATGTAGCTTCTGTATGCCCCAACCTTTGGCAAAAAGTGCACGTATTGATTGTAGCATTTGCTGCTTGCACTTTTAGAGCTTCAGTAAGCTGTTTTGATATTTCTAGTAATGCCTGCATGCCCGTTTCAAGTCTATCAGTAGCCTTTGCTACCTCCTTCTTGATTTCCTCTTCAAATCGAACTTTCTTTTCTTTCTTATCACTTTGTACAGCATATATTTCTCCTTCTCTCTCATTTTCCCATTCATGAGTCAGGTGTTGAGCAGTATAAATCTTATTGTCTTCTTCTGGCATTAAGGCTATAGTCTTAGATATTTCTATGGCAATAGAGGATGCCTTATGGAAAGAATCTAACTGACCTGCAAGTTGAAGCTTGTACAATTTTTTGTAGACCTTGTACAATGGCTTCAGGCCAAGTACAAAAAATTCCACCACATAATCCGTGGGAGTTTGCACTTCCATCTGCTGACACTTTGTTAGATACGTATGAAACCGCTCCACAAAGGAAGATACACTTTCTCCCCTTCGTATGATCATGGTGTGTAGCCCTTGAATTAGTGTACGTCTAGAAGATGCAACTCCAAATCTGTCCAGAAAATTCTGAGTCAGAATATCCCATGGGCAACTGCCATAGCTTACTTGATAACTGTACCATTGTTTAGCATCTCCTCTCATGCATTGACCAAATGATTTCACAATGCTTTCAGGACCATCTTTCTTCTTCCCATATTGTTCAAACCAGTCCTCAAATTGGATAATGAAATCTTGAGGGTTTTTGGTTCCATCAAAAATTGGCGCAGGGGAAGGCACAGTGACTTCAATATGGTAAGGCTGTACTACTGGAATTGTGTCTGAACTTCTAACAGCATTATGATGGTAAGGCTGGTCTGCCATTTGCACAGACCCTTCTGACTCGCCTTCTTTGTCCATGGGATCCTTATAGGGCAGCTCCACTGCTAAGGTCCCACCGGGAGTGCCAAAATGTTGATGTATGTGGAGCAATACACCAACAGTCTAAATAAATTTATGCGTGATAGCAATACACCAAATGTGCCAAATGTGCCTGTGAATTGAATTGACACAATGGCAACTACTATATTCAGATGGAAGCAACAAAAATGTGTATGCAACAGTATGGTCAATTAAAGCACCACCTGAAACCCATTTCTTCCAGAAATCTGTCTAGTATCATTCCTCTTACTTAATAAAAACTTGAAATACAAGGAAAATAAGTTACATTACAAAGAACTTTCCAAACCAGAGCAGGGCTTTTCTCATTCATAAATGATAACTTCAGAATACAATAGATGATCCAAACTAGATCTTTTAAGATTGTGCTCATATTACATTCCCAAAATTCTGTGGCTGCACTGATACATTCCCAAAACTCTGTAGCTGCACTGATACATTTCCAAAACTCTGTAGCTGCACTGCCTTAAATACTGTTATGTCAACCAATTTGATATTTTTCTGTTGAATCCTGATCTCCCTAAACGATTGGTACTGCACCCATTTGAATAGGTGCTGTACTTAGAACTGATGTCAACCGCTTATAATTCACTGTTTAAATACTCATTTGTAACTAATAGCAAGGTATACCAATATCTGCCACTTAAGAACTTCAAATATAAGAACTCCAGATATATCTTCAAATGCATCATATTCTGTTGACTCCTTCAATAATGCAACGAATCTTTCCCTACCAATCTGAATTCTCTGTATAACAGCTGAAATCCGATGTTGCAGAAAGAATAAAATAAAAACTTCTTTTGAAAAGATGACCGCACTCACTGGATAGATAGTTCTTCCTGGAGCCGTGCATCTATTGATGCCTATTTCGTTTTTGATCTTCCAAGCCTTGGGCATCGCCAGAATCATAGGAAACGGTGCCGCAAGCATCTCTAATCTTCCTCCACCGCTGGAAATCACCGCATCAAGCCTCGGGCATGCCATTGTGGTCGTTTTTTCCATATTTGGTTTCAGCAACAGATTAGGTTATAGTTCACTCACGATCCATGCCAATAGAGTAGGGAAAAAAGCTAAGGAAAAAAAAAGCATAGGCGAATAGACTAGGAAGACAAGGCTAAGGGAGAAATTATTTGGGGAGGCGACCTTGGGAAGGAAAAAATTGGAAAATAAGGGAAATATGGGAAATGCAGTATCAAGCTCATAGGACTTGCCTCGAAATATAGGTTGACCAGATAATATTGCTTCTCAGATGTTCTTTTTTTAGGAAGATACGGGACTGTCTCAGATATATATGTCTTTTGAAATGAAATGATGCTTGCCCCATGTTGTCCTTGGCCAGATCATAACGTTTGCCCATTAAGCCTTTTGAGGGGGATAGGCCCATTGGATAGCGATACATTTGAAATGAACAGAGAGATCAGGCCCCAAAATGTTTGCATTGACCGCCATTGGATAGCGATACATTTGAAATGAAGCAGAGAGATGTGCCCCAAAATGTTTGCAGAATGGCCAAGGGTCATAGTTTCTCATTTATTTTTATTTTTTGGAGTGGGCACATGATTGATAACAAAGTGGACAAGGTATGATTCATATGATCATTGTGCACTCATGTTAAGCGAGTCTAGGCAAGGCTTTGATGGAGTAGAAAACAAGAATTTGAGCTGCAAAGATATGTCAGATTCAAGCAATTCCATTTAAGGACATGCTTGGGAATTTTGGCATGGAGAGGCTATGAAATGTCAAGGCAAAATAAAACGTGACCAATGGAGAAAAATCAAGGAAATCTATTCAACATGGATCAATAAGTGAATCTACAACCTCATTTCTTATTAACCATTGCTAACTCCAAATTGTAACTACATAGTTACCTCAACTTGGCATCCCTGCAACGTTCAACTTGGCGTATCCTCAAAGACAACCGACCTCGTTATCAATACCAATCTGTTCACATTTTGAATACGTTCACAACTCGTTGGTGTTCAATAACATTAGCAGATTTGTTGATTGCTTCAATATGGGCAACAAGTTTGGGAACATCTATTGCATCTTGAACCTCGAAAAAGCCACCTGTTTTACCCGGAATGGAAGTTTGTGAATGATGTTACACATATAGACCCGATGTGTTACGGCGGCAGATAATAACAATTGCAACAAGAACTATGTTGACCCACGGGGTCATCAACCTGATCCCTATCCCTGTGTTGACTCCCTCAATTCGGCCAAAGAAGGAGCAGGAGCTGAGCGCCATCATACCTATCAGAGCGCCACCATACCAAGTCGAACCTGTGAAGCAAAAGCTGAACCCTCAACTCCCGAGGAGATGGAAAGCCCCCATGGTAACGAGTCCGGAACTTCGGTGGGTGGCGGGGATAGCCGTGAATTCTAGATAACGCCCTATTGGGCCTTGTTGTTTGTTTGTCTCTGCTCTCTTTGTGTTTCAATCATAGGAACTAACCCTTGATTGTAAAAAGTAAGTTCTCTTTATATTCGATTTACGGTTCTTGCTCGAAAGGATGGATTGTTAGTTCTTTGTCTAGTTTTACTTTGGGGTGGGGGATTACGGGGGTAGAGACCTCGAACCATGTATTGTAGTATGCTCCTAGATAGCTCGTAGAGTCCCATTAATTGCGGCTGTGGCACAAGAGCCCACGGGTCCTAGATGCTATGGGTGGCTTAGCACGACAACAAGGAACACAGTGGTGAAGTGGGGGGTGGGGTCTTGTAGAACATAAAAGGCTCTGAGACTCCTACAAGTGGGCTAGGCCTAATAGCGGCCAGCGAGGCTGGTGGCTTGAGCCAGCCGGCATGGGTCCGACACTCCGGGAATGAGAGGTGTGACCCGCATGGGGCATCCGTACTTTGAGTAGATTTAGGGTGAGTAAGCTCGCACGGATGCGGTCACGTGAGCGCGCACGTATTCTCTAGCTCACCCATGGAACCCACTGTGATTTTTGGAAGGGGACGCTTCCCGACCTGCCTCATCGGACCAGGAGTCATGAACCTGGAGTAGGCTCAAAGAGTGATACCTTGAACCTGCGTCTCCGGAAGGCTATAGCGAAGCCATAGCATGAATTGACCCATCTGCAAAGTGTGCACAGGAGGGGCGGATGGAGTGGACAACTCTAGCCGATGTTCTATACCCAACGCCATGCCAAGACTTCGGTCTGGCGATCTCTTGAGGCCCGGCCGTCGGTCGATCCTCTTTGAGTCGAGCCAGGGAACCTGGGGTTTGGGCGTTTTCTTAGGTTTAGATGCATATTCTATGCCGTTGGTATTTGGATGGATGCGCCACCCTTCGTGGTGGTTATTTATATATGTTTATGCTGTGTGCTAACCCTTGTATTCATGCTTCGCGGCGTAGGAGTCCCATTGAAGGCGGGAAATAATGACCCTTTTTGTCCTTCTTTCGGGCATCATTTCATAGATGGCCCGGAATAGATGAGGGCCCCGCTCATGGTGAGACGATCGCCATGGGAGGGGAAAGTCCCTCAGACATGTATAACGGCCCGAGGTCGTATATATTCAGGGAGCGTCACAACTATAGCAATGGGAAACATCGAACTTCCTGTAGCAACCAATAGTGCATTAGATTGCCATCTCCCAAGCCGATTATGCAGATCCAATCCCCTGTGTTTTAATTCTCAATCATTCGGCCGTTTTATAGTTGATTCCAGTGGTTATGGTAGCGAGGAATACAAAATTTCATTGGTCTATGTCTGGGTTACCATATTTGAATATATCCTTGCCTCCAACGATGCCACCTTGTTTACAATGTATAATAGTAATAATGGCCCTTCATGAACCATTGCTTAAAACCTTAACTTATGTAATACTAGACCTTTGCAAACCATTGAAACCTTCCCATCACATAATAATGATTAGATGTTAACTGCATGAATATCTCTGTGATCTTCCCCTACCATCTATTATGCAATGACAATTTCTAATAGCTTAATGGTTTGCCATTGCGTGTGGGCATGGCATGAGCTTGACACCTCTTCGGTGATGCGTCACCTTCAATGGGGTTCAAGTCAAATACGAGGCGATGGCCCCTCTAGCTTTGTGATGTGCATGCATGCCATGGAGGGGGAGGTGACTCTCCTCCCTGCCTCATCGGGGCCGAGGAGATGCAACCAAAGAAGGTAGCCCTCTTGGCTATGCACTGGCGGGCTACGGTCCAGTCCCCAAGACTTTTCAACCTACTCCGCAAAGAAATTACCAGGAGGGGCGGATGGAGTGGACTACCCAACAACCATGTTCTTATGCCAGCCCAATCCATTTGCCATGAATTGGGGCCTGCATTGACTTTTGGAGGCCCAAGTCGTCGATCGATCCCCATGAGTCCGAAGCCTTTGGGTAGGATTCCCCCTATGCTATTATTTATGTTGTTGTTTCGCGATGTTAAGTTATGATGTATTATTAGCCCTTCGAGGTGACTTCATTGATGTATTGATGTCATGTGCTCATGTTCATTGGCGCTTCGACTAGGTCAATCCAGAAGGAAGACGGGGCAAATGACACATCCACTCTTCCTCTCGACCCGGTTCTTGGGATTGGTGTCAAGTGGATGGCCCCTACCGGTTTGGTACCCGGGGATGAACTTTGGCTTCTGATATGATGTGAGCATCGTAGAAGAAGTTGGGGACGTCACAACATAGGTGGCATATGCTCATGTGATAAAGGTGAATTCCCTGGGGTTTAAAGACATTAGATCATTTATTGGAACATATGACATATACCATATTGTGATAACAATCCTGATGAAGTTGCATATAACTGATGTATTCACAATCTTCATATTTTATCCAATGGTTGATGGTTTCATAATGCCCCTTTAAAATCGAGTCAATAGGGGCCAGTTTGACTCGAGAAAGAACCTAGATGGGCGACCAGGATCTATGCAGGGGGAATATATTCCCAGATGTGCCACCATCGAATGACCCAAAAACAATAATACATGCTTAAACAATAATACATATAATACCAATGAGACATGACCAAACTTCCAAAGACCACTCCCCAAACACCACTCCCCAAACATACACTAGTTCGTTAACTATCATGCATAAAAACCTAGAACAAAAGAAGAGAATGCAAATTCGAGGAGATCTAGAAAAAGGAATGAGTGAAGAAGGATGTGAAACTTCGTAAAGTTGCTATATTTTACCATTTTTTAAAATCTGGATTCGATGGTTTACTGGGATGCGTACGCTAAAGAACTTCATAAAATCGCCAAAATTTGATAATATTGCATTCCAATTATAGTAAATTCGCCAAACTAATGGACATTTTACAGTAAAAAACTCAATTTTATGGTAAAACACCAATTCTACTAAATTCGTTTCATAAAAATGTTGGAAAAATAGGAAACAATCGCCACCATTTCTATAGTTTAGAAGCAACTAGAGGATGATAAAGTCATCACTGAAGGAAACCTAATAAAACAATAAGGATCATAGTAAAATACTGATCCAATTTTCTTTTCCTGTCCTTGATTAGTGCTCGATCCCTCCAAATGCTTGCTAGTTCCATACATATTAGTTGCATGGCAGGTAACATTCAGCCATGGAAATCAAGAAACTGCCAATTCATTATGGAAGCAAGGGGTATCTTCAATACGATTGCTTCCTTTCTCTCTACCACGTTTCGAGATGGGGCTTCTGAATACTAAGATGGCGTCTTTGGCATACAGACTACTACTAGGATGGCGCCCTTGTAAATTTCTTAGTCATATGGTGTGGAAACTTCAAGTTTATTAGCATTACTTCCCGCATTTGCATCCCCCTTATTACCCTTGTTCTTGTGCTACAGCATTCTGGCCATATCAAAATGAACCAAAGGGTATGATCAATAATATATTCCTATACAAAGAGAAAGATTTTGTCCTTAGCTTATCATTTTAGGGAAATTATGTTAGATGTAACCATATTGCAATTATCATAAGAGTGAGAAATACACTCCATGATACTGTGCATCACATATTTAAGCAGGAATTACCTTTCATCATCACTTTTCAATCTATTTACGGCTCCAGTACACACCAGTATAATGTGTTCCTTCCTTTAACTAACCAACAAGGTATTCCACGACTTGTCACAAGAAAGTTCTTTCAATATAGCCATGAATGGAAATTATCAATAATGTAAATAGATATTATCATGTCATATCATCATTTTCATATAAGATCACGCTTTGTTGATTATATTAGAAACGTTGGATGACTCACTAGAAGTTAAAAATAGAAAAGATAATAGGGTCCATAGTTTAAGGAGCAAGTAGAGAACCATATCCGAAGGGATATATCCCTAAATATATTGCCTCTTACCTATCGCATGCGTGACTTAGGCTCTCATGTTCAGCACTATTCAATTCATACAAAGGAATAAAGAATGAGGTTATACTGCAATTGTCAGATTGGTCATCTATATGATCTTGAGCCAGTCGTGCTTGAATCTACAGTGCTAATTGCATAAATGCATGACCTAGAAGTTGGCAATTTGCTATATAGTAAGGTAAAATAAGAAGAATAATGATTAAAACCTTGTTGTCTCATAGGAATATGCGAATGATTATCAATCCATCAAGCTGCATTAAGCTCCATTCTATTTTTAGAATGATTATCAAATCCATCAAGTTGCACATGTTAAGATAAGACAAATTTAGTGATTTTGATATTTGAGACATGTGTTGGTATGTTGGTGAAACTCAAAAGGTGAGAATGTACACTTGAAATCCAACAACAACAGCAAGCAATTCAAGCTTCATCAGATCCATCTCACTGTCGCTTATTGGCTCCAACTTCTTAGATAGGTTGCATATATGTGATCTCGGATACAAATTTGATATTGTGCAACTAAGATTAGGAGATTATACTATACATTAGAGTCTAGGATGTTAGACCCATTCAAGCTACATGGAGGAGAAAAGAAATAGATAAAAAAAAGCGCTTTATGATTCTTGAGCCTCGGCCCGATGCCGCATCTATGGCTGATCTATGGTAGGGCAAAGCCTTTTGGGGGCGTGTGGGGAGATATGATTCAAGACCGGTAGTCCCGGAGAACTTTCCTAAGCTTGATTTCATCTTCTAAAAGCTTATGACCAAGTATGGATGTACTTGCCTCACATCGACTCTAGAGCTTATTTAACTCTTGGGCAATTTAATATAATGCTCTTGAACCTCTAAACATATCTTGATGTCACCAACAAGTTGATTATGTTAACCATTTTAGACAGGGCAAAGTATTGGGACACTGAAGCATTACATATACATGGACAGTAGCAACATCAAATTTCTGCTCATAGGCCATATCTCATTGCTTTCTTAATGTTAAAATTCCTCAATCAAACACTAACATATTTGAAAAGAACAAAAATGCAAGTTTCCCCTAAAAAGCGACAAACCATTGCTATACGCTTATCGATCAAGGAATATCCCGAGGCAATCATAGAGAGCAAACTCGCATGAGATAAAAGTACAAACTTAATTCCGTGTTTTTTAATGATGGTGCAAGTAATCTTTTGTTTGAAGATACTTGTAACAAAACCGAACCCTACCACCTAAATAAGAAACAAAGCATTTTACCTCTGATTTTGCAAAGCTCAAAGCACTTCAAATGCAACTCCAGCGTGAAATTCTGATTTTTGCATATCAAAGGCAAATCTAGTGAACTTTCAAACATCCCGCTCATTATGTGTCAACAAGGCTTTCAACTCTAATTTTGCAAAGAAAGTTTGAACTGAAATAGAAATAAACTTGAAGTATAACCCGATATACAAAGGCCTGAACCTTAAATTCGAAATGGCAATACACTACTTATATGCGCTAAAGAGGAAGGCCTTCATAGATGCCCCCACAATCCCAAAGTATCATACAGATGTCCTCAAAAATATGATGTAAGCAAAAACATTTGAGAGCAAACAGAAGTAGGGTTTGAGTATAACATACATGTCTTGATGGCAACGAGTTGCAAACAAAAAGTTATTTTCATCTGATACATTGAAAACATGGCCTTCAATATTTATGTACCTTTAAAACTCCATCCACCACGTGATACTAAGTTTCATCTGCCAATCTATTCCCTCTATTTTACTCTGGAGCTTCAACTTTTTTAAAGGCTGTCACAAAATAAAAAGTTTACCATTGTTTTCCGGGTCTTGTTTGTCAGATTTAAGATTCCAAATAGGCCTTGTTGCTCTGTCAAAGAATACAAGCTTTGGTACAGAGAACGAAAAGAGAGGAAAAGGAAAACCTTTGTTGCCTCAAGATCCCGATGAAATGAAGAAATAACTTGAAAAGAAATACGAAAAAGAAGACGAATGGGAGAAGGTGAAGAGATTGTTTTGGTAGCTTTCCTAATTTTCCTTGAGAGATTCAACGGGGTGGAATTATGTTGGCCTACATGGCTTTACACGTGAATAGGCTAAAATTGTAGCAAATGTTGTAGTGGGGTTAGGCAAGCTTGCTAAACAAAGGAACAAAGAAATAGAATATAACTAGTAATGGTGCCCAGCGTTGCTGGGCATAATTTGAAAATCTGTAAATGCTGAAAACTTGTACGTTTGCATAGAGAAACTTCTGGGCCCTTGGATCATCTTGGGAGCATAGAGAAACTTCTGGGCCCTTGGATCATCTTGGGAGCATGTAGGAATAATTGTTGAGGTTGTTTCCATATTTGAATTTATGTTGTTCATATCTACAAAGTACACATTTGGTGAGCTAAAGGCATAGTACATGCGATAAAAAGCTAGGGCTATGAATGATATGTTTGCTAATTAAAAGTGAAGAAAGCCTAAGACATTTTTTTGCATGATAACATTATCTTTTTTATTGCACTGGTTGCTATTAATGTTTGAAAAAAGTAAAAGGAGCTTTTAAACGCCTCTTCCGAAGTTCTTTGCATTCATGCAAAGCCTTTTGAGAAGGCCTTGAGAGTTGGCAAAATTTGGATGGTCCCATGTACAATGCAAATATATCAGATCTCACAGTTAACTTGAGCAATTGGTTCACAATAATCTACAAATACAATCTTGGCACCAATGAACCAAAGAACTCCGGATCACCAAGATAAGCAACCGGTGTTAATTCAATGCTTTTTGAATTATTGCATATTCCTTTGGATCTTAATGCGCAATTATTGCCCACATACATGATCCACTTCCACATTTTGAATCAGGTTATAGAGAGTTCGGTGTAGCTTTAGATGTTCGATTGTAGCATTGAAGTTGGGAAACGTACCAACCAACCAATAACATCAATGAAATTAAATTTGTAGATGTACCGAACACAATGATAATCTCTCGGTTCTGAAGTGGCCAAATTAAGATACAATTCAAGCACATAACCAAAATCTAATGCTATACGCTACCACCGGCGCACATCTTACGCATCATATATCTTACCAACCGCGACCGGGTACCACCATGTTTCTTTTCTTTGTCATACCTGCATTGAAGTAAAGGGACGGTAAATAACCAACAATATTAGCTAAATTAAACACGTCCAATAAAAAAACAATATCACTAAATTAGATTTGTAGATGCACAAACACAATGAGAGTCTCCCAATTTTTTTTGAACCCGGTAAATTAAGATACAATCTAAACACATACAAATGCATTTAAGCTTGTATATTTCGTACCTTTATGCTACTTTGAGACTTCAAATGGTTCCAAAACAAAAACTCGTTTTGTACTTTTTTACCGGGGAATGCTAACAAATAATCTTTTGAGATGTCAAATGACATTGACATCATCAAGTCATCACAATTATTTTGTGGGACTGTATTGTTTACATGTTAGTCAACTTTTCAAATATCAATTCATATAACTCACTGAAGATATAAAGGTTTCTTTACCTCCATTTATGCTGGTAACTACATTTATGCTAGTTTATATAATACTCAAAATGCAAGGAAGACATAAAGGTTTCTTTACGTCCATTTATGCTGGTAACTACATTTATGCTAGTTTATATAATACTCAAAATGCAAGGAATGGTCACGACATTTATCAATCGCGGGTAACCATCATCCAATATATCTTGAATGAGCACCTATTAAAGCAGGTTTGCACATGGAAGCTTCTAGATTTTTTTTTACCATACAAATTAAATAGGTCATGTCTGAAGATATGACCATCATGAATGCTAATGCAAGTGTGGCAAGAAGTGATTGTGTGAAATGACCTATATTTATCTTCTAGATTGCCATATTGTTTGATCACATCTTGCATCTTCCATACGATAAAGGTTTCTGTCGGGGTCTTTAAAAGGGCCTTAAAAGCTTCCACTTGTATTGTATATTTCGATAAATGCCGACCCTATTTTGTACAGATCTTATATCTTTGAAGGGTCTAATACTTATTCAGTGGCAACCCTTTCCTCTTGTAATCATGGTATTTTGCTTCGAAATTGTGAAGATGATGTTCGAAGGAACTATTTGGACATATAGAAGCATTTAAAAAACATAAATAGATGTTGGAACAACTGTGCATATTTAGTGTCCCATGAAAGTAAAGCAGGCCTTATTCGTATAAAAATCTGCAGCTTCTTGGCACACATGCCGCCCTTATCTTGAAGCATATAAATCAGTTAAATTGTAAAAAGCCGCAGCCATAACTAACAATTCTCTTTCATGGACCTGTTGGGTGATAAGTTGATTCATCTGAACCACTTGCATGAAAATATGTTCATGCATCACATCGAGAAGCCCGAGGTGCTATACATCCCGATAAAAAGAACAAACAGAATAGGGAAAGAATTAATGAAAAAATGTAGGCCTTGTTCGTCTTTGGTATTTTCCCTTCCGGTTTAAAGTTAATTTATATGCCCGCCTAATGTGAGAAGGCTAATTGGTCGTGTCTTTTGGTTGGACATCCGCGAAACTTCTGTTTCAAAGCGGCACTTTAGCATTAAAAAGAAACTATGATGTGTAATTGAAAAGCCACTTGAAACATACCCATCTCCACCAACTCCCCAACAAATACTTTTGCTATGCGACATCACAATTGTCATTGGAATAGAGAATGGACATCTGCTAAATTCTGCACGCAACTATACAATGAATGCGAGAATAAAGCGATTTAAACAAAAGGACAAACACATATAGTGTACATGCATAATAATATCTACCGTCTCATCAGTAGCCCTTGGAGCATAAAATCGAGATTCTCACAATTCGTAAAGAGATTAGATGTGCTCAATTCTCATCACTTGAATGTCGGTTTTCTATATGCCACTCAAATTTATCTAGCCTAAATTGTGATATTTGAGAAAATGTAAAATTGTTCCTGGCATTTTGAGAGATCCAAAGACATGCCTCACAAATCTTCAACCTTCAAAAAGCGGAAGGAATTACAAATATTCAACATACCAACAAAAGGAATCAACCATGATCACATGGCATGAGATTCACTGCTTGTACCTGAAGACCTCAGTCCTTGGTTGCGTGAGAATGTGAAAAATAAACTAAAATGTTGAGATGGTGATGCGACCAACAACAGTGTCGAGGGTTCACCACAATCGAGCAAAAGCAAGGCTGATACTTGAGAAAGTTAAGAACGTACTTATTTAATTTATAAGAACTTGCAATTCTCTCCAAAATACAAACTTGAAACAGTTTCAAATCCTAACATGAACAAATAATTTCGGCACGACAACTAAAAAAGCTTTGCCATAACTTCTTCATGGAGTAGCAAGGATGAAGCACATCCTTCTAATGAGGTCCTCCATCATATCTACAATGTAAAATCATGATAAAAGGCCTATTCACTACAATAAAAGAAGAAAAGTAAAAGGTTATGATGGAACACACTTATCGGAAGGATTGGGGCACGGGATCATCAGATTCGTAGGGAGGAGATCATTGCGAAGTAACTAAGGGACTGTGATCTCTAGCTTCCTTTATACAAAACATAGCCAACAACCCAACTCTTCTAGCAAAGCCATGAAGAGCCAAAGAGAATTTAACTTTGTATTCATGATGGTCGTGTTTTGCCGACGCACTTAAAACCCGTGATGTGCTTAATGCAAGACATGCGATATGCACTCAGAAATGGGGCAGTAAAATTCAACGCCTCCGGCTTGTGATACCTAATGGTGTCATCCAAACACCAAGAAAACACCGGGATCGGAACAATCAGCACGGCCCTCCTTAATTAAATCTTGACTCTCCTCGCAGCCTTGTTCACCAAGATGGGATTTCCACCGCAGGCTCCGAGGGATGCCTAAAAACTAACCTAGCAAAGGCCGCTCCACCCGCGGGCGGCATGTGGAGATCGAGGAGGAATGCAGCAGCCATAGGCACCCTCAAAACCCTAAAAAAACTCAAAACTTTGTGACGTGGCATCATCATCACCATTGGTTTGGTCAATCGGGTAGTTAAAATTAGGCGGGTCCAACACTTACACAATAACATTATAATATAAGATAGAATAGATTTTTGAACGCCCACGGAAGACCAAAAGGCCATGGGACCCATACAATGGTCTAGTATAACCATTACTACTAGGATTAAAAAAACACCTGCCTCAAAAGTTTTTCAAGGAAAAACCTTTACGGTAATGATGCTACTAGAAAAGCAAGAAGAAAATATAAGTAGGCCATGATGACTACTGAGAGAAAAAAAAATCCTTGCGATTGTGCTAGTACTTTGTGTTATATGCAGATTCTAGAATGGGGCTCACATGAAACCAACAAACCGATAGATAGATAGGCTTCTCATTCATCTCAACGTGATTTTCTACAATGGTGGATAGTGGATAGCCGCACACATGCTAACTACCCATGAAAAATAAAGGGAAAATCCAATTATATCATTTGGACCCCATAAAATACAATGTTAATAGATGTTTTACCGGTGTACCTATCGAAAACTTGTCACCGGGATTAAAAACCCGCCCTTTCGTGTTTTCGAGGAAAAACCCTAGTGATAACCTTTGGCAAGAGGCTTGGACAAACATAAAGGCAGAGAAATCGCCTCCCAAAACGCATCTAATGGAGAAGTCAAACAGATGCCGCCGCCAACCAGTACCTGCACAACACCAATACAAAAACGCGGACAAAACAAACCTCCCAAAGTGGAGGGTTGATCACGCCGCGCCCACGCGACAATAAAACAAAAATCTCTTCAAATAGAGGGGCTGGTCACGGCGTACATGCGACAAATACAATAAACAAAGAAGGGGGGAGGGTGGGTTCAAAGAGAATAAGGTACTGCTGAGAGACAAGAGGAAGCCGATGAGTCTTTGATGCAACCGCGCCTAAAATAGCTTAACTCCCAAACACAAAAAGAGCATGCGCCGCATGCATGCATGCAAAACATGCATGCTTACCCCATTCTAGAATGGCGATCCGATGTCTCAGATCGATGGGATTCTAGAATGGGGCTCGCGATGAAACCAACAAACCGCTGGAATACCAAAGGACTTCCTTAACAAACTAGGATCGACGCAGCCGAAGGTCACGGGATGAAGGCTAAAGAAGAGCCAAGGCCGAGAAAGGACATGCCACAGCATGAAAGAAATGCCAAATTGGCCAAACCAAGCAAGGAGAAGCCCCTCCCTTGCCTGGAATCAAATCAAAGAGAATAAGGTACTGCTGAGAGAGAAGAGGAAGCGCCGATGAGACTTTGATGCAGAACCGCGCCTAAAATAGCGAACTCCCAACCAGAAAGGGCATGTGCCGCATGCATGCATGCAAAACATGCATGCTCGCCCATTCTAGAATGGCGATCCGATGTCTCGGATCGATGGGATACTACAAGCAGCAAAATGTTTATGGAGTTCCAGATACAAATATAGATGTAGGTAAGGTTTTATATGGTTAAACATCAGGGTAAATTTTAACGGCCGTAAATGTTTTTCTATTCAAATTAAGGTTGGCTAAACCTATGAAAAACAAAAGTTCTTAGATTTTTTTCTTGGCGAAATTTGATAAAATAAAGCCCTTTAATTATCTTCCCACTTGGCTAAAATGTAAAATTTATATGACATGAAATTCTGATGTTGACGAATTTTTCTTGGTCCCCAGCTAAAGTGCAACTATTTAACTTCAAACTTTGAGCACTGATTAGGACATGAATGACATTGATTCAATATGCTTCTTTTACAAAACGATAACAAAGTTGTTCAAAGTACAATTCATAAGGAACAAACAATATTGTTTGAAGGAACATGCATGTTTACGTTGGGGTCAAATGCATCCAAATGGTGAATTTGGTGATAAAGCCCTTTAGGGTCAACAATTGCAAGAAGAGAGCACTACTATTTAAAGCTTAAAATGCACATCATGTAACATTCTTCGTAGCATTTAATTTAAACAACTTATAGATACAAATTCAAAATATGATTGAGGTTGCTAATGGCAATTCCTAAATGAAAGAGGTCCTTGAATAGAATTGGTATGGCTATTTGAATTGATCAGGGTTCTCCTAATCAACTTTAGAGAAGGCGATTCAGTATACCATGCAACAAACAATCCCGGCTAAACTCTAAGCGTTCAAAATTTACCCCCTTTTGGAGTGGCTAAATTATGCTTTTTCTAAGAAAATTGCCTTTATAAACTTTAGCCATGAAATTTGACTAAAGGGCTAAAAAATCGCCATTTGACGAATTTTAGCCACTCTTTATTACCCTGGTTAAACATGTTTATTCTTTTCTTATTTGCAGGTTGAATATGTAGCTAGAGTTGAGAAGGAAATTAGGTAGCTTACATATAAAATGGCCAATAATAGCTTTGCTATGAAGTTTATGAGGTTTATTAAGTTTCTTACATTTATATGCAGCAAAATGGGAGTGTCTGGCATCCAATTCAAGTTCGTGGCCCTTGCAAAATAGTCATCTATTGCATTTGAATTGTCCGGTAACCATAGCTTTCTATTATTTACTACAAAAGTGCCCAAGATTGCTAGGCTATAAGGTGGTTGTTGAAACTCGACTTTAAGCCATTGTTATGTATAATCTATCTTTTCAATTTGGTTTTTCCGGTTTGATAGATTTTTTTTTTTTGTTTTTTTTTTTTAAGTCGATTTCCTAAGATTTCTAATGTTTTTAATGTTTTTGGATGCCGTTAAATATTTGACTTTCCAAAAATTGGGACGTTATTTTTGGAATGCGATTTTGACATTTTTTTCCTCTTTTTGGTGGGCAGACCAGTGCTCGGATCAAATTTTGCCCTTTATGGTTGCATCGTGGCGTGCATGTCGATTTGTTGAATCCGGCAAATGGATAACTCTATTATTTTACAATAACTGGGTCTTTGGAGTCGATGCTCAATTTTCGCGTTTGCTTATCCTTATCTTGGATGTCTTATGCTTACAATGGTTTTTTAAAGTGATTAACTTTCTATCATTTTTCTAAATCCAACATGACTTGATATCTTTGTGAGGCAATTCAACATCGTGACATTAAGCCTAAGCTTTGAGTAGGCGATGGACTATCAAATTGTAATGCCAAAGTAAATATTGATTAAATTGGGTTTAGAGAAGAAGAATAGAATAGAATAGGTTTTTAGCGTCCACGGAGAGGAATAATAATAAATTGATCCCCCATACAAAATCTTGCATATAGTTTTTTTTTTTTTTTTTTTGAAGAACTGTGTCATCAATATATTAAAAGAATGGTAATGTTACAAAGCAAGTGAAGAGGAAGGAGAACTGCCCCAAAGAGATAGCGATACCTCGACACTCCACAACAAACTCACAAAAAAACTGCAACTCTACTGCTGTACAAAGCGACCATCACCATCTACAACACCCAAGCAGTCCCGCCAAATGGAAAACTTCCGCTCTACTAATCCAGGGAACACCAGAAAGCTTTGAAATAACTTGTACCTGAGTCGAGGAATCAGGGAGGTTGCAGGCTGCTGAATCCCTTGAAAGATCCACAACCGCCGCCGCTTCCAAATCAACCACACCAACCAAGCCACACACAAATGTAAGGCTTGCTGCCGCAAGCGCGGCCAAGCACCATGATACACATGAAGCCGCAACTGCTGGCTAGTCAATCTCACCTGAAAATAGAGCCCCTCGACCCAATCCAGGCCCGCAAGTGAGGGCATAAAACCGGACAATGCTCCACAGTCTCCGCGATGAAGGCCACAACAAGGGCAAGAGGGCTCACACCCCCCAAACCGACTCACAAGGACATTCACCACGATACAACGGTGCACCACCGCCACAGAAGCACCTAACCTTCTATTGGGGAAGTGAGCTCCATGTCCACGCCCAAACCGACGCCATCGAGAACCCGGGTTGCGAGAGACCACTTGCCCCAAGGGGGAGTGTCATGAATAGCCAACACCTGGTAACAAGACCGCATAAAACAAGAAGACACAACATCTGGATGAACCTTCCAAACTGCACCACCACATCATCACGAGGGACTATAGGTATATGTAGCGGAATACTCCCCAAAGCCACTTGTTCCGCGATAGAATGGCTACATCTTTCTTCAAAGTAAAGCTTAGCTCGAAAGAACTCCCACGAAGTTAGCTGACCACCCCAATACCAATCCTCCAAAGGTGAGCACGGCTGAGTCGCCTCCAACAAACGTCCGAAAGCATGCACAAATGGGCAAAAGGAGGGCAAGTGCATGGGGGTAGAGGAACCCACAAAAGAAAAGAGAAGAGTGGTGATAAACTCAGGCATAATCTAGGCTGGGAAGAGCACACGACATGATCCCAAGCCCCAACACCCTCGTGAGAAAAGGATGCATGTGGGAAAGGCCTAGAGACCATACAACAAAGGCTCTGTGGCAACTCCACATGCACGACGGCTTCCCCAAACGCCACACAATGGCTAAGAGACTGCAACAACAACGTCATTGCCAGGAGAAGATGCCCCATCCTAGCGGAAGCCTCAAACAAACTTGGAGACCAACACCTTACTATGTAGTGCTAAATCTAGAATAGCCAAGCCCCCATCCTCTCGGGCGGAGACACTTCCACCAAGCCACTTTAACAACGCCCCTTCATCATCCCCCCACACAAAATTTCAAACAATCTTATCCAACGTCTGTATCTTACCTCGGGGAGCTAACATCGGATGTTGTATACACATGAGTGCTACAAAGTATTGACTTGACAATAGTGATCCCATACGCCATGGACAACTTGCTACCCTTCCACCAATTGAGGTGTTTTGCAACCCCCCCAAAATCTCATCCCACACCCTCCCCATGGAAACATCCCTCCAAAGGGAATACCCAACGACTTAGTACACACATTACCTGGAAGCACCTTCCAAGGGAATAGAGCCAAAAAAAAGGCGGAGTCAACTGGGCCCATAATGCAGCATTTAACCCGGAAGAATGCTCGGGGCCAAGGAGAAAGTATCAAACAAACCCTTCACATTCACCGCAAATTCCTCTCTTACACCAAGAAGAGGAAAGTGTCATCGGCCGAACTAGTTAATAATCACCGACTCACCATCCTGCATCCGAAGCCCATCTACCACCCCCTCCTCCACGGGCTGACCAAAAAAGCCTCGCCACATCATTAAACAAAAGCGGTGAAGGGCACCCTCCTGCCTTAAGGAGAAAAAGGCAGAGGGTTCACCCCGCACACCAGAGTAGCCCGCGGCCGACCTATCGCGGCTTCATTCTGCTGTCTCGTAAAGGCGTGGACGACAGCCCAATGCTAACATCATGGCAGACAAGAACTCCCCAAACGGACACCATCGTAAGCTTTGGCAAGTCAAGCTTAAGATGGCAATGCCTTGACACATTCTCCCCGCCCAATAAAGGCCCTCATAAGTGGGCAACATTAGTCAAAATGTTCCTCCCAGAACAAACCGGTATGCCTTACTAATGGAAGAAGTCAACACCGCTTCAACTTCTACCTTGGGGCTTTTCGCCAATAATCTTATACAACGGAGGACAACAAGGATATAAGCCTTCAATCATTAATAGTAGAAGGCTTTGCTTAACCTTAGGAATCAAGGAAATGCATGCGGTATTCAAGATCCTATCCATTTGAGAAGACTCTGAAGAACTCAAGATACACCTGGTACACAGACTCACCAGCCCACTCCCAATAAGTATGAAAGAACTCCACAGGGATGCCATCCAGCCCAGGACATTTATCCTTGGCCATGCACATACATGCCTCCGCTAAAACATGCGGAGAGCTCTGCCCAAGCTCTCATCTTTGGTGGTGAGAATAGATTGCATATAGTTTTGTAAAAAGTCAAACAATTGAATAGTGTTATACACATGATGGCAACGTGAATAAAATCACATACATATTTTATTAGTTGACAGATTTAATGAAATGTTATACACACTTTCTCAAATGAAGATAACATGAAGGTAATGGTATTGTTTACCTTACTGCTCTTCTATGATTAAATATAGTCCTTTCCTCTCCAAAAAAAAAAAAAAAGTAAATTGTTATGAGTAGGCTTTAAGTTATAATGAAGTCAACATTTTCGTAGTCATGCCTTGTATTATATTCTATACTTTGGCTTAATGGGCTTTGCACTATATATGTACCATGATTTCATGTTCTAAATCTGAATATAATTGAAAGAGAAGGCAAATTGGGCCAGCTTATACATCCATAATAAAATCAGTTGATATTTGATAAAGCATCTTTATATGATTCCAATCATAACCATTATATTATGTTCATTAGAAATTGTCTAACAGGAATATTTATATATTGATTGATTATCTGAAAATTGTCCATCCTAAGCACATATTTCACGTAAGAATGATCATATTGAGGCCATATAGTTGATATTACATGTTTCTGGAAGGTATAATATCATCTCAACCACTGTAGAAGAAGAGAATGATGACTATAGAGTATGGATTGTTTTGTTATTAAATGTAGAAAAGAATAAGGACACGGTGGCCACGAAAGAATTGCTGGATATGCACATGGAATCCTATGTGTCACGTCACCATCTTTTGTTTGTTAGTGAGAGGTCTTATGTTTGATAAAGATATAAACTATACTCGCTGCTTCAGCCCAAAATTGTGTATTTAAACCAGAATGAAGCAACATACTCCGAATAGCATTCAAGACGGTCCTGTTCTTACGTTCTGCCACTCCATTATGCTGTGGTGTATGTGGTACTGTAAATTCTCTCAGAATGCCAGCATTAGTACAAAAAGAGTCAAATACATGATTCTTAAATTCACCACCATTGTCACTGCGAATGCTTTTTAAGGGCACATCCATCTGCAATTCCACCATTGCCTTCCACTTACAGAACGTTGAGAAAACATCAGATTTCTTCTTGAGAGAAAAGATGAAAGAATAACGTGAGTAATCATCAATGATTAAGAGAAAATATATGGCACCACCAAGTGGCCCAGGGCAATGGTCCACAAAGGTCCATATGGACCAACTCAAAAATAGAAGATGCACGAGGTCCAACATGATTAAAAAGAGCCGACAAAGGCTTACCAAGTACACAAGCCTCACATGGTGCCAAGAGTGCCCCGGAGAATCCATCGAGAAGTCATGCGACACACCATGTCGCTTCATGTCCAACAAGATTGAAAAGAGGCATGACAAAAGCGTCCATGCCATAAATCTCCATCGGGGGATGTCGATGTTATAGAGCATAGATTAGACCATCGTAATTCGGTACTCATATAAATTGTGATGGTGCATGCGATTACCAAGTATTAAGCCATCTTTCAAAAGGTAGCAAAATAACTACCAACATCGGTTAATCGAGAAAGTAAAGTAAATGACGATGTAAAGCGGGAACATGTAAAACACCACCAAAGAATGAATTCTGAATGAGCTCGTGAATGGTAGATCACCAATACCAAGAATTTGTTGAGTCATCTCCCATATAAACATATTTTAAAAAAGCGCAAGGGATGGTAATTTCTGAGCAAGGTTTCTCATATACCATATGTTGCGCGTTGCACCTAGATGAAAAATTGCATAAAGTCAGAAACATAATAGCTAGACAACACCATATAAATTCAAGATAATACTATAAGTTAGGAACTTAATATTTCAATACCACACACAATATCAATGCTCAACAATATATATAAGAAATAAATTCCAACACTATATGTAGAAGTTGACACCATGGTGCAACACACAATAACACATGAATGAGGAACATGCTGTATACACACATGCCATCACCATTGCTTAACACACAATACCATCATTATTATTTGGGAGCAGGATGCACACCTGAATCTATCATCATGTTGTCGGTACTCCCTAAAACATTTGTACTAGCTTGTACAGGATGTCCAATTGTTCTTTCCACACCATACTGTTCACTATCACGTGATGTATTAACACAATTAGCTTCCAAATCTCGTTTCTCATCATCTTTTCTATCAAAGCATCTTGCAATGCCATGGCCATCACGACCACAATATTCACACACAATAGATTGATATCTAGATTGATATCCACGTGATCCACGACCACATCCATATCCACTACGACAAAAAGTGTTATAATCATGGCGACCATTATAATCACTGCGACCATACACACTACTACGACCATAACCCCCACGCCCATGGTCATATCCTCCATCATAACCTCGACCATAACTACGGCCATAACTACGGCCATAACCACGACCAAAGGATCCATCATAAGCACGACCAAAAGACCAAAATCTTTTTCTTTGTTCAGAAGACTCAGAAGGTGGATCTACAACCATTATAGTGTCTTTGACGTCAGGGGGTGCAATAACTCGGCGCACATGGTCTTCTAAGGATTCACACGTGTCTTCAAAAGTAACATGCTTCTTATTCATCAATATAGAAATGATGACCCTGAATTCGGAGGATGGAAAAAGTTTCCAATAGCTTTGCATCACCAATTCATCTTTGGATATAGGCGCCCGCAGCAGCCTAATTGTTCAATTATTTCTTTGAAGCGATCAACATGAGCTCTACAAGATTTGATGAATCATATTGGAGATTTGCCAAACTCCTCTTCAAGAAAAGGACTTTTGCTTTGTTCTCTTATTGTAAAACCCGCTCTAAATAATTCCAGATCTCTTTGGATGTGATAAATTGATCAACATCCGCATGGATAGAATCTTTCAATCCATACACTAAGAGACGCTTGTCTTTGCCACGATCTTTGGTTTTCCATTGCTCCTTCTCTTTAAGCCATGTATCAAAAGTTTGTCGGGGAAGTAATCAATTGATCATTCAACATTGGTTGCTTGGGACACTCCTTTTTCCAATTACATAATCAAGCAAATCATCACTCTCTAACACACATTTAATCTTCCTCTTCCAACGGGATATCGGTGACCGTTGAAAACATAAATTGTTTTAGCCGACGATCGCCCTTCACGGTTATCACTGTGACTCGATACCATGATGAAAATCTAGACAAAGCATATAAAGGAAGAGAGACACGAGAGGACTAAAAGAGACAAGCGATGATCCCCGGCGTTGTCGGTCATAAATCTGAGTTCCATTGTAGAAATTGGACTTAATTCATTGCATTTGGATAATTGATTATTTCTTCTTCTAGGTGTCCTATTCCTATTGTATTAATATAGGGAGTTAATGATATTTTCCAGTAGGTGGATTAACCCCGAGTATTAGAGGCGTTGACCATATAGTCAAATTATAAATTTGAATACCATGTCTTGTTACACCGTACATGCACCATGATGGTTGTCTCGTGTTTGTTAGAATGTACGTGCACCAATTCGTATCCATCCTTATATTAGATGTGGTTGTTCATTTAAGTCCATGAATGGAAGTTGTACGCCAATGCATTGGGCCAGAAAAACACTTTTACGCCTAGTTAAGATTAGATGAAATTGTACACCAATGCATTGGGATGCTTTTGTGCCTAGAGAAGACGAAATGTTTAGATGAGTACTCGTGCCTTATAACATCGTGTATTTATCAAGCTTTTTCCATTGCTACTTTTATGTGGCACTTGCAAAAGGGAATACCCCAAAATCAGAGCTAGATTGAAGAAGAAGTTTTACTCGGTCTTGATAGATTTTAGGGTAGATGTCATTAGGGTTGTTGCACCATGTGCAATGGTACCTAAATCATATGACACCCTAAGAACACATCATCCAAGAGCACATGCTATAGTAATAGTAAGTTCGCATTAAGAGTCTTATTTAAAGTATGTCGTGCTTTTGTTGCTACACAAAGTGGATAAGGTTATTTAATTAATCTGGGGATATTATGTGACCGATTTATTTAGGACCTATGTTGAACTAAAGCAAATATGGATGGAACGAATGGATGTTATAGCAAAATGTTTGAGATTAATCAGTGATTAATGAGGTTGTGCACATGAGAGATTTAGGATATGCACGACTTTAGAATCCCTTATTTTTTATAAAATCTCTAAAGGGCACATAATAAATGATGTTAAGAGATGCATCCATGAAGTCTTCAAACCCTAGCCATTCAAATCAACCATGCATGTCTTAGAGTCTTTAAATTTTCAAGATCCCATTACTCTTACACATGTAGCTAGAATATAGACCAACTAAGAATAAACTAAGTAAATCAGATATCATTAGGCACATCAATTTAAACTTGAATCATACGAATGGCCAAATCAGAAGGTAAACATTGAAATCATGGTATAACATGGATGAAAGATACCAATAAAATATAGGAAAGGGATTAAAAAAAAGCCACTTGGAAGCTTTACTAAATGGTTTGCAAGAAGATTATGACTATCACAATGACACGCTCTGGATAACTGTCAGATCTAGTTGCATAAATATTATGCACCCTAAAGCAACGTGAAAGATTAATCTACAACATAAATAAAGGGCGTGACCAAGGGCTAGACTACAAACATACTTCTGAGTGCAAATCATTGAGATTGCCGAATCTAAAAATGTACATTGCATCATATAATGCATTTCACATGCATGTGCATAACAAATTTTTGAGATTGCCCAAGAAAAAAAAATGTACGTTGCATCATATAATGCATTTAGGCTTTGCATTTACCTTTGTGCATAATGCTTTAGCTTTTAAGTACATAATGCATTTAGCTTTGTGCGAGCATGTTGTTTCAATAGTAGAGCGATTGTGAAGTAAAATAGTAGAAATGTGTGGAAAACATGGCTGACCTGATTAGATTCTCTATAGCCTTAATGGACATAGGTGACCTGATCAAAATCTCTACTAAGGATGTATGATAGAATGATTAGATCTTCGTATAACAAAACTAAGGCATCAAGAACAACCAAGGCTGCAAATATGGAAGTAGAGCAAGCTGAAAAAAACATCGTCGATGGCTCAAATAATTGATCATAAAATACAGAGCAATTTTGAAGAATAAGCAGAACAATGGAAGAATAAGAAAAGCCACAAATAGGAGTTGGAGATGAGTGTTTTAAGTCTTTCAGTCATGTATACTATACTTTGAGATCCATATCGCACTTCAATAAACACCCCTTAAAGTTATGAGATTTGACAACTATTGGCTTTATATCTATCTATTGTTCATTACGCTCGAAGATGTAGTAGACACCATAGCTGGAACAAACCTGGGAATCTGCATCAAATAATAGTAACGTGTTAACAATTGTCATGCTATGTGCATACAACATAAACTTGGATTAAAATTTGAATAACCCGACGGAGAGAGAAGATGACTTACCTAAATGTTGCAATAGTACTATCAACTCTAACAAATATAGCACTCGCACAACTCAGATTTTTCTCCGTCGAGTCCAGTGGGGAGTTTTCTAAAATATACATATTGTTCGGGTCTTTCCAATCCCTTCAAAGATGAAACTGCAAGTGTTCAATGGAACAAAGATAACTCATGCAAGAGCCATTTTATCCAGCTTTTTTTGAACTTCCTTTCTAGGATTCTTTCATCATCATAATAAGATGGTTGCTTCTTACCTTCTTAATCATGCAACAATCACATTGGTGGCAAAATAGAGCAAACAAAAGCCTTAAGAGACTCATTTAAATGAAGCAACAATTTAGTTGAGGAAAGAAGCCGGATATACTCATAAAAAGGGTTACATGGATTAGACATATGAGCAAGCAAGCCATTGAACAATTTCAATCTAGAAATTGATGTGTTTTAAGACATAGCATTTGTCCTGAATAGATTCCAGTAATGCTTAATGGCACAACTATAGTAATTTCATGTAGTAACAATGATAAATACCTTTAGCATAATGGGGTATTTGGAGTTTGAAGGAAATTTAGTCTATCAAAAGTTTGGTCTTGGGGCATGCATTTGCATCCTCAATTGAAGCGAACAATTATAGTTATAACATTAAATGTATAGATGTAGAAAGAGAAAAACACATAGACGTAATAGAATATGGAAGTGAACCATTAAAATCCAGAGAAATTATTACATTCTTAAACATGAATGTAATGCTATACTTAAAGCAAATACCGCATAAATTAACATGGTGACCGGATAAAGCATTGTTGTTCTACTTCGTCAAATCTTCAAGCTGAGCCTCCATTGTTCTCGTTTCTAGACATTTGACAATAGTTTCATTATTAACCAAGAAGAATATGCACAGTAGAAACAATAAATAGAAACAAATAAATGAATCATAAGCAATTCAGTGTTTTACCTCTATCAACCTTCCAACTGCTTATGATGTGAAGATGATGTGAAGGTTCCAGCTCAACAAATAATATATGACTCTACTATGTGTGGATACACTTCAATGAAGACGTTCCAAGGATTTACCTGATGTCTCTGCACTATTTTAGCAATTGGATGTAAGCAATCCTATAAAAACCCACCAGAGACAACCTTTGACACTTGCTTTCACACATGCTAAAGATGAAGTTGCACCATAAGCAACTGGAAGTAGGAAAATGTTGACTTTGAGGCCGGGCAAATGCGAACAAAATTAAAAAAAGGCCATATTACCTTATATTACCTTATGACCAGAGATATGGCGATGGGACTTGGGAAGATTTTGGGCGTCTCCTGCATTAGAAGCCTGATAAACATTTGCTCAGGCACACTAAACAATATAAAGATTCTTACTGGTTTGCATAATTGTTTTAATAACTAAGACACACTAAAACTTCTGGAATAGAAAACATGCTGGAAAAGCATTGTACAACTCAGCTACCATGATGTTTTGCATGAGGGAAGCTTCTTCACTGGTTGCATGATGTGATTCTCACAAATTTCAAGAAAGGGCTGCTTTTATTTCTTATAACTCTAGAAGAAGAAATAGATTTTGAAATATCTATCTACATATGTATGTTTTTATAAATGCACAGACATGTAATATTGTACTGTAATTCATGCATACCAAAGCAGCAGGTCATACGCATGTGCGGAGCTGGTTCTAATGCACATTTTTAAGATTCCATTTGCCTGTCGCTTCTGTTATAGAATGGCACCAATTAGAAATAAAGACATGGATTCAAAAAAACATGCCTACATGATCAAATAGCGACCTGTGATGGATCGAGATTGCCAAAGCAAAGTTACATGAAAAATAAGTTGCCATCCAAAACAGCATGGTGTAATTTCTCGTGCCTCCATAATTTGTTGCCAAAGAAACTGCATGAACCGAAAGCCTATGTTTAACATTTAGCTAATGAATACTAAACTAAGAGAATATCGGCAGTACCATCCAACACTATAAAATACACAAAGATTTGATTCTATCAAAACAAAATTAAAGAATGGGGAACAAAATTGTGTTTGCTTTGCAATTATTCCGTAGATTGCCACCAAGCAAGCACGGATTCCTAAAAACCCTTCGGCTGCAAAATTGATTTTCTACAAAAATCAATCTCTAATTCTGGAAAACAATAGAGATCAATCTTAAAACTTATGGAAGCATAAAGCTTGAGATGAAGACATAGATTGCATAGGATCCGCTATGCATAGAACTAAGACTGGAGCCGGATCTATTTAAATTTTTCACGGTTTTAGATGCGCTAACATACCATCAAAAATGTCGAGCTGGTCAGAATCCAAGGCGAAAGGGTCGAAATTGCATCCAGTGGCCGAAATTGCAACCTAAACTGCAAAATAAAAAACTTAAGAGGAACCAAAAAACGTTTTCAGCAATTACGGCATAATGTTGTTTGAAGGACCTATTTTTAACTGGACTTAACCATGAAGCAATCTTTGTCAGGAATGATTTTTTCATGGTATTGCATGCCGGAAAACAAAACACAAATTTTGCATCAATGACGGCATCGTACCTGAGGCCCAATCGCTGGGCAAGAAATCGAAAGATGGGGCACCCTAAAAAATCTCTTCAAAGCCAGACCCCTCCTGCGGATTTGATCTGCGGATTTGATGCACACAGTAGCAAAGATGGGCGGTGCACAAATCGTGCGAAAGAACTTCCACAAAGCCAACAACGTAACCCCTTTTCGATTCCATCTAAAAAGGAAATCGTAACAGAGCATATAATTGTAGCTCAGAAAAACAAAGTTCTAAATCATAGAAAAAGCACAAACTCGATTTTTGGAATACTGGAAATTTTTTCCGGCAGTTAAAACCTTTAAAACCTTAGAAAATTATCCTTAAAAGAAAATCCAAAAAGTTTTCGGATAGTCGGGAAAACCAAATTTAAACAATAGGATTATATTAAACTTATAGCATATTAAAGCAGCATGGAAGTAATCTACGACTTCCAACTTAAGCAAAGGCAGGTTAAATGTCAAGGTCATCGAACCTATACACGGATTGCAATTCTCTGATGCATTTGGATCAGTTTCTACAATGGCATAAGGCCTTTTTGGGGATGGAAGTATATGGTATCTTTTATTTTTTTCTTCTTGTCTTCATAGCTGTGCCATATTTTACTGGCACCATCCGATAAATGTGTTTGCGGGGGGATCTAATACTAGCCCATATCGTTTAGTTTGTTAGATCTTAAATCTACTCGAGAGTCTGCTTTGCATTTAATAACACGCTTATTTTTGATCGCATTAAATCAGGCATGGGCAAAGCCGATACTATGATAGATCTTTTCTTAGAAGGCATTAGATGGGGTATTGGAACACATGACTATATAAACAATCTTATGATAGTCAACTTTGATGAGGATGCATATAACCGTTGTAAAGTTATTCATATTCATTGCTTCTTTTATGCAACACCGGTCGAGGATTTTAGATCACGGACAACGTTGGATGCAAGGTGATTATCTAGCTATGATGTGGAGAAGGACTTGAATTTTTAAAATTGGTTTTTAGAACTTGGATACAATTTTTTGTTTTTTCGACGAGACATATTGTGGTTTCATTGACCCTTTCCAACAATTTTCCTTGAACACAGATTTTGAAATTGCATGTGATCACTAAACTGGCAATTCTACAGATCCAAACAATGTAGCTAATGGAGGCTTCATTCACGTTGTTTCGAATCAAAGATCAATCAAATACTATCAATATTGGTTTGACTCTAGACTTCAATATAAGGGTCAAAATGAACAAGATATTTTCAATTGGAATATCAAGCATAATGCCACTTTCCTTGAAATTGGCCTGCAAATACGATATTTGAGCACACAACTTTTTAGTGGGTTTTGTGAAGGAAGTGAAGATGTAGATCAAATATACACAATGCATGCTAACTGTTGTACGAGCTTTGAAGCCAAACTAGAAGGCCTAAGACGCATCCTTAAGATGAAAAATCAGAAACAGAAGAAAAAACATAAAGAAGTTGAAGAATTAGTTGTATAGTTTATATGTGAAATCTACCAATCCTGTTTCAATAAACATTCTCGTTGTTTTCTTTTTTAATAATCTTATCTTAACATATATAATACAGTCTCTATTTCTGTTTGATGGTATTATTTTTTCCCAGCAAAAAATTTAGGGGCGACCTTAGGGGCGACAGGTGGAGGTCTTAATGAAGCGGAGAGAGGCGAGGAAAAAAACCTCGCCATTTGCAAAACAGCCTCTGCAAAATGGAGCAACAGTTGCACTATATGGAGCTGCGGATCCTACTGCCCAATAGGCTTAAATTCTCTGTCCGGATCAGGCTTTGCTGAATAATCTGCTGATTTTGATTTTAAAACTGCCCAACTGGAACTGTCATCTGATACTGCCCCCTTAAATCCGATCTGGGCGTTCTTCTTTCTGGAAAAATCTCTCCTTCTAGCTCATTTGTTAGATTATCCACCCTCTGTTGCATGTAATTCATAACATTTCCTTCAATTTTAGCTGCCAGGACACCATTTCCCCCAAGTCGGCCGTGATTTGCTGACCCAGAGTGCCGATTTAGGCTTCGATTCATTCCGATGCTTGAAAAATCGCCAATCTCACAGATCTTTGAGGAGCTAAATACTTGGATGACCTATCTTCCAAATCGATTTAGTTTATGTCTGCTAGAGAACCCTAAATAAACTAAAACCCAGAGATGGCCAAGCTGACTACCCACCGTAACCTACGTGACCCTGAAATTTCCTATGATTTCAGTTCCGTTTTTTTTAAGGTGATTTTCGGGTCTTAGTTTTTGCCAGCGCTCTGGTGGCGCCGCCAAACAGGGCTTTGAGCCACGGAGCTTTGCCAGAACAGCCAGAACAGAGCTTCTCCTGCCGGAACAGGGCTTTTGCAAGAACAGAGCTTTGCTGGAACAAGATTTTTATGCAGTCTGACAAGATCATGCTTCTTGCCAGTACTCTAACCTGGCAGATTTGAAACTCTGCGGGTCGGCTCAAAGGAAATTTAGGGAAAGAAAAGAGGACTATCGCCGGAATAGGGCTTCCCCTGCAAATCGTGCTTTTCCTTTGTTTATTTCGATTTTCTAGCGATGATCAGGAGCTGCTACTCCCGATTTAACTCCTTTTTCTATGCAACCAGCCAGATCTTGGAGCAAAGCTCTTCCATAGAGTATTAGACCTAGATTTGCCCTGTTTGAGCTATTCTTCCCATTCTGTACACTGCCAGACGTTTCTTGTTCATCTCTTCCTTGATTCGTTCTACAAATTTGAACAGATCTGCTTGATTCCTCGTAATTAATTGCTTCCTCAAAGCATCACAGTTCAAGATGGGGAAATTTCAGGGCCCTGTAGGCCACGTATGGAAACCTACGCCACTAGAAGGTTTCTGGAAGAAACCTTGCGGCGGCGCCACGTGCAGCAGGCTCCAAATTAAAATCGATGAATTTAAATCATGCTATTTGGGTCCCTGCGACACCACCCGACAAACCCATACGCCCAAAATAAAAAGCTTTTGCCAGCAGGCAGACCAGTGGACAGTTTAATCCTAATTACGACATCCTTCCTCACTCTGTGCACCATCCTTTGCCGAATTAAAACACTGCGGAAAGCTACATTTTTTCCGGATTAAACAATGATTTATTTGAATTGGGTTTGCTTCAATCCCGAAGTGAAAAGGGTAGATAGATGCGGGTAAATTTTTGCTGGATCTGAAGATTCTTTTTGTGGGTTGCAGGAAGAACAGGATTTCGGTTCTGTCTTCCTTTGGAGGCCATCAAACTAACATTTTGCAGCATACAATAAAAGGGGGCATTTCTGAGGGGGCATTTTTGAGGTAGCTGTTCCTGCACGGGATTTATGCAAATAAGCCTCTCGACCGAGAGGGTTATTTTGCATAACCCCCTTGAAGGGGAGGTTAACCTCCTCTTCTCGCCCTATGGTTTAAGGGAGGTCAACCTCCCCTTCACGGGAGTTATGCAAATAACCCTCTCGGCCGAACGGCCTCGAGGGTTATTTTGCATAACCCCCTTGAAGGGGAGGTTAACCTCCTCTTAAATGTCATACGTGGGCATGTTTAAGCTAGGACTGAATTGCAAAAGATACACTAAGTCCACACAAACGGGTTGTATTTTGTCTTGTGGCGTGGCTATAACACGTCAAGACCGGATATACCAGGGTTATATTCAGCGCATGTGCAAGAGAACTATTCATATGTTGACGGACGAAAGCATCCTTTCTGTAATTTTGTCGCATTTTCCGTTGACAAAAGCTCAAGATTGCATTTCTCCAGTGCTCATCATGTTTCTTTATTCTGTCGATTTGCTGAAGCATCCTATCGAGCCACGATGCCACGAGCCACGATGCTTGTAAGTTATAGCCACGATGCTTTGTATGGCCACGATGCTTTGTATGGCCGTAAGATGTGAAGTCCTTTAGTTTTTAAATCATCGTTCAAATTTTTAACTCAAGCCATGTGAAGACTTCTATTTCTTTATTCTTGCAATTTTGTCGCAATTGCACGATGTTGCATTACAGCTTTTTATTTAAAAAGTTTGGGCTGCTTTTGCACAACAAGATGGTGTTCAAAAACTATGGACTTGACAACGAGTTGGTGTCGCAAAAGTCTCCTATTTCACGTCAGCCTTTAAATAATTTAAGGAAAAACCCCACAACTTTCGTGCAGGTGGCGAAGTGTTCTTGCAGTATATAAACACAACTAGAAAGAGCTACACCATCAAACCAAATGGCGCTTTTGAATCTCATAAGCCTCTTGGTCTTACTAGCTGCCTACCTTGCCAATGCTGCAGATCCCGATCCATTGACAGACACCCCTGCTAACGTTACCAACTTTGTGCTTCGAGACCTTTTCACTAATGGGGATGTAAGCCATGACAGTGGAGGTGTCCGGGCAGCAATGAATACTAATATTTTTCCAGGATACACGTAAATTATGTTTTAGATGCTCTCGAATTTCCATGCATGTTTTGGAAAAAAAAATGATAATGTGAGTAATGTTTCTAGGTCCCAAGGTATTACTTATGTGAGATTCAAGATGGTGCCATGTGGAGTTAACTTGCCCCACACACACCCACGAGCCAGTGAGTTACTTACGCTCATCTCTGGAGGACCCCTGCAAGTGGGTTTTGTAGATACCTCAGGTCAGCTTCTATATCGTTAAGCGTAAAAATAGTAGACAATTTCTGATTTGATTCTTCTTATAGGGATGGCTCATTTAAACATTCTATATCCTGGTGATGTGACAATTTTTCCAAGGGGAATGATGCACTTTGAACTTAATGTGGGGAAGAAGACAGCACAATACATCTCTGCACTCAATAGCCAAAACCCTGGCACCCTGGTATTCATTATCATTTCATGCTTACACCAGTAGAAAATGGTAATAATTTAATACTTGGTGCTTGTCTGGATATGCAGACTTCTGGAGGAGCTCTATTCAAGATTCCTGCAAGAGCAGTAGCAACCTCCCTCAACCAAACATTGAGCAATGTTATGGCAATTAACTCCACCCTTTTTGCCTATGGTTCAGGGCTCAAGAAGACTAGTACTAGCGGATGTGTTCCTGGCAGAGACATCACTGTTGACTTCTAAGGACAATGATTTTCATAAAAAAACCCTTGTTTTAGCGTTGTTCCTAATAGTGATAGTAATAAGGGGGAGTATTTGCCCAAACAAATCATGATTTCTCTACATGCTTCGTTAAATGAGTACTAGCAAACATTCTAGAAAGGATAATTAACCATCAATTAAACTAGGATTATGTATAATTTTGGGGAAAACATTATATTGCAAGTTTCTATGTCATGCTCATTTGGCAGCATCCGATTGGATATATGATGCATGCACCACATTAACATTGCCTATAGGGCCCTGCCACATTAAATGCAACTTTGGGCGGCCTCAAACGCGGGACATAACTGCTCCATGACTATTGTACCACAACCACTAGACCAAACATTCCCACGCCTCTATAGAAGAAATTTTACATAGTAATTTACTTATCCCTTGCGACCTCCATAGATATCATAGAGTTCTTTCTTATGGCTTGAGGTATTGTGGCTCTCACATTTCTACCTCGAGTCTTGTTTGGAGTCCACGAGTCCACTATCTTTCAATGTCTAGCCAAATATTCGGATGACTTGGATTTCTCCTCCACTTCTTTGTTCAGCAATCCAAACACAAAGCCCCCAAAAATTAATCATTATCTATTTTTCACAATTTTTTTTTTTATAAAATCACTATAATAAATTAATAACACTATGTGAGTTAATGTGTTGAATAATCATTACTAGATACACAATGTGGTTCTTATATCTTCTTTTTTATTTTGGGAGCATGTTGGGTTCCGTGCCAAGGGAACGCCGCATCTTACGCCGCATGCGGCGTTCCCTTCCACTTTTTTGCTGCCGCCAGGATCTTTGGTTGCTGCGAGGATTCAATGGAAATTTGAACCCGGCGAAAATATTTCGAATGAAAAACAACTTCGGACGAAATCCCTTCTTCCTACGAATTTCTCATCATCTTGCCGCCTCACTGGGTCGTCTGATCCTTGAGCTCGGCGGAGTAGGTGAGTAAAGCCAGGACTCTATAGACAGCTTTTCTTCCATGGCGTTTATCTGCAACCACACTGCCGATTTTTTTGTTATGGCATTTTATCTGCAAGCAACAAGTCCGTTAATACACGTGGAGATCCGTTATCAAGTTTCAAAGAGTAGTCAACAAGGCTGCTTGTGCTTGACCCGGATCGAGCATTGATGTCGATGAATGCATTGTTCCTAGGGTTGGTGAAGATCAAAGAAGCCGCTTCTTTTATGCAGATAACCGGTATGATCCATTATGATCCATGTACTATATTCTCAAATAAATGCATTATTTGCAAATTGGATTTCTTATTTTCCAGATGGACTTTGAAGACCTCTATTCATTGCAGAGGACTCTTTTATCTAATTGCGCTGATTTTGTTTACAACTTATACAGGGCATTACAGCGAGTAGAAGCAGCACACAATGCTATCTTGGTGTCTGAATTCTTGGATATGCACCATTTCATTATCTTACTCCGTCTTAAGAAGTGGTTGCCTGATTGATTGCTGCTTCAGAATACCGTATTGAAACCAAGGTAAAAGAAATAAATACAAGGTCTAATTTTTAGAAGTCTGATCTTCTTCCAGGGGCCACTCAAAAATTATCTCTTGGCGCATTATTTTTCTCAATAAAGACACGATAAAACGAGTTGTGCTATTAAATCTTCCATCAATCAGACTTCGAGTCTTGAATTAGCCGAGCTCTTTCAATGTTATTACTGCTTCCTCTTGGATTTTCCATCGAAAGTATCAAATTGAAAGCTCTCTTTGTCAAGATGAGACTGAGTTACAGGAGCTTTTAAAGGCTGGAAGAGGTTAGGATGTAAAACGTTAGGGGCAAGTCTCAAGAATGAAATCAAGTATTATTTCTTTTGCTTTTTATTTCTTCGGATTGGCATGGAACTTTTGTTCTTACGTTAGCGCTTGCATTTGCTCTTCAATTCCATATAGGGTGCGGGCATCATCAAAATGGAGTGAGATAAATCAAGTTTTAACCTTTCTTAAATGTCAAGAGTTTCGTTTTTTCCTTATCTATTTTTTGTTGCTGGTAACTGATTGTATATTTGCAGTTCGCATAGGTGATGCCAAGTTTGCTATATTTTACATGGAACAATAGTTTAGATACCAAGCTTGCAACGAGATTTTTAGGAGTCTTATCATGTTTCACATGAAAGAAAAATGTTATCAAATAATTTCGTGGCTTTTATTTTGTTGCTGCATTTTCTATGTAGGTGCTGAAGCCATATATTCGTACACATTTTAACCCATTTGTACAGGTCCAATTACAAGCTAAAACTTAACGTGCATAGGCTTCAATGCTTTTGAAGAAGTGGATTCCAAGTTTAGCCTTTACGCACCTTTATGGAAGGTACACCTGTCCTCCTAGACTGTGACAGTGGAGTTCCTGGTTACTATAAACCTTTTGAAAAATCGTAAATGTTTGTGACGCTTCTGGTGTATACACTTTTGAAATGCTGGAACTGCCCTTTGTTCTATGATGCTGGAAGAGGTATGTTGGGCTCATAATTAATTATTGTTGGCTTTTTCTTATTATAATGGGCTTAAGAAGCTAAACTAAAGGTCATTTGAGACCGACTACAATGAAGAACTATGGGGTTGTGCTTGATGACATTGGCATGGAAGGCATGCTTGATCTGCTTATGATGAATTCCATCAGTTTCCTGCAAGTATATTTTTGTCCTCACGTTGCGTTTGTGTCACATGTTTTTTTCCTGTTAGTTTTGGATTCTGAACAAGTTCTGCTTTTTTGTAATGTTGGTGGTGCAACACTTGATAACCAGCATGGATTTGTTGTTGAATATAGTATAGGGAAAGATCTTCCTTGGTTGCCTGCTAAGAAACAATCCATTAAGATGGCTCTCATCTATGTGTGTTAAATTTTCGTGTTTTTATTAATTAGATTATTATTTCCTTTCTTTATTAGGCTTTGTTTATTTGGATTTGTATCTTAGTTTTTAGAGGTCTAAGTGGGTTGTATGAGAAGGAGAAGATAGCCTCTTAGCTGAAGCGAAGAATTGCTGAATTGTAAAGGGTCATTGAAGGATGCTGGTGATCAATACCTTATGGTATTTAAGGAACTGAAAATGGCATGGAATGTTGCTTTTGATTTGCATATAGTTTTTTCTTTCGGTGCTCACATATTAAAGCTCTAGGTTAGTTTTAAAGTTTTCTTCGCTTTTAAAAACTTGCATCTAGAAGGATCTCTGTCTTCAAGCTTTCTTTCTCATTTTAGAGAGCAAGAGATGTCTTGATTTGTCATGTAAAGGTCATCTTTTGGTATAGGGATTTGGATTGCGGCTTTGCAAGCTTGGAGAAGGCCGTGTTTCACACTTAGAGAGAGGTATCTATTTTTTCCTTTTCCTTTTCTTCTCTCTTTTGGTGCATCCTCTGTGGTTCTTTTTGTAGATGTAGAAGCTCGATTCTTTTAATCCCTCTTTGGATGCTACATAAACAATAGAAGCTTTGGGCTTGATGAAGAATAAAGGATTTAATTCTAACCAAATAGAGGTGCTTTGCAACAAGCGGGTTTGCAAAATTTTATTTTTATTTCTTGCTTTTGAGGCTTGAGAGAGGCGTCAATAATTGCATTTGGTAACTACATCTCCACATATATCCTTTTCCTGCAGATCCAAAGAACAAAATGCCTTGATATCGTAAAACTACCGCGGAGGTATGAGACAAAGCACCATTATTGCTCTTTATAGCGTTGATGACTTTAATGCGTTTACTTTCTCGCATTATAAACTTTCTCGAGAATATGGAAGATTTATGTGCTTTTCACCTCTCTAAAAACGGATCATTTAAAGAGCATAAGCACCATTATTCTATATATGTATATATTGTGTGTATTTACTTTTCAGTTTCCCAAGCTGCTCGGCTTCTATTGTACATTATGATTGCAATTTATGCTTTGCGAGAGACAATTAAAAATTCTTTTTACGCTTTTCCGGCATGTGCTATATATGGCCTTTTATTTGCTTTGCTTGCAAGATTTTTTCAACACGACCGTCTTAAAGCCCTTCAAATGTTTTATTGATGCTATCTTTCATTTACTCTTGAAATGATTAGGTATATTTATTTCATTCTTGCATCGTACCATAATTTTGCTGAAGAGTTAATACATTTTCTCTCTTGCTTACATCATATGTTAAAGCACCCTGTGGCCGTGATTAGAGGTCTGCAAATGACAGGTAAATCAAACCAAATTTGTCTCCATTTTTGTATTTTGCTACAGAGCATTCTGTTTAGGGTTTAGGTCATTTAATTTGTTGCGCAAATAAGGTTGTGATAAATGCATATTCTGATCTAGTTATGAAGGAGGAAGATGAACGTTGGGCGCTCACGTCTGCGCCTCGTCGTCCGTGCGAAACCCAGACCTGATGGATGAGGCCTTCTTGGAGGCTATTCTCCAGGGTCTGGGGTTCCCGAACATTCCCTCTGACCATGACGTGACTGTTGCAGAAATAGATAGCTTAATCATCCAAACGTACAATTCGAGGTCTAGAATAGGATTTAGCAGGACAGATTTAGGCAGTCATTACCTTTGTATCCTGTGCCTTGACAGGGTAGGATCTTTAAGAGTTTCAGCGCATAATACAGGCTACCTTGCCTTGGGAAGATATTCACGTAATATCTTCCAAATTTCTGTTCTCGAAAGATTAGGGATTGAACCCATCCAACACTGGGCGGGCTTCTTCGACCTCCGCCCTGCTTGGTTCTTTGTTGATTTACAAATTTTGGTATGGAGGTTTGCAGGCGAAAACTAAGAATGGCTAGCACAAGTGTGAGTAACGGTTCTGGCTCCCCCGAAGACCCAATCGAAAGGAATAAAAGGCTAAAAATCATCGAAGACGAGGAGTGGACACAGATCTTCTGGCTTGATAGCAGAAATGATAAAGGATGGAGCAAGATGAAAACAATGTACATGACCTTTGCAATTATACAGGACCAACTCAAAGCTGCTGCGGTTTGCATGGATGTTTTAGGGGACGGAGTTATTTGCGAAACCCTGGGTAAAATGAAAGCTTTGGAGAAAGATTACAAAGCCGGAAGAGCTAACGACCGTGACTGGGCATGGAATTTCTTTGAGCTCCTCCAAGAAATGGACAGAAATCTGTGTAAGAGAATTTTGGTGAAGCAAGGTCATTCGGAAGCAGACTGCTGCAGTCTAAAAAATAATGCTTTTCAGAAGTCTATAAATGAGCTCCTCAATCTTGCTAAAAGCACTCTCCTTGACCTAGAAAACATGAATTGGAACTCCAAAGCTTCAATCAAGCTGATCAGAAGATGGGAGGATGCAGAGGATCATGTCATAGAGTACCACCGGAAGCAAACCCTCAGCAAACTCCCCTCACAGGCTGACCAGATCTTGAGCGACGTTTCACAAGAATATGGCATTTTTCAAACCAGGCTCAAGAAAGATACAAATACATGCAAGATCATAGACTCAAATGGCTTTTTTAACCCTCTGGAGACGAGCCAATGCGACTGCAAAAATTGTCAAAGCTTGAACAACTCTGGAATGTGCAATCCAAGTACAATGGTTGGGGACCAGAATGTGAGCAACCGAATTCCAGTTCTTGGCAAAAGTGACAAAGCAAAAGGTCAAACTCTTCCATCTTACAAAAATGCTTTGCTTAACTTAGGTTCTTGTGATAACCCCATTGATAAATCTAAGGCTAATTTGGATTATTTAGATCTCGGGCATCCAAGATCCCTCTCGCAATTAACCTTTATCTTTGAGAAAGGTCTGATTATTCATTTCCCTATTAGCTGTCCTTCCATCGGGGAAATCAAGTTCTGGTTAACTAAAACTCAAAAGATCCCCATTCTCTCCATGCTCAAGATTGATAGCAGATCCTTCCAAATTTTATGCAGGGATAATTTTAGTGTTACTAACATTCTAAAAAGGAAGTTGGGCAAAATTGGTAACAATGATTTCTATATTATGCGTTGGAGCCCTCTTTTTATCCCCACGGTAATTGAACAAATCTCTACTTCCACTTGGATAACTTTACCCAATTTGCCCCCGGCTCTTTGGACTCTTACTCATCCGAAAAGCTCGGGCAATCTTGGGAGATTATATCTATCAATATCCCTCGGACTAATTTTCCTTACGTATGTATATCTAAGAAGATTAACTCGAATGGAAGGTGAAAATTAAAACCAAGCTAGCGAAGGAGATTCATGGACACGGATGTTATGTACTCCAAAACTCCGGTCCTTAATATCTGCAAAAAAGCCTAATAACAAGGAGGATCAACCTAACTTTAAGGCTCCCCTTATAATCGATTGTGAATGGCCCCAAGAAGAAGGTTGATGATAGTCGATTGATCCTAATCTGTGGCCTCTAATGTTATCATCCCCAAGCCACACGAAGAGGAAAATAGGAACTCCTCTCGTATATCGTGGCCTATATATCCTCTCTTTGATAATAACTTGGAATTTCTTTGTCGAAATACTAACATGGAGATTAAGGTCAAAAAACCGCATCATGACTCTCTCCTTCCCATTAAAGAGGACAATCAATCTGAGGTTTTCGATAATGATTCTATAACTTACAATTAGAGGATGATTTCGACCTCCTGTGATGATGAAGGTTGGAAGCAAATTACTAAGAAGAGAGGTAGAGGGAGGAAAAATCTTATCTTTGGACCTATCGAGTCAGCCTTTGAATTCTGCCCACGCATCGAGAATGGACAAAATACCCTCTCAATCTTATTAATGTATACTTCTCTAAGGTTTATCACTGGAATCTCCGGGGAATCAATAATCCTATCAAAAGGGAACGGTTAAAAGTTTGCCTTTCCTCCCTCAACCGGATATTCTCTTCATCCAAGAACACAAAATTCATGATCCTAACCATAAGTTAATTATCTCAAGGGCTCTTCCCCTAATTTTGAGAATTGGTCAATTACGACTAATGATTCTTCTCAAGGCAGGTATTGCAATTGCTTGGAATCGAGAAAATTGATCTTCAAGTTGATCATATGATTCGACAATAAGGTAGATGTATGGATCTTAGTTGGTAAAATAGGGATGGGTAAGATTGCCTTGGTTAATGTCTACTCTCTTCATAACCCCTCCGATAGGATTGCTATTTGGAATAAAATTAATTCTAGCTTAGCTAATTTAGAGATAGATGATCCATTTGTTAGGTGGGGATTTCAATATGGTATGACAGGTTGCATGAAAAACGTAAATTTTAAACCCCTTTACCCCAAGAAAGGTGTGCTTGGGCCAACCTGCTCTCTAATCATAATCTTAAGCGGGCCACTATTAAACCCAACTTCGTTCATTTGGTCACGACCATAGAGCTAACCCATATCATTGCTTGCATGACATGATTCTACCTAAGTGAAGACCTTTGGACTAAGAGTAGTAGAGTTGATAATCTCAACGGCTTTACCCTGTCGACCATTACCCTCATTTGATTAGTATCAATGGTATAGGCATTAAAAATACCGAAAAAATCTTTCTTTAAGATGAATGTTAGCCTCTTAGATCAAGATGATTTCTGACCAACCTTAAGAATATTTATAATTATCATCCTAGGGCCCGAGGGTGATTTTACCGGATGTGGTGGTGGATTAACCTAGCCAAACACATTAAATCTTTGGCTCAAAGTTTGGGATAAAGAGATCCATTATCAAAAGCAGGCTGCCTTTAGTCGCCCTTAGGGGAGGCTAAGCACCACTCCAACCCGATCAACAGGAGGAAATTAAAATTCAGATTGAGAAAGCCGAGCTTGACATTGCTAAGGGTTGGAAGTTAAAGGCAAAGATTAAGGAGCTAAAGGAGGATGAGAGATGTAATTCCAAATATTTCTTCATCAAGACTAAAACTAGAATAAAAAAAAATCGATTCATGATATCAAAGTTGGTGAATCGATCATTTACGGAGATAAGGATCTTAAGCGAAAGCCGTTAATCATTTTACCAACATTATGGGTACTAACATCGACAGATTATGAGGTGAGATGGATAGATTCATCAATCTCGAGAGCAAAGTTAGCCGGGATCGAATGATTTTGATCTCATCACCTTTCATGGAGTGTGAGCTCAAGCAAGTGATTATGGGCATGGAGAATGGCAAAACGCCTGGGCCCGATGGCCTTCCCGCCGAGTTCTTTAAAAGGCCCCGCCAATCCTTCATGAAGGCGCCACTAAGCTCGCCAATGAATTTAGAGTTACCAAGCTACCGGATGCTCGGATCAACACAAGTCTCATCACGCTTATTCCTAAAATTTGGATTCTCCCATCTCCTTTGTCGATTTCGCACCAATTTCTCTAACAAATGTTATCTACAAGATTATTGTGTGCCATAGCCGCTGTGCTTAAAAGGTTTTGGACTCCGGTCATTAGCAATACACAACCGCCTATCTCAAAGACAGTTCATCTTGATAACGGTGGATCGCCATTCTTGGTCTCATTGGCCAAAGATTCCAAGCAAGATATAGCTCTCCTCAAGCTAGATATAACAAAGGCTTTGATAATCGCGGTTGGAAATTTCTCCATAAAAGTTATAAAGGCATTGGGATTTAATGAGGAAAGTATTGGTTTATTCAAAGCAATTCTTAACAATTCTAGATGCAGTTCTTATCAATGGTGAAGCCAGCCCTTTCTTTGCAATTCAGAGAGGGGTTAAACAGGGATGCCCTCTTGCTCCCTTTCTCTTCTTAATCGTTATGGAGGCCTTACATGGCAGACTGGACAGGGCCAAGACAAATAACTCTATCAGAGGCCTTCACCTCCCCGATAATCCCCAGGTGGATCAGATTCTCAATGGCCATTTTGCAGATGATACATTCATCTTGACCTCGACGGATAATAACTCTATCATCAATATTCAAAATATTCTTCACGACTTTGGTCAAGCTTCGATTGTCAATCAACCCCTCAAATCGCCATCCAAAGCCAGTGGAAATCGAAAAAAGGTACTAAGTGCCAGGACCTTTTGGATGTAAGTATTTCCCCTTGTACTAAATCAAAGATTTTAGAATCCCTTTTGCTATAGAAGTAATGCCTCCGATCTATGGCTTGATATTATTGAAAAATTCTATAAAAAGGTAGATTCCTTAAACTCTAAATACCTCTCTAAAATGGCAGAGCTTATAACCGCCAACTTTGTTATTTCCTCCTCTCAGTTTATCAATCCTCTGGCCATTCTTGCCCCCAAAAGGTTACTAACAAACTTCAAAGCATTATTGGCGAGGTTTAAGGCCGGGTCAAAACAAAAGATGCTGGCATCCCGTCTCAATGGAGGAATGCTTTGAAATCCAAGAAGAATGGTGGTCTGGGTACTATAGATATTCGAAACGTGGTCCGCTTTAGCCGCCAAGTATTTCTATAAAGCCAATATGACAAAATTAAGCACCCGATTTCGATTTCGACAGGCATTATATAAGCAAATGCCATCCTTATGGATGGAGATCTCTCAAAATGGAGCCGCCTCATTCTATCTATTTCCCCTTTACCTTCCCTCACGCCATTCCCCAGTGATTAAGAAGTGGATTTATGCCCGGTTGGAAGTTAGGAAGATGTATACATGGGAGAAGGGATTCTCAATGAACCAATCCATTTTCTCGAACCCGTGATTAATCCTTGACAATCCTAATTTATGCCTAGCCCGCCACTTTCCCGATCAGGCAAAATTATGGAAGACTAAGGGGATAACTTTGATTAACCATCTCTTTGATGATGATGGCATCATCCTGCTCCATAACTCTAAGCTTGCCCAAGAGGACCACTCAAACGAGATTAATTTATGTAGCTATCACTAATATTGTCTTTGCGGGTACTTGGTCCCACTCTTCCGACTCTTGGAACTATAGAGGTAAAACAGCTACAATGTAAAAAGATGCTTATAAGTTCTTGATGAGCCAACAAGAAATCACCTTACACATCAAATGGGATGTCTCTCCTGACATGACCAAGAATAATTTGATCTTTATGTGGAATAGCCCGATAAACCCAAAGATAAAAGCCTTTATGTGGCAATTATGGCAAAGGCCACAGCACCAATTGCAAAAAGATTTCGTTTATCCATGTCTAACTCGGATTTGTGTGACAGATGTCTTGTCGCTAAAGAGGATGAGGATCAATTGCTTAGATCATGCCTTTGGTCGAATGGGTCCTTGAATTAGCCTCTAATTTGCTTGGGCTTAATTTGGTTGATCTCACCACAAGGAATTTTTCATGCCTACCAATCGGACCGATTGAGGATTTATATCCTCCTATGGAGGATTTGGAAAGGAAGAAATACATTCATCTTTGGATGAAATTATCTCACCTGAAGGGATCATAAAAGCGGTAGAATATGATATTAAGTGGATTATGGAAATTAATGGATGATATGTTTTTATGTACAGGTAATTCTTTTTCACACTGAGGAGGCTTCAATGGAGGAAGAACAAGGACCTATATAAAACCAGGAGTGGATTAACTTCTTCTGAGTGCGCAAACTTCAAGACAATACGTAAACCTTCCGCCAATGTGGTTCTGCCGTGACCAAAATTCGACATCGTAGGGGAGTTAATGACCGCTAAGGATGCCAAAGGAAGATATAATATGGCGATGGCAGATTCATGTATGTGCTTATATTGCTTATTTCATACAATCTTCAAGGGGAAAGCAAGAAAGCACACCAACCAGAATCTCAAGGCAGTACACTAAGATCTATTTCGACTCCGTTATCATCTCTTTTGTTCATTTGTTGGACTTTTTTATCCCGTGGTTATCTCTTTAAAACTTATAAGTTTTAGGGTTAAACTTCCCTTGAAAAAAGCGTTTTGTAACCTTTATAATATACTTTAAATATAAATAGCCTTCAATTAAAAAAAAAAAGATAAATGCATATTCTACTGTTATGTCGATGCTACTCCACCATATCATTGTGTCTTATCTTGTAATTCTTTTGTGCATACTCTACAACAAAAGAAAGTTAGGCAAGGGACATAGATAACTACTACAAAGAAACTTATTCGCGAGGCCCACCTGGCCGCCTTTAAACATTCTCTTCACCAGCTCATCTATACGTAGTAGAACATGCAGAATTTGAACCTGCGTTTTGTTGCCTTGTGTTCAGTGCCTGCAAGATAGAAGAATATTGACCATAACGACTCGTTAAGAAAGATGTTTTGTATTATATCAAAAGAATCTAAGTTCAACATACAAAAAATTGAATTGTGTTTGAGCATGGGGAATTCTAACCCTCAGAAGTTTAAAGGAGCCCTATAAATATCGCTTCATGGATAGATCTAAACTTAAGTCTTTAGGCTAACGTTCGACCCTTAAACATTGGCCATTCCAAAAATTTCCGATAGCCAAAAATATTCCGTTTAATGGTTGGGGCAAATTTCAGAACTTAGTGATTTTAAAGTTTGTGTGATCGAGACATGCCCAAAGCAAAACATACTTGGCCACCTATATTGTGGATGACCTTAACTTGGCCACCCTATATTGTGGATGACCTAATGTGGCTTTGAGTAAAAATGGGATGCCTATATTGTAAGGCGTAAGCCTTAAACGGCCCATAAGGTTTTTAAGGCACAATATATGGTTATATGATTCTTAAACACCCTAGGCTATAAGGATTTTAAGCCACAATGATATATAAGGATTTTTAAGGCACAATGATATGGTTATATGATTCTTAAAACGGCCTAGACTATAAGGATTTTAAGGCACAATGATATGGTTATATGATTCATACATCGGGATAAGTTTCCTCTCAATCGGCTCAATCAAGGAAATGATTCATTGAGCATATGCAACAATCATGGCTAAATCATGATTTTTGAACCGGATACTCTATTTCTTAGGAACCAACAATAGAGCTCCCTTCTTTCTAATCCTTTGTCTCAAACTCTTCTATTTTTGCTCTTCTACGTTTATCCTCGGGGATGTCGGATTTAACATATGGATGGGTTCTTCATGCGCCTCTTGGGGCTATTTAACCTTCTCATTAAAGATGTTCAAATAAAAGTTACAAACTATACTTCAACATTAAGATATTTAGAAAGCATATAAATACCTATTATCGGGATGCTCCTTTGCAAAAGCTAATCTTTGCTTTCATTCTTATTATTGTGTTTGTCTGGTCTAGTGTCAAATCCCAAAGATCCAACTTCAATACCTCAATCTCAGCTTTTTATAAGTACCTACAGTAAATCTAGCTACTTTTCCATCAACATTTTTCAATTCACACCTATGCATGTAATAATGCTTCAACAGATTAGTTACCTGTGGTATGCCAGTTCTAAGCTTTTCACACACCAACTACTGGAATTTGATTACGGTGAATCCTCGTAGATATGGCTTTTAATCCCCTCGCCCAAGTCTTCCAAACCAGCTCAAAACAAAAAAAATACCAGCAAGAAGGGCAATTTTTTGCTTCGAGCAAGAAATATCTGTGGGCCTTACGTCCTTGGAGAGTGATTTTCTCTAAAAGATAGATCAAGTTCATTAAGAACAAATTTGGGAAAAAACAAAGTTTCTTATGTGTAAACACAAAACATTTTTGATCGAAAAGAGGTGCCAATGGCTGTAAGCAAGAAAGTAGAAAACCTATTTGGGGGAAGAGCATCGAGGGGCGTAAGAAGAAGACCATGGGGAAGATTTTGCAGCAAAAGTAAGCGATTCAAGTGGGCAAGAGGCTTGGATATGGCTGGGAATTTTTGATATGGCAGAAGATGCTGCTTTTGCTTATGATGGAGCTGCACTTTCCATGCGTGGATGCAGATATCTTAATTTCCTCATTTGATCAAAACCAGATACTACCCGAAATTTGAAGAGAAGGTTGAAGTATGACGATGGCGCATGAACACCTCTCTGCTAAGATAACGAATGCGACTTCGTTTTTACTCAAAGCACGAAAACGAAGATGCATATCAACAAAAACAGGAGGCATACCAAACACAAAATTAGCTTTATCAAAGAATCATATCACGTAGAGATCAATTTGTAACAATTTAAAGGCTTGTACTTTGTGTATCTGCACGAGAAACACATACAGCTTGCGAGGTCAAAACGGCATGCTTACAACGTCTGTCTTTCGAAGTTAGACATACTGCCCCATACCATTTCACACAAAGTTACGTCTATGTAAACAAAACACTTGTCCTTTTGTCGAACCGTGATACGAGATATAAAATAAGTCCTAAACACGCCATGGCATAGCATTTCAAGGTACCCCTACAGTGCTAGATGTTGCGCAGATATAACAAATCGGATAGGGAAAAATAGGGAAAAGGATTAGCGACTGCTTACGGGGATCATCTTCTGAATTGATCTCATATGATGCAAGGAAATTCTATTGAACAAAAAATCCCATCATCGAAAAGCCAAAACCCGGTTGTCGTATTCCTCAGCAGCAATATATTTACATATCCGGTCAAGAAATCCATTTCTAGATGCAAGAGCTTGAATATGGTTGTTTCGATGCACAAATTCATCCACAAAATTGCTCATTTATATGGAATTGAAGTCGAAGTGGGTCATGCTTTGGCGGATGCCCTTAACGCAAAAAAAAGAAAGGAAAAGAAACAACGATGTTCAGACTTACATCGAGGAAAGATTTCCTTGTTCTGTGAGAAAATATTAATGATCAAATTGAACAACTGGCTAATCTCCGCCCTAAAAGATAAGATAAGAAAAGGCAAAAAGTCTCGACACCAATGGTGCTATATTCACTTCTAAAGCCATGTCTGCAAAGGGCTACCTTTCCAGATAAAAGCTTTTGTGAATGCCTTTCTCAATTCCTTTTTTCCCCCTCTTGCTCGCCGCCACACAAAGGAAGCTTAAAGGGTTGCTTAAGATCCACAACTATATCCAACCTTTTCATTAGGAGTAATGTGCCCTCGCAGTCGGGCGCAGTCGGAGAGCTAAGAGACGCCGGAAGATGGATCTGCTATAGCAGCGAGAGCAAAAGGAATCAAAGACCCAGGATTGCTTGCAGAGCAAGAAAGGGGAACCATGCGGATTGCTTGCTCGGGGCGGTCGGGCTCCATAGCGGGGCTTGCTTGCGGAAACCAAGAAAACGACCTCAAAATATTTTTTTTTTTTTTCGTGAACACGATGGTAGAATCCGTGTTTTTAGGGACACGTGGTGAATCCGTGTTTTTTTTCATCAAAGAAAATAAGAGGGGAACATGCTTTATATATGGTATGATAGCAAGCAGGTCAATTCCAATACATCATTTCAATCTTTTGTTGCACCATATGAATATTCTGGTAGCATTTCTTCAAGTTTTGTTCAATACATTTTTGCATAGCTCACTAGAGGTAATAAACTTCGCATGTTACCATTTCATGAGGATTTGCATCGATATTATGTTGGGGGCATACATCATGATATTTGTTTTAAGTTTATGTTTTTACATTTAATTCCTTTTATTCTGAGAGTTTTGAATCTAGAAAGTAGAACGAGGAGATTGGAGAACGAGAATAGGGGTGCTTTTTATTGACCTACTCAAAAATCATGTCGACATTGGTCTTTGGTAAGGTCTTGATACCAGATCATAAAATTTTTCGGCGCCCTTCCGCGTTTCACAAGCACTTCACCCGCCATACTTGACCTTGGCGGGAGTCAAGATCCATCATTCCTACTATTTTTTGGCCAAGTCATCGATCCCGAAATTTTAGTTTGCAATCTCCAATTCGAATTGGAATTTCCCGCCCAAATCAAATCGCACCAACCAATTATCTTTTTTTCAAAGCGTTTTTGAAGCTTTCTGACTATGGTTCTTGAGTTGAGAGATGAATTCCTTGCTTACGTGTCCGGGCATTGTGCTTAATTTGATGCCCGGGATTCTTTGGCGGAGCATGCAAGAGTTAAATCAACAATTCCAGGCGATTTCGGAGTGCCGTTCACAATTTTGAAAGAAAATTACCTTGAAGAATCACCTACACAAATGAAATTTGAGTACTCACATTGAAACAAAGGATTTTACAAGGAATGAAGAAACTACATTTGAAGTAAAAATTAGGATCAAGAATTTCATCATGAAGATGAAAGACCGTGTATTCCTTGTTAAATGCCTCGCTATTAAATTGCTGAATTTTTTTTTGTTCTAAATTCTTTGACCGATGTAATGTAATGCTTTCAAATTGGAGCAGAATTCATTCAATGGTGCTGAGTTTATGGACTTTGAACATGATTTCAACATGTCGGTATGCAATTTAAATTTGTTACTTGGTTTATAAAAAGTAAACCCGACATGCTAAAATTACAGGAGAATATGGTGGAATATCAAATGAGGATGATGAAGTTATGGATGTTGGCAATGTCAGAGAGGTTGGATCACATTGTCATAATATCTGTGTACTTGCTATAATAGAGGTATTTGCATTGATAAATTTCGTTCTGACTGTAGTTAGAATTGCAGTGCTTGCAAACCAAGAGAATTATGAAACCGCTTTCAAAAAAAGACAGGCCGAAATCAGGAGGATTCAAAGACAGAAAAAAAGAGAAGTGGATCTTGAACCCGGCAATTTAGGTGCGCTTTGCAAATGATGCTATCGGTTGGTAAGAAAGGTTCATTCAGCAGTTGGAAGAAAAGAAAGTTGTCAAAAGAATTAGGCAAGCTTGTGAACGAATTGTGTGAGAATGCTACATCTGAAGAAAGAGTGGAAATTCTAGGGGGTGCTAGAAAGTGGATACCTGAACTAGATCTCTCAAACAGCAAAGAATTAAACACAATGAAAACAATCATTAACAATTTGAGGGAGTCTTTTGCAGCTCATAAGTATTCAAAAAATACAGATGTGTGGAGAGCAAGAAGTGCTGCAATGACTTTTACAGTCAATGGTGAAACTAACAAATTCCGCTTTTGCCAAGCAAATGAATCGAATAGGAAGATTGTGTTCGGGCTTGCAAAAATAGAAGATTGGCTGCAGAGCATGGTAGTGGACCATGGTCCATGTTCAAGAAGAATACTAGATTTGACAGACTCTCTTATGATGAGAGGAAGCTAATAGTTGACTTTTGGAGAGACAACACACGAGTGTCTCCATGGAAGAAACATGTTATAAGGATTAGAGTGGCTGAAGGATTCAAGATCATGCATCCATTACACTTCATGGAGGATACTCAGGTTAGTTTGATTGCACATCTTTGGATATTCTCAGTAATTCTTTGTAATTAACGTAATTGTTGTAATTGCTCTAATTTTGTAATTTTGTGTCACGTTTTTGCAGGGTTTCATTTTACCGGTTTGAGGGAAGGGAGTATCCTAAGTTTGAGGGTTTCTTTCTCGGTATTTCATGCCTTGAAACCCCTTTTATGTCAGGAAAGTAAAGACAGAGAGAGACGTCTTTGTTGTGTGTATCATATGAGAGCAGATTTTATTCGACTTGCAATGAACAAAGTAAGACATGATGAAAAAAATTCATGGTCCAAATTGTAAATGCACGTGTGAAGTTTGTGGTCTGGACCAACATGCATGGCAAGGAAGAGCACCTATGCTTCAACAAGTGAGCTTTGGAGGTCTCTTATTTGTCCAAGAGATGAAAGTGAAGAATGGTATGCACATGCCCCGCCTAACTCTCAAGTGCAATAGTTGTGGACCTAGCAAGCTGCCAACATGTCCAAAAGAAGTGAATTTCAAAAATGGTGTGCGGTGGAGTGGAAGACATATGACAAGGTACTAAGATTGTTCTGTTTTTATGCTTCATTATGGTGTAGCTTTTATTCTTTATTTCGTATTTGTTGTAGATATATGAATCGTAGAAGAACCCGATGGCAAAGGTGGTTATAAGCCGGGAAAAAAACCGGTCCACTAAACCGGGTTTACAAGACCACAAGTCTGCCTGATATTTTCGAATGCTAGAAGCAGTCTTTGAAAGAATTCATTCCACACAACTATGAGGCTAGATGGCGGGGCCAGGCAATTCAAGGAGTGTTTGGAAACATTTCCAAAGGATGCAATAGTTTCGTTGATTGATTTTGCTGAAAATTACGACTTCAAAATTCAGCAAGAAATTCAGAGTCTGCATTGGAGGAATGATCAGTGCACAATTTTAGTGCATATATCATATAGACATGCCACCAAAAGTGATGACCCTAAATTGGATGAAGATGAGAGAAGAATCATCAAAGAAACTCACTTCTACATTTCAGATGATAGGGAACATGACACTTTGTTTATGCAACATTGTTTGAACAGTCATGCAGCATTTTTGTCCAGCAAACAAATCAAGTACAGCAGACACATTGTTTGGTCTGATGGATGTTCTAGCCAGTGGAAAGGAAGTAGAACATTTTACTTTCTAGGAAGAAATTATCAAACTAGTGGCATCCCAATAACTTGGAATTATTTTGCTTCTTATCATGGGAAAGGTAACTTTCATTTTCAAGCACCTAGAGTTAATGTTCATTTCCAGCACTAATCTGATAGAGAAACAGGTGAACATGATGGTGCTGGAGCTGTCATTAAGAGAGCCCTAACTCATGAGATGTTAAAACGAAATTCAGTGCCACTTAGAAATGCACATGATGTAGTGGTTTTACAAAAACATTTCGGTGACAACATCACAATGGAAGGCAAGGCCAGAATACAGTGTCTTTGTTGATTTCTTTGGATTTTTATACATTCAATTTGTTGAGCTTGTGAATGCTTGTGTTTGACAGATTTTTTTGGGAAGTTGGCATAGGAGATGTTGATAGAAGTGAGAGGTATGATTGTGCAACTCTATCTGGCTCTAGCAAATTTCATTCCATCAGGCCTACTCAAAGAACTGACCCGACTCAAGTTGCACATATGAACTTCACTTGTTTCTGCCATAACTGCTGGTTAGGGAAATATGCAAAGTGTCCCTACATTGCTAGAATAGGCACGTGGTCATACTCTGAATTAAAACCTATGGGTGCTAATTATGTTGAGGAAGTTGTTGAAGGCCCCATTTTTTGAAGGAGATCATGAGTGGAAATGGATATCATTGTTGTTGGAGATAACTTTGTCGCCAATGCCGAAAGCCTAACAACAAAGAAAAAGTAGACTTTTATATTTTAAAATGCACTAGAACAAAGCATGTTATAGAGAAAGCATACAAGGATCCTTGGGGGCAAAAGTTTGGTAGGAATGAAGTAGTTGTCACTGGAAAATATTACAAGTTGATTAATGGTAACTTGTATGAATTGCTAGAACATGAGCCGAGTCGGTGTATCACGACCATTTGGTTACGGGCGTTAATTTTGATATGACCGATTGAGGAACAACTTTGTTTTAGCCTCCGACATAGTGGAAGATCAAATTATGGATAGCTTGCATCAAAGCACATCCATTTATGCTCAAGAAGTTTTAGAGTCTTCCGAAATGATCTCGAAAGGAAAGAATAAATCAAAAACAAAAAAGAAAAGGCAAAGATGCTTTGTGATTCAAACAGGTGAACCTTAGACCAATTTGTAAATTGTGAAACATATTGTAAATTGTAAATCATATTGTAAATTTGTTGTCATAGTTCATATGTAATCAAATTGGTTGTCAATCATAACCATAAACAATCATAAACAAATATGTAACCATAAACAATAAGGTTTTCAATCATAAACAATCAAGGTTTTCAATCATAAACATAAACAATCATAAACAAATATGTAACCATAAACAATAATATGTAAACAATCATATGCTAGATAGCTATCAATCAAAACCTTATATTCATGTACACCTTATATTCATAAACCTTATTCATTGCTATTCTTCATATGTAAACCTTATTCATAAACCTTATTCATTGCTATTCTTCATATCATATAGACCTTATTCATTAACCTTATTCATTACTATTCCTATTATACATAAACCTTGTAAACCTTGTGTAAACCTTATTCATATGTAAACCTTATTCATATGTAAACCTAATGTAAAAACCTAAGGTAAAACTTTGTAAACCTAATGTAAACCTTATGTAAAACCTAATGTAAAACCTAATGTAAACCTTATGTAAAACCCTAATGTAAAAACTTATGTAAAACCTAATGTAAACCTTTATGTAAAACCTAATGTAAAAACTTATATTCCAGGAATGCAAACCTTATATTAGTGTAAACCCTTGCTATTACATAAATATACAAAAACATGTCAACACTATGGAACAAAATTGTGTTGCATGTATACAAGATCCACATAATATTTAAAAAAAAAACATCCTCATAATATCCTCCTGGTAGATGCTGATAAGATGCTTGGTAGATGCTGAGAGACTGCTAAATTCCAGAAAGTCTTGCCTTTTTAAAAGCAAGATAATTTTCCTCCAATGTACCACTCGGAAGGATTTCTTCTTCATTCTCGCCCTACATCATCGTGTGATAAATCTGCTCCCACATCCCGTGATAAATCTGCTCCTATATCCTCAAAGCATCATTGTTCTTTACATCTCCAGCATCTTCATCTTCTATAGGCTCCAACCTTGCATCTTCATCTTGGCCGGCTTTCAGCAATGTTAGACACATTTCACTCGCAACAAGAAATCAATATTTAGTACAACTAAATTGAACATGGACTACTATTCAAATTTTCGATTAGACTTACCATTTTTTTTCTTGATTCCAAGCTTGGTTCTTGCAAGGGTCTTCTTGTCCGCAGGTTGTCCAAATCGGGTGGGGGTCTTCTTATCCAGGGTTGTCCAAGTCTCGGGAGGGTCTTCTTGTGCAGCAAGATTAATTTAAAATTAATGTAACTTAAAGAGAAGTTATAATACTAAAACTAAATGTGTACCTTTTATGGGAGATATGTGAGCAATTTTACTGGGACTCAAATTTTGTCAATATCTATAAACTGTTCAAATAGAATTGAAGTTAGCACAAAACAAATACATTACAAGATACATTGAACAAAAACTTACTTTAAAACGGGTTTCGAGTCTTTCTTGGTGCTAGCCCTTGTCTTCCTTTTTCTTAATTTTTTGCGGTCCTTTTTCGCTTTTAAATTCAGCACTTGTGTGTTTATTGTACAAAGTGGTGCTGCTATCAACTTCATCCTTTCGCTTCTTATCTTCATCATCTTGTTTGCATTTTCAGTTTGTTCTTCATCTTCATAGTTAGAGTCCTCTTCAATCACAATCTTGAATTCTTTGAATCCCAGTTCACGCAAAATGTTGCTTGGGACTTCCCTCTCCACAACGAGGGAACCACACGGTGCATAGTTTTCAAAGACACTTGAAAAGCAAAACACATGGTACTTATGTCCACATTGGTTTATTTTAACAAAGCGGGTCATATTCTTTGGGAAAACAAAGGCCACATGCCCGACATACATCGATTGAGTTAGCAAAGGCAAAGAATACACACCCATACCCAACTCCATCCGAAGCTTTGGTGCTTTCATTATCTTGTTTGCATGGCTGAAATATGCTTAGCCTTTGCATGCCACTTAGCCATTGATTCCTCAAAGGTATCTATTTTGGGACTTCAGCAAAGAAATTTCTTTTTTATGTGTTCTTCCCCTTTAGAATCTATTTTCAAGTGCTGACTCCAAAAGCTCTCTCGCGATAACTTCTTCATCATTCTTTAGTTTTGCAATAGCATCAACTTCTTCCTCGAAAAATTTCGTTCAAGGTCTTCTCGGACTTCCTTGGCCTCTATATTTTCATATATAGCTTTTGCAAGCTATGTTCCGCTCCCAGCAATAGCACCTTCTTTCCTCAACAAAGACTCTTGTTTTGATAATAGCAACTCCTCTCATCTCTCTTCATCTCAAACAAGCTTACCCAAGTGATCCAAAACAGGCGTTGCTATTCAAACAAGAGGCTGCTGGTCTCTCCCTTAGAAATCACGGCCGGATGTTCGATAAAGCGCAGACAAAACTAGCCCAGTTCACTTTGAATTGCCTGGGGTTGACAAAGCTTCGTTGGGTATTACTCAAGCAAAAGCTCGAGCAAAGGTTACCCTAACCTCATTGTTGGTAGGCTTGCTTTCTGATAAATCCTTTCCCAGCAGGTCATGCAAAGACGGTGGCGAAGGGGCCTAACAAATTTTAAATTTATCTTTCCTTTCCGGTGGGCACCGCCGACTTCAAGAAAATCACGATTGGAAACATCCTTCGCCTTCAAATCCTTTGGCTTCTTCCCTTCATTACACAAACCTCGTTTTGTGTGAAATTCATACTGGGTTCTAATGCGGCAGCTCGATAACATCAAACAAACTTTTTTTAGTTCAATATCGGTAGATAAAGAAAAAAGCATGAGAAATAGAGGGATTTTACCTCATGGGACTTCACGCCATAGCTAGATCTTTGGAATTCTAAGAGTAGCGAGAATGAACCGAACTTCCCAACCCAATTACACTTTCAATTCGAGAAAATCAAAATCATAATCAAAATGATCACGATTCGAAAATCCCTAGCTGCACCTAATCAATCCTCGCTGAAAACTTTTCGCCAAAATCGCACACCCTAAAAAATGATGAAGGGCGTCCTTCAAAAATGATGAAGGGCGTCCTTCACGCCTGAAAAAGCTGAAAATAGGTGCCGAAAATGGGGTCTTTGGAGCCGCTAAATTGGGTAGGTCAATAAAAAAAGCACCCATAGATTAGATTAGAGAATGATGGAGCTATCCATATTCATGTGGTTGCAAATAGGTATGTTCCATTGCATTTGTAATGGTGACTGAATTTAATTCATGAGCAACTCTCCTGATTGGCTCATACACGCTCTTATAGGCAGTTAGGTTTATGCCTATTGGAATGGAGATGGCAGTGTGTTCAAATACACAAGTACGTTGAATACACGATTCTTCTCTTCTGGATACTTTTGTGGAATTTTAAAATCCAAATGTCTGTCCAATATTAATGGTTCATGTCCCCTTATTTTTCTTTGAAAGGCACCTCAACCTTAATTCACCTTTTGCTGTGGGGAAAATCCATGTTTATTCATTCCATATATTTGTATGCTGCCCAATGTTCACTGTAATCTTGGGATGCTTGCTGTAGAAAAAGAGGGTGCAAGTTAAGGTTTCCTCCGCAACAGTTCTTGCTTCTAACAATTCAAACCATCGATGCATTCCATTTTACCCCATTTTTTTTCTATTCTATTCTAATCTTAGTTTTCTTTTTAAGCTTTGCTTTTTAGCTTTTGCAATAACATTATCCACAATCCAAAAAAAATAAACAGACTAGATACTACATGTGAACATAACCACAATCTTCCACCTTCCATTAAACAGACTAGATACTACATGTGAACATAACCACAATCTTCCACCTTCCATTTCAAACACAACCACAATAAGATGTGCGTATGATGCCAATATCCAAATTTTCACTACACTTCAATTGCAATCGTGCTAACTACGAATTGGATTTGTTATCTTTCACAAAACCCTATACCATCTTAAGACCAACTAATATTCCTAACTTTAAATAAACCATGCCACTTTAATCCATCTACACGTTCCATTATTTTTACCCATTCTATGCACGCATGCACGGCTAATGCCCGACCTCTGGTACTATATTACATCTCTCGATGTGATTACATTTATAACTCTATATCCCCCTCCCCCCGCCCAAAAAAAAAACACAAACACACAAACTATATAATGTCTATTCATTCCACACGCCCGATTAATGCGCAAGATCGTGGCACACGTTTCTAGTATATTTTATTTTGCTAGTTTATTATCATAGTTCACCATCATGTTTCTTTATGGTAGTTTGTTTATTTGGTTTATTGTTATGCTTTAGTTATGGAAGGCTATAGACCATTAATGATTCTGGCATTGGTTTTTTATGCAACTTAGAGTGGTTTCCTTTATGAAGTTGTCTACTCTTTTTCATATGAACCATATAAAGAAAATGTTTGAACGTCTTATTATTTAAATATTAGCTAATCGCTAGTGGTTTTACCATCAAGATAATAAAGGCTTATGCCTTTAACTTATTATGGAGATGGAGAAAAAAGCAATGGTGTTTTGGACGATGCAATTGGTATTGGTTTAATAAATATTGTAGGACATACTCAACTTGATAATTATTGATGCTTTGTTAGATTAATTGGTATTGGAACTTGTATTGGTTTATAGAACTTATCAAGATATCTTGATTGTGTATACAAAACCATTCTAAAAAAAATCATGCAAGTTTTTACATTAAACGCCAAGATATGTACATAAAATAATGTGGAATATCTAACAAAAAGCAATGTGCGGATTTAACTTAAAACATACAATCTACAAATGTAGTTACGAGGTCCGTGGATTTGAACCCTAGTAGTTCCAATTCTTTCCATGGCTAGCATTACTTACGGTGAGTTCACATTTTGAATGGAGATAAAAATTTGACCTCGCTAAACAAAATCGTGCACCATCTTGATGCAAATCTTTCAATAAGCCCATCCTCATTTGCACTTATTAGAAAATCACACATGAGTATGTGAAGATCATTACCATGCATTCATGAGGCATTTTGTTTGCCATTTTGGTGACAAATGCATATCCATTTTGTTGCCTACCAAATACCAAATAAGAGTTTCATCAATGTAATATAAGATGCATGCCATAGAGGAATTCGAATTTAAACCCTCTATCATAAATAATATTTGCTTTTTGGTTCTAGAAATTTCATTAAGAATTATTACCTCCAAACTTGCACTGCTGCAAAGCATCTTATGCAGATGCCAAGGTAGTAGTGAAATATGGCATACGATGTTGATTACACCTTCTAGGGCAAATTCATGAGACAAGTAAGCACTACTTACACAAGGAATACCTCCAATAACTTCTTCCTCAAGGGTGATGTCAAAATCAAACATTCTTTGTAAACGATTCCCTTCTTCCCTTTTCCGCATATTTTTTCAAGGGAATTTTCATAATTCCATACACACTAGAAAAAAAGAATGAATAAAGTTAAGTACAAATATACATTGTGATGGGACTTTTAGGGCGGGAAATGGGCCGGCGCTTCGAACCCTAAACCATGGTCGTGGGAGGCACTTCGGGCCATCCTTCAAGGATCAAGATTGCTTGTGGGTCACCGGGGTGGGAGAAGATGCAACCCTATGGAGGAACTTGGTGCTTCACCGGTTTTCCCCGGATGATCTCTTTCACTCAGATCTCTCCCTTCATCTCGCATAGAAGGGGACCTTGAAGTCTGACATCGAATCTTGGCTGGGTGAGTATGCAGGGGACAAGAATATGTCGGCAGCCAGGAGTCTTCAACCCGTTCGCTCTTTGGTTAGAACATAAGATTACTGTTAGGGTTTATAGTTAGGCTAAGTCTTGAGCAAATCTTAGGGTGGTGGAGGTAGAATAAGGAAGACAAAAGGAAAAAATAAAAATAGTTGTAGTTCGATTCAAGGCAGTTCGGTGGGTAGTGGGGCCGTGGAGAAAAAAGGGAATGTCGGGAATTGCATTGGGAATCGTAAAAGGCGTGTAAGGTCGTGCCTTGGATATTGGGATAAAGGACATAACATTTGAGACGAAGAATGGAAAAGGATGGATTGGGATTGTGGATCGAAAAGAGACTATTGATACAGATTACATAAGCTCAAAGAACAGAGGTCGAGCAATCGTGGGCATGGCATTGTGGAAGAGCTGATCAAACTCGAAAGCGTGGACAAGCATCCGACTGTGTTGCTTTCGAGATTTCCTAACCCAAGCCCCCAAACATGGTGAACACTTAACCGAGCAGGGGTAGGCCCGCGGAATAGATGCCAGCCGGTGGTTCACCGCATTCTTGACTATGCCAATGAGATTCGTAATGTGGTGAAGCGTGAATCAAGGACCAGCACGCCCCGCTTTGTGTTGGTAAGCTCAAAACCCAAAATGAAAAATAAACTTAAATATCTATCCAGCCTGGGCCTCATTGGTCGCGGTCCGACACGGCGGGTCCGCTACGCATCTCCTCAAAGCTGAACCGAAAAAGACAAAGATATCTTAATCAAGAATATGTATTGGACTCCAGTTCCCATTCTTCATAGCGTAATGTGAAAACTCCCATTCTCGCCACGCGTGCTCAAAAAAAAAGGAACAATCGGTAGAGCCAATACCCCACTTTTCTTCCGGGAAATGGTATCCGGGATTTGACCCCCAGAATTTATCTGAACTTTTCCATCCGGCACAGTCGCCCCCGCGGGGGGTTAAAACCCCATGTTTGGAATGAGCAGGTCGTATTCTTTGTTCAAGAATACGTAATTATATTGCTATGGAGATCACAACTGATCGAGCCCCCAGAGTTTGGGCTCAGATAGACCTCCTGAAACCAGTACCTGAAAGCATACATTACATTGATTATTTTGGGAATCCCAAAATATTAAAGCTAGCCTGGAATGGTCTGCCTGAACCATGTTCTATCTGTGGATTTCGATTACATGGTGGAGGCATTTGCAAAGGGTCAAAAACAGAGATCCCTAAGCAAAAAGTGGCAATAGAAAGGGAGGAGGAATGGATCACTCCTAACAAGGGGGAGAGCTCGGGAGGTATCAAAATACCCCGCCTTTAAAAAAAAAAAAAGAATGTGAATGGCGGCAAAGAGGAAAGCAAGGAAACAAAAACAAAGGGAAATCCGGGAGCAGCAGAATCACGAGGAGAAAAAAATTAAAGAACAAAAGAGGCAATGGAGGAAGAAGGTCAGATTCCAAACAGAAGACATGGAGATAAAGGTCTTGAACAAGGCAAAGGGGAAAGAAGTGGTAGATCCAGATGCTCTGATTGTTACCCCAGCCCATGAAGGCAGAGCTAGGGTGCTAACCATTGAGGAACCAAGTAGGCCCCCTATTAATGAATACCTGAGTCGATGACTCGGGTGGAAAGTTTTAGAACAGGGAGAACCCTCTAAAACCCTCTCCTCTCCCCAAGTATCCAACCGTTTAAGGATGCTCCTCAAGTGAAGAGGAGTATATGACCACTCAGTGGTGATGAGAATCACAAGGGTGGTTTTGAGGAGGATTTTGAACCCCTCACAAGAGATATCTCTCGCAGATAGAGATCGGGGGACTCAAGAATCGTAAAATGGTTCTACCCACTGATCTAATTATAAATAACTCTCCCATCTTTGGAACAAGTGGCACTGTGTGGCTCCTAACGTGGGGAGATGACATCCAAGGGGTCTCATGCTCACTGGAATGGGAAATGGGGACACCCCGCATGGAAAATTCGGAATGATGAAGATAGCATTGATGAAGACACTCAGAAGAGTCCTTTTTCACCCCCAAACAACCAAGAAAAACAAGGCGAGAAAGGTCTATACTCCTAATCCTTATGGGCCAATCACCGATCCAAGAAGACATGAAGATTGTCACATGGAATGTAAGGGGATCAAAGGGCCCCCGAAACGAAGAAGAGTCATCATTGCCTTGAAAGAAATGAGGGGCTGACATTGTCCTAATTCAAGAACATAGGCTTCCAAGTTTTGAAGCCTCAAATTTGGGAAACTGGGTTATGCCTAATGGAGGGTCCATATGGTCACCAGCTAATGGTACCAAAGGGGGGATCTGCACAATATGGAACTCTTATTCTCCTTTAGGGTCATATCACCACCCTCTCGTAGATGGAATGTCATCTTCCTTAAGGTAGGGAAGACAAAGTTGGGATAATTAATGTATATGCATCCACGTAACCCGAGGGAGAGGGAAAGACAATGGAAGGACATGGCTGACTGGATTCCTACCATGCAAGCAGACAGCTGGGTGTTGAGTGGAGACTTTAACAATACCCCTTTGTGGAACCATAAGGTTGGCAAAAAGTTGAACATGACAAAAAATGAAAGATTCCAGTGGGACAAACTTATGGATATCTTTGTGTACCAAGCCCCCTCCTCAACTAATGTGTACTCCTGGAGTAACAAAAGGGCAGGGAATGATAGGGTGTTTTGTCTCCTAGACAGGTTTTACACTAAAGATGTCAGTATGTGGCCACAAATAATTATAAATGGGGATCACAAAGAATCAATATCAGACCACTTCCCACGATCATGGAAGTAGGTAACTCACCAAAGGGGAGCTAACACCCTTTAAAGTGAACACCGGCCTTCTCAACAATGAAGTCTTCGGCCGAGAATTCCAGGACTTCTACAGATCTCTACCCCCATTGCGCAAAGCAGTGGATCAATGAAGGGTTTGTAAACAAAATGAGAAAGATAAAAGACTGGGTTGAAACTATGGTAAAAAAAAATGGAATGGAAATATGAAAAAGGAAAAACAGACATCTATCTTGGTCAAAGAAATTAGGCAAAGGATTTTTGATGATCCATACAATGTGGATTGCATAAGGAGGAGGAACACCGAAAGAAAGGTCAAAAACATTGAAGAGACAAGCTTAAGGGTCTTATCATCAAGAGTAAATGCATCAATGTTAATCAGATGGACAGATGTAGCTCCCAAGCTCTTCTTCAGTGAAAGAAAAGGGCTTAATCATGAACAATGGCATTATTTCAAGCCATGTAAGAAGGCCAAAAGATCTCAGGGCAGGAAAAATCTATGGACTTCTTCCATGCTAAATACAAGGTCCTCCTTTCTTGACTCACAGGGTGAATGAGGCCAACCTTAAGCACTTCTTTCATAAGATTGGTCCAGCCCGACCAAGCAATTGATGATGGTGATCGCTCCAAAGAACCTTCTACAGAGGAAATTGGGAAAAACTCTCAGGTATGGCTCATGGGAAGAGCCCCGGTCCCCTGATGGAATCCCCCGAATTCTATGTGGCCTTTGGGACATCATGAAGCAGGACCTAACTACATTCATTCAGGAGCTTGGGCTGCCCCAAAGGTACATCCAGCCATAAATGTGGCCCGATTGCCCTAATTCCCAAAGTTGATGCCCCTGTTGCCTTCTCCGGGATTGGAGGCCAATATCACTTACAAACTCTTCATATAAAATTCTTGGCCAAGATCCGCAAACGTAATCAAGGGAGTTCTCCAAAAGATAATAAATCCGGTGCAATCAGCCTTTCCCGAGTAAAAGGAGCATTTTGGATAACTTCATAGGGGCTCATGAGGGTTTACATTGGAATCTTCACCCATCCAAGAAGCGCATGTTAGTTAAGTTGGATTTTAGTCGGGCCTATGATACAATTAATTGGAAGTTCCTCTACATGGCAATGACACGCCTTGGCTTCTCCGATGGAGTGATAGGGAAAGTGCAATGTGATCTTTAATGATGCTGGTTGCTCAAATCATGGTCAATGGATCCCCTACTAAGTTCTTTGAATGCAAAAGAGGGGTTAGACCAGGGGATGCCCTCTAGCCTCTATCCATTTTTAATTGTTGCGTAAATGGTTACCGTGGCCACACTCAATATGGTAGCTACAAAAGAGATCCAGGCCTCCAACTTCCACAAGGTATGGGAGACTTTGTCATCATGCAATATGTTGATGACACATTTACATTTCTCTAATGATGGATCAAGTCTTCCTAATTTCCTAAATATGCTACAACTTTTGGAAATGCTTCGTGTCCTCCCCGAATAAGAATAAGAGCACCATTGTCATGCAAACCGATCAGGATGAGTCGCATGGCATCAAAGTTAATGGACACAAATCTGCCACAAAACTTCTAGGGTTGCCTCTCGGTCAAATCAATATGAATTTACGGACTATGGGACTCAATAGTAAACAGGATGAAGAGGAAGATACGATGTACTCTAAATCTCTTTCTTTAGCAGGTATGTGGGGATAATTAACAAGCAGGATTGCCAAAGACACATCTACTTTTCCTCGGTAATCATAGTCGATAAGGCATCATATAGGAAACCGGAAACGCTATGAGGGAATACATTTGGCGAGGGAGCAAGAATGGTCTCCTCGATAATTTGACCTACAAAGAAGGAAGGTGGATTAGGATGTAAAGACTTATTCTCCCAAGCTCAGGCTCTGGCCGCTAAAATAGTCCGGAGATCCCCCGACCAAAAATCCATCACCGCTCTCAAACTTGTGAAATATTGGTTAGGGACCACAACCATAGTAGGTGCCCCTTCTCTTCCTCATCAACTCCGGGACTCGCTTTTTTACCGATTAAACCCACCCCGCACATCCAAAATTCAGACGTATTTTTCACTGAATCTGGTCTCTCCATGCAAGCGGAAAGCAAGGGAGCCGGACTTCACAATGACAATCATGGTTTCTTTTGGCATCGATCCGTAAATGAGGATGAAGGTTGTTTGGCCCTCAAGCACCCTCTCAAATACAAGGAATGGTGCTGGGCTAGGCACACTATAGGCTCCCTAAGGAATAATGAGACTTGGAGAGAGTGGGGGAGTTAACTACTTCGGTTGCACGATTTGAGACTAACAGAAAATCTATTCCTTAGTCACCAGGCATCCTGGGGGTAATGATAACCGTCTCCATAATTGGATCTGGATGGTAAGGGATATAAGGGTATCGTGATCTATAGTTCGCATTACTTGACAAGAGTCAACTCAAAGTTTGCGTAACATGGAGTTGTCAACATGATCTGGTATGCAGATTATCGACGGGGTTGGAAGCTTCAGCAGTAAAATAAGGTCATCTTCTTTAGATGGCTCTTACTTAACCAAAGCCTCAAAACCAATAGCTATAGGGCCCGGTTTGACACTAACATATCCGCATGTGCCTTAGGCTGTGGTCGCCGAAACGAGCCCCACGCCTTCACCGCCTCGGTTAGCCCCATTCGGCAATGGGTTAGACCCTGTTACAACAAGTTCCTACGGATGATGCCTCCTTGCCGCGGTTTCTCAACAATGCAAAGATCCTTCAAGGGCACTCTCAAAACTCTAGCCTTGGGCTATCCGGAAACATAGGAATCATTGGGCCATCGAAGGGACTGCCCCGAGCCTATCTCGATCTTAAAGCCTCTTTTCGAGATCCTCCTAGCCGAGGAAGACCATGGCACATGTGGCAAACAAGGGTCTAAAATATGATCGCAAATGGGGATTCCTTGGGAACCTTCAATGGTTTCTTTCAATTTTTGCAATTCTATTTAATGATTTGGATAATGTTCTTGACGTAATTTCGGGAAGCGACACTATTGGGGGACATGAACACTTAGTGGATCCCGCCACGCCCCACTCTCCAACCAAGAAGTCATTGATGCTCGCTTTTGGGTCAAGACGAGGTTATCACCAGATAACCTTTGAGAGGTTGGTCGCGCACGAAGACATCCGAGGTTTAATCAAGAAATCGTGCCATACTACGGCAAAAAAGAAAATCCATGAAGATGCCCGTGGACTCCTGGATTATGCACTGGCTGAACTCCACCGGGCTATGGTCCAAATGAGCTAGATGACATGATGTTTTCATCTGCCACGATGAGGCCTTTGCAATTATATCAATGGAGGGAGTTTGATATACCGTGAAACGTAGTCTCGCTTTTGAGTAGATATATTCTGAACTTTAACTTTAAGTTTAAAGTGCTTTTCTATATTTGAACTCGTTTAGTGCCCTTCATGAAGGGTCTATGATAGCGAATAGCTATCCACTTTTTCCCAGTAGTACTTCCTACTTTGGGTTTTTGTATGATCATGTAATTTTCCCATCTGATAGCCACCTTTCCAAAAAAAAAAAAAAAAAAAAAAAATATATATATATACATTGAATGATCACTTTCAACAAATTGTATCTTGAACTGCACAATCTTTATTAAATGCCTATAGGAATAACCATTAGTTCTCATTATGTAATGTGGAATGGGAAGGGGAGGGCATTCTTGCCACTCGACTGCAAGCGACCGGGAGGGCGCTGAGGCGTGAATAGATTCTGCCGCAGTCGGGGCTGGCAAAATGCCCACCCCCTTCCTCGCTTCACGCACGCCAAGGCAAAAGTTAACCGGATTCTATAGGTTTTGTGGTAGTGATTTGTCATTCTTGATTAGAAAGGATGAAATCGCTGGAAGGCGGGTAATCCACTTGCCTTGACGTAATTGTATTTGAGTACCCCATTATGCAAGAGTAACTTTAGCCCATTCTTTCATCCTAAAAACATGATGATCTATGTTCTAAATTGAATGCCCATATTTTCTTTTTAAAATAGATGCTACAATTATATGTGAAAAATACCGGTCAAAACGGAAAAGATGACAAGAATGATGGTTTACCTCTAAACCGCAATCATATTTCTTTTTACGGTTTCTTTTTGGATCAATTACCATTCCAACCCCAGCTAGGAAAACGAAAAAGCCTATCAAAGAACAATACTAAAACTAAAAGCATAATTTACAACGTCCAGAATGGAGAAAAGGGTTCATTGAAGAAATTAGACGAATCCGAAGAAATTAGAAGAGTCCAATAAATCATGGCATAGACACGTGGATGTTCTTATAAAATTAGTGCCTCTTCTTTAATCAAATCACGATGCCTTCAAAGCTACACATTGGTTCCGATCATATCTTTGGGGATAAGCTCTTATGACCCAAAAATCCATCCGCTATACTACTTCATGGATGCGACTAAGGAATTGCCGATATTTGGTATACTTTTTGTGATTATTTATCCTCTTTTTAGGCTAGTAAAATATGACTCAACTTCAGTTATTTATACAAGAAATTTATTGAGGCTGACCTTGGGCCTCGAACATTTCTCTTCTTGCCTCCCATGTGGGGTTGTACCTACTATTAATGTCTAACCGCTATGCAATGCTTGCTTAACAATTTTATTTTGCGGTTCGGTTCAAAGTGATGTGGAGAAGGACTTTAGCATGAATTTTAAGTGACAAAGTTTTTGTGCATCGGAGCCCGTAGGATGCATTGATGCTATTAACTTACAATCGAGCTGGTCATGGTTTCTTCTGCCTCAAGGCCAAGTCCAAATCTAGAACCTCTTCCAACCGTCATTTTTGAATCTCGCCTAATAAATAAAGAGTTGACTCATTAGCTTGCAAATGAATTGTCACCATTTCATTAGGGTTGTGATTGAGATGTCACAATTAAAACATTGAGTTGAGAGGCGATAATTGCTCGCGTGCTTTGGTGCTCATTATTGCTAGCACGTTAAATCCTCAAGGATGCTCTATAATAATACTACGTAAGAAGACCTCATATGTAGTAAATTGATCCGTAATATCTCATGGAGATTCAAGTTCATCGGCAGAGGAGCAAATGGTCGCGGACAGTTGGAAAGCTTAATAGGCCGGTGAATATCAATAGTTAATTGGCCTCACGCTTGCCGTGTGGAAAGAAACGCATTGGCAATGTATTCTTTTCCACTTCTTTATGTTCTTGGTCACGGGCGCTATTGAACGTAGACGACATAAAAAGGCCCAGGTAATACACGCATCACCGGATGGGGATAGGGGGGTACTTGGACTCTTGTTTCGGGAAGCTGCGGGACCACTATGCTCGAACGGATAATAGTGGCACACTACAAACAAATAATAGAACAGATAATAGTGGCTCCATTTTACTGCGTTCGCCTCGTTGCCCATGAAGAAGCAGATTATCGCCACCATTCGACGGGGGGCCCACCATCTTCGCTTGAGGCGGCCTATGGTTGGAAAGCCGCCGGATGGGCTTTGTTAGTGTTGTTCCCTGGGGGTTGTTGGGGATGAAAGCCATGCCTTCCAGCTGTCATCGGCCTATAGTCGGTCAGGGCTCGCTACATTCTCTTAGTGGGACTGGTCCGCCCGCAAGACGAAGCTTCTCAAGACGCTAGTCGGTTGATCCCTTGGCTCCTACCTCCGGAGGTTTTGATCTGCCGGACTCACCTCGGTGGGTGCCCACCGAGGTGCCGGAATTCATGTGTATATATATGTATATTTGTGCGGTTTGCCGGCGGTTTTGTTGTCGCGACGATTTTTCCCTCCTAGAGAGGGGGTTTAATCCGGTAGCAACGGGCGCATCGACGCGTAATTTGGGTCCCATAGGCCGATTGGCCTCCGGGACAATAAAAGAACCTTCCTTCCTTCCTTCCTTCCTTCCTTCCTTCACGAAATGCATTTATATTTCTAAGAAAACAAAATTTCAGCTTCAATGGAGTTGTAAAAAAAAAAGATAAAATCCTATATTATAAATTTTTAGTGTAAGCGTTGGACCCCTAAATTCTATGGCCGGGATTTTATCAGATCAAGCGGTGGCCGGACGATGATGCCATGTAAGAATTCTTTTTTTTTCTCGAACGGTTCTCTTCGCCATGATGATGCTACTTTGCTATGCCCTTTCTTCACTTTTGCCTTTGCCTTTACACAAGTAAGGGATGTGGCAATGGTTGATGATTTCTCTAACATTCTAAAAGAACATTGTAGGCCGACAACCGCGAGAGGATGCTCTTAGGATTCTAGAAACAATGTCGAGTGTGAATTGGGAAAGGAAACCATCGAAATGGTAAAAAGTATTGCAAAGGTCAGCTACAATGGTTAAGGGAGACTTTTTCACTTCAAAGACAATGAGATAGAATGCGAGAAGTTGATTCAGATTAACATATGTTAAGTTGATTGATTAAGTTGATACGCACCGATTCATGCGGTTTTGGGTTATATATTGAAATAGTGAAGACTTATATATAACTTCGAGGCGGGGCAATGCCACAATTTTGTACATGTTATAGAGGCAGATATGCCACAATTTTGATGTAATTCAGAACATAAATACAAGATCTTTCAAAGTTACAATTGCATTGATGTTTTTGTGTGAGTGCTTTTGCTTTAATAGTCAAACTATGAATAGTAATTGAGTCAATACCATATGAGCGTATTTTTGTTGAATACCAAATGAATAATGAATTTAAGCTTGAGCTTGGGAGGCTACATATAATCTGTTGGCAAGTGTCTTCAGCCATAGTATACAACATACCATCCTCTTCATCCGCAATCATTTCAAAGTTAGCTACTCTTACAAGGTGGCTATACACACTAGCCACTGTGGTCATCCAAGAGCTCAAATTTGAAACCACCCACCGCTTTTATAGTAATATCCACGAGACAATAAATGATTAAACTCCAAATACATTTCCCCATCCATCCACATAATCCTCAAGCAAAGTGTTCTTTGCTTCAGGCACTTCAATACATAAAAATCAACCCTCTTCATTATCTTCCTCCTGATTGACAACAAAATTATCTTCAACCTCTACCATAGAACTAGCTATGTCATAGGCTTCCTCATCATCCTCTTCTTCATGTTCATCTTCTATCCAAAAGTCTTCATCTCGATGCTTTATTAGCATCATTAGTTGCTTTTAATCTTCTTCGAGTTTTAGTTCAGTAGTTTCCCAACCACCAATGCGTTTGGAGTCCCATTGGAATTGAACACAATTCTCACGAAGCATGAGAGGTCTATAAGCTACCTTTTAAAGTGTTGTCCTTGTCACATGGTCTTATGCAATGGAGTTGTGTCGTTCCTTTCAAAGTATGACCATCAAATCTCTCGATCTATCTATTTTTGAGGGATCAATTTCCCGAAAGTACGCACATAGTCTTTGTCAAAGTGCTTCGGGGCTGAAATAGTTGAAGAATATTGATATCAAAAAAATAAAAAAGAAGACAATCAAAATTTAGGACTGGGAAATATCATGTTTTACATAATAGAGTAGCCCATTAACAACCACATACACAAACAATTTATAGATTCATGCCCGTAATTTCTAAGTACTTAAGTGCTTAAGTGCTTTAAATGCTTATGCTTTTAAGTATGCAGAGGAAAACCGATAAAGTTTACCTTGTTATGTCATTATCGATTGGGATTGTTGTTGAAGTACCACCTAAAGAAATGCAACTACCTCCTTTGCACATTGCAATTTCTTTCCATCATATTTCATTTGTTCCTTTGTTAGAATCCTTTTGATGACAGCTCCGCTCACCATCATGCTCACCTTTTCCATGTGAGCTAGCAAAAATTCAAAGAGAATATCCTATTGAAGATGTTTGTGAAACCTACCAAGGAAAAATGGTCTTGAAGATTTAAACTATGAAGAACGACCGCCGCTCGAGAAAACATGTTTGTTATAGTTAATTCCCATAGACTTTAGCCAATCAAGATGATTTTTGGAGACAATCTTTGGACAAACTCAATTATCATGAGTTTTGTCATCACCGATATAGAAGTGAGTCTCCTTCACAATTCCTTTCAATGAGTTTTTTTTTTTTTCTTTTGCAGCATTTTTTCTTTCTTTGTCATCTTCTTCCTTCTTTTTTGTCTTGCTTACGCCTCGATTTTCTCATTCTTCAGTAGTTTATGTGTACAAGAATGGAGACTGTCGGTATGTCAATGGCGTGGATTTGAGCTTCTTGTTGAATTTTAAATCCTTAATTTCTGCAGAAAAATCTATCACGAGAGACAATAGTATCATCGCAAATCTTCGTCAAACATTGCACGAATTGTTTTGCTTGCCAATGAGCTTTCCTAGAATTATATGGAACAAATGTCTTGAGTTTTAGTTGCATCTGATGGAATTCAAAAGGAGAACCCGATTTGTATGCCAATCTTGTAACCTTTGAAGGTTTCTTGCCAGCCCTAGTTTTTCTTTGTTCGTTCATTTCTTCTTTGAAGAGGATAAAGCTTTAATTTACCTCTATAGTAACACACATAAAACTCAGAAAAAAGTAAACTACTTTTACCAATTTCAAACACTTTCCAATTAGCATCTGCTTATTATTCTTAACCTTCTCTCACGGGGCATGTTGGCAGACCTATATTAAAGCAATCAAATATGTTAAAATCGAGGGCAATCAAAACTGGAAATTGCAAAGGAAACCACACTTGCCTCTTCAAACCCACACTTTGTACATGTGCATTAGACATGCATGCTTCAATGCCATTCATCATTTTCATCCTTAAGCACACAATTTGTCTCCAATAATCACTAGTTGATTTGATTATGTGTTCTTTAGCAATACATGTTGGACCGAACCACAAATTACGCACTTACACTTGCAATCTTTGTGTACACCATAAGGATGATTCCTCATGTTATTTATGGTATCATTGGCAAACTCAAGATGCGGATGGTATTGGCAACAACATGTTTCTCTTTTCTTGAAGCCTCTAATATAGCTTGGTTTCAATCTTTCAAAAAGTCTCTTTGGGATATCTTCATATCGGGATGTTCCTTTTCAAAAGCAAGGTATAGTTATAAATCGAACAAAAAACAAATTTAGATTTTTATAACCATGTAAGAAATATAGAAACTAAAAAAAGCATGAGAATAACAAATAAATGGTTCAAAGAATACATTGTCCTTTCGCATTATTCTCATGCCAACCTTTCTTCTCACAACACTTATCTCTTCCGGGGAAAGTGCATCAAATCTCTTCTTCCTTGCATGCATTGACCATGGATCAAACTCTTGCACATATTCGGCTTTCTAAATACCTGGGCTACAATTTTCTTGGGAATTGAAAGAAGCCTTGAAATTGCTCTCGATTAATCCCTTTAACTGTGGAAGTACACCGCCATTTGGAGGGTGGTCTTCCTTGCTTTGGAGAGTACATCAAGATTACTTCTTTGAAATTTTGTGCACCGCATGGTTTTCTCTCACATTGGAAATCATTATCTTTCATCACATGAAGTTCCTTTGGGATCTGCCTTCAATAACCGTGGTAAAATGTTTGATCTTTTTTTAAAAAGCGGTGTGCTACTCTTCCTTTTGAATCATCATCAAAGACAATTCCTTACAATGTGAAAAAAAGAGTCCTCTAACTCTTTTGAAAGTTTACGTTTGTGTTCTTTGATTTCGAAAATGTTCTTTTTTCTTACGTACTAAAGGTGCAATGTTCTCCTTCTCCAATTCTCTAATCCTCTTTCGGATTCTCGTTTTCTTACGGATTCTAGCTCAAGTAAATTCTTCTGTTTAGCGTAATCAATGCTTTCGAGAGAACTTGCCATGAAATTGATATGATCAAGGAATTGCAATTCTAATTTGTCGAATTGCAATTGAAATGAACTAGTTTATTTAATTGAAGAATGATAGCAAGAATCGATACAAATTTCCATGCCATCCAAAATCCAGTCATCCCTACAGAATCAACTAAGAAATCAACCTTTGCCCAAAGAATCAAATCCATGTCATCCCTTCCTCACCGGGAAGAGGATTGCTATTTCTAGAATAACAACCTCATAATTAGATTACTCTAAATTTTGATCGAGGAATAAGCACCCAAAGCACTTTAAAGCAAGTGTCCTGACTTTTTTTTTTGGGGTACCACTATCAAATTTAACCCGAATGGCACTTTTATCCTGGATTGGATTGAAGCTTTTATCTGTGGTATCTTGCTCAATAAAAATCATCGTGGATGTTCTTTACCTCGACGTGACCGGGATTCATTAGAAAGGGCGAACCATGCGGCACAAAAGCTTCATGTCAATCATCTCTAATTCCCAATGTTGTTTATTGGAGTCAGGGCATCCAACTTAGCTCTTATCATGTATGATGCTATGGCCTCATAGAAACTTCTTTTCATTCTCCCATTCGTGAGTTTTAATTTGGAAAATGGCTTTTATCGTCCAATGTATTTTTTTACTACTCTTGGTGAAATAGCTGGAAATAATGGCATCTTGAGAGGTCCCATATCCTCTACTTTTTCCCATTTCTCATCCGGTATTTTCATATCTTGCAGATTGTTTTCTAAATGAGTATTTTTCTGTATTGTTCGTTTCATTTCTCGAGTCCTCAACATTCCTTTAGAGTCACGGGGACCGGGCTAGGAGGAAAGACGATAAGCATTATAACATTAGAAAGAAATAAATGATATAGTTATAAGCTAGAGGCATCTTTCCATGGGTTCATCAAGCAAAGAAACTTGCACATGGCTTATTTTCATTGGCACCCATCGATGCTTAGTTTTTAATTTGACATTAATTTTTGACTTGCTTTGACGACAGTCCATTGCCTTATTTATGACACTAGATGGATACGGCGAAAGGGTTGTTTTGCAAAGCGTAGGATGTGTAATTTGCCGGGCAAACTAATGAGACCATTCTCTTCGGTTATATGGCGGAATGGTTTTTTTCATATGTTTGATGTCTTTTTTTGGCTCCTCCCGCAGGATTTGAAACCGCAGGGTTACGCATTTTGGAATGCTAATAATGACTAAGAGGAACCGGATATAGGAATCTGAACCGGTTGGTAGAGATGCCCCTCCAAATTGACTTCTACAGGTTGTTGGTTTTCTTGTGGCAAGCGTTTGGACACAACAAATTATGGATCTTATGCGGCGGGGGCAAGAATATATTTTGAGAGTAGTTTTTTATGGTAGAAATGAGAATATTTGATTCTTGATGGAATGGGATGCAGGAGCGATTAGCTTATGAATAATGAGAGTGAATAAATGGATGGCTTTTTATCACGAGGATGATTCTAAATGTCCCCTTTTATTTGACATGTTGAGGTGGAACAAATAGTTTTTACACATTTAGGAGTGGATAGGTGAGGCGGATAATTTCTCTCAATAAAAAATGTTTAGCCAAGATTAACATCATGTAGGCTTTTCGAGCACAGGTTAAAACCCCCTGGCTATCAAGCGAAGTAAAAATAGGAGATTATTTGAGTTTCGCGGCTTCCCTTCTTAGATTCATAATTTACTTGTCTCACTACAAGTTAGTAGCACTTAATCTTTGTTGATTTACGATAAGATATACAAGTTAGTAGTGCTTAACCTATTTACGAGAGAGAATCAATCATCTTATAGTGCATGGTGATGATCTTAAAAGCGGTTTATGTCTCAAACAAGGCCACCAAAGAAATTTCTATTTGTAGAACGAGGCCACCTAAAAACCTTTTTCTTTGCAAGAGCGTTTCATTTCATGCCTTTTATATATATGATATCCACATGCTAGGTTTTTTTAGGATTTTTTTTAAAGGAGGGTAGGATAGAAAGTGTTGTAATTACTAAATATTTAGATTAAAATAAGATTAGCTATGTATCGTTGTTGGAAGCTCCATGTTATGTGGCTATTATGAAAAAAGTTACATGGGTGTAACTTAAATCTTGACATGTCTAAATGTTGAACCTTTAGGATCAGATTATCTCTTAGCTTAAAATCTTCTAATGAATTTGATCAAGAAAAGACTACTTTTATTGCTATAGGTTTCTTAATCAACAAAGAATAGACTACCTTCATGGCTAAAAGGTTTTAGGTGCAAAGAAATAGGACAAGCCATTAAAAGGCCCTTTAATCAAGAGCTAATGAATGTATTAATTGTACAATGTTTGGTTTCATGTTAGATGATAATCTAACCCTTGCCAACAATTAGCCTAAGTTGCATACAACACCCCCTTTGCGAATGACACGTTATTCCTAACTTTGGGAATTGTGATGCTTTTCGATTGTTTCTTTATAAGAATGAATGTATATTTGTGTACCTTGGGAAGCTTAGTAATTTACATTCTATGCAAAATCCTAAACTATTAACAAAAAATATGGCATATAATCAATGAAGCATATATTTAAACAGGTCTTCAAGTTCAAGGCATATGACATTTGATTCAAACCAAATCCAAAGTACAAAGAAAAGTAATAGAATATCAAACCATGTTAAAACAACTATGACCTATCATGTTGTATATATCGGTTATTCAAATCAAAGATCTTTGTAACCCCCAATAAATACAAGGTTATATTAGGGTTAATCATTTACAGTACCTCACGTTAGCCCAAAGAACGCCGGGCACCATAACAATAAAATATTATTCTTAGATCGAGATGGATAGGGTGCTTCCACGTGTGAATTTGCCCCAACTCTTTGCTTTACACCCACATGAGCCGACCCTTGCATTTCTCCATAAGTATTCCTTCCTTTAGGCGGACTCCAACACCCATGTAGCATCCTCAAGAGTACCTTGGAGTGATTTCAATCTACTCCTTAATCATCTCTAACAAAATTTGGAAATTCTAATATCATATGGGATTGCTTCTTTGGGGAGTTACATAGGAATACATTTGTATCTTAAAGCGGTAAAAAATCCAAAATTGATAGGACTAGTTTTCTATCGGTTATTGCAAAGGAACCGCCCACCTTGGAGCAAGTTTGTTACACTTCCCAATTCGTAGCTTGGCTTGCTTCACTTTAATTTCTAGCCAGGATCATTGTATCTTCTATTTGGGATTCTCTTGCTGATCTATGCTTATTTGAAGGACTCTTTTACTGCTCTCTAGCTGCTAGGAGATAATTTCTAACATCTTCTTGCTAACTCTTGGATATATGTATGGAAGTCGCTTGTAGCTTCTACTTTTTGGAGGTGATTGTGCATGTGTCTGTCTTTGAGTATTTAATCCATGGGGATGATCTTTCATGAATGGCCGGGCTCTCTAAAGGGCTCGGGATTTGAAGTTGTTCTATCTTTCGTCTTTCAACAACTCGATATTGTCAATGTAGTTGGTGATGCCCTTCCTCATGCCGGACCAAAATTTAATTACTTTATTTTCAACTAAGTTTTCAACGAAGCCGTGGTGGCTATATTTCGATACTTCGTCTTGAGGCAAGGCTTATCTTTAAAATATAAAAGTTTACTTATCAATCCTGCCTCTTTGCAAACACTAGCCCATGCGCCCCGGTATTCCTTTACTTGCGGCTAGTGCTTCTTCAATCTTCTTGTCGAACTCGTTAGATAAAGTTTGAGATCGCATTACAATGAATTTTCCTTACAAAAAAATGTATCGATAGAGAGGAGTCCACTACCATCTAAGCTTGCCTTTGTAAGATTATCTTGACATTCTATTACATGTATGAATTCCATTCAATACATTTGCCTCGGGTTGACGCCGGGTGATTGCATGAAAATGTCTTTGGGGGGCTTTGATGATCAGTATCTGCTGAAATTGCCTACTAAGCAAGTAATGTCACTATATGCCACCAAAAACTTTTCTTTGTAGAGCGTTTCATTTCATGCCTTTTATATGATATCCACATGCTAGGTTTTTAGGATTTTTAAAGGAGGGTAGGATAGAAAGTGTTGTAATTACTAATTATTTAGATTAAAAATAAGATTAGCTATGCCCATGTATCGTTGTTGGAAGCTCCATGTTATGTGGCTATTATGAAAAAAAGTTACATGGTATAGCTTAAATGTGGTATGCTTCAAATGTTGAACCTTTAGATATCTTTTATCCTCTTAGCTTATGCAAATTGGATCACAATGGTTAATTATAAAATCTTTCTAATGAATTTGATCAAGAAAAAGACTATTTTTATTGCTATAGGTTTCTTAATCAACAAAGAATGGGTACCTTCATGGCTAAAGTTGCTCAGGTGCAAAGATATAGGACCATGCATTAAAAGGCCTTTAATCAAGGCTAATGAATGCCATAACATTCTTTGGATGGGGGCTATTCATGTTGAAGCCCCTATTGCAGCCTCATTATGCTATGAGTTATAGAGGCATTCTCTTGAGCTCCTACCTTAGTTTATCTCCATCTTCTCACTTGCCTTCCTAGTGTCCCATCCTATCTACCTACTTCCCTACTTAGTTTTTGTTTTGTAGATTCTGAGTCTTTGCCTTCTTGTGTGATCAGGTGGTTTGATCTTGTATTGGTGAAATTTTTTGGGTTGTGTTCTTTGCGAAATTTTGATCCACGAATCTTGTGGCTTGGATGGAGGTTTTACCTGCTTGTGTTTTGTAGAAGCTTTACAGCTTTCTTGCTTGCCTTTCCTGTCCAGAGACATCTTCTATTTTGATGTGTATGGCATTATTTGTATTTATTAATAATATATGGCAGGAGCAATATCCACATCCTTTTTGATGTTATCTTTAATCGATGGACATGCGGCGTTCTCCCATATTTTCGTCTTCCCATTGCGGTTTGATCAAGATTATCCATTCTTTGGATAATCCGCCAAAGGTCAAAGGTATATTTTACTTGGGGGTTTTTCTTCATGGATCGACCTCCGGTTTGCTTTCAAGATTGTACTGCGTAGTTTGGCGGCTCCATTTTGTTACGCCCAAATTGCAAATGGAGTAGATTTACGCAGATATTGTCTTGTCGGTCGTTAGTCGTTTGAGCCGGAGCTACAATGATTTTTCGATTGAGTAGTCGTTTGCTCGTCTGACCACTTCATTTGATCTCATCGGGTTGCAATTAGGTTTAAAGCTGAAAGTTTTTATTGTGGCCATTTGCTTGGCGGCGGCATTTACCAAGTTGCAATCAGGTTAAAAGCTCACGGAGGGGTTTTTATTGTGGCCATTTGGCGGCGGTTTTGTTCTTACGGCGGGAGGCATCTTAGTCCTTGGCGGTGTAAGCAAGCCCTTCCTTTCCCCAAAACCTTGGTTTCAGGTTTTGCTTTTAGTTCTCTCCATTTTTGATTGCATCTTCCTCATTGAGGTGAGATTAAGCCTTTGCTTCCCAACCCTTGTTTCAGTTTGCTTTTTTGGTCTCTCTATTTGTTTGCATCATGCCTAGAGGCTAGGAGCACTTCCAGAGCTGCTTGTGATCAAGGCTGCGTCCTACCAAGGCTGTGACTGTCAGTTAGGGAAAAGCGCCCAGTGGGTGAGTGCGGGGCTGGAAGATAGCATCTTGGATGCTCACGGAAGGGCAGGGGGGCGTTATCGAACCGGTTCTTGGCGCCGGCTTGGAAAGGGGAATGGAATAAGGCTTCTTTGCTCATAGGGATGATAAGTTTGGCGGAGTTGGATGCTAAAGATTTATGCTAAAGATTTCAGCCTCTTTGAATATCCGCGGCAATGGAAGCGGGATCGCGCTTTGGGAAGGGGGGTTTTGCCTTCTATGGCGGCTCAATTAGATTAGCTATGTGTATGCGTTGTTGGAGCTCCATGTTATGTGGCTATTATGAAAAAATTTTACATGGTGTAGCTTAAATGCAGGTATGCTTGAAATGTTGAACCTTTTGATCTGAGTTATCTCTTAACCCAAAATCTTCTAATGAATTTGATCAAGAAAAAGACTACTTTTTATTGCTATAGGTTTCTTAATCAACAAAGAATAGACTACCTTCATGGCTAAAGGTTGTAGGTGCAAAGAAATAGGACAAGCCCATTAAAAGGGGCCCTTTAATCAAGAGCTAATGAATGTATTAATTGTACAATGTTTTTAGTTTTCATGTTAGATGATAAATCTAACCCTTGCCAACAATTAATTAGCCAAAGTTGCTATACAACACCCCCTTAGCGATGACATGTTATTCCTAACTTTGGGAATGGTGATGCACCGGTGTTTCTTTATAAGAATGAATGTATATTTGTGTACCTTGGAAGCTTAGTAACTCTTACATTCATGCAAAATCCCTAAACTAATACCACAACAAAATATGGCAACCCAATGCGAGAAGCCATATATTTAAACACAGTCTTCAAGTTCAAGAGCATATGACATTTTGATTCAGAAACCAAATCCAAGTACAAGAAAAGTAATAGAATATCAAACCATGTTAAACAACTATGACCTATCATGTTGTATATATCCGGTTTATTCAAATCAAAAGATCTTTGTAACTTTAATAAATACAAGTTATATTGCGGCTTAATCATTTCTGGTACCCAATGTTAGCCCGATATTTGAACACCATAACTAAATAAAATATTATTCTTAGATCGGTCTTGATGGGGTGCTTCCGTCATTTGCCCCCAACTCTTTGCTTACACCCATGAGGCCGACCCTTGCATTTCTCCATAAGTATTGTTATTCCTTCTTTAGGCTGGGACTCCAACACCTATGTAGCATCAAAATTACCTTTGGAGTGATTTCAATCTACTCCTTAATCATCTAACAAAGTTGAAAATTCTAATATCTCATATGGGGTTGCTTCTTTGGGGGAGTTACATGGAATACATTGTGTATCTTAAAGCGGTAGAAAAATCAAATTGATAGGACTAGTTTTCTATCCTCTAGGTTATTGCAAAGGCAGCCCACCTTGGACAAAGTTTGTTACACTTCCCAATTCGTAGCGGCTTGCTTCACTTTAATTTCTTTGGATCGTATCTTGCTTCTATTTGGAATTCTCTTGGCGATCTATGCTTATTTGAAGGACTCTTTTACCGACTCTATTTTGCTAGGAGGTAATTCCTAACATCTTCTACTAACTCTTGGATATATGTAGCCAAAGCTGCTTGTAGACTTCTACTTTGACAGTGATTGTGCATGTGTCTAGCACGAGGCATTAATCCATGGGGATGATCTTACGCTTAGCGTAGGGGGCTCTAAGCATTTCGGGGTTGAAGTTGTTCTATCTTAGGTCTGGCACAAGCGATATTGCAGGATGTGGTTGGTGATGCCCTTCCTCATGCCGGACCAAATTTAATTGCTACTATTTTTCAACTAAGTTTCCACGAAACCCCGTGGTGGCTATATTCGGATATACGCATGCAAAGCTTATCTTTAAAATATAAAAGTTTTCCTATCTTTTTATACTATTTATAAGTTTCACTTTACTTATCAATCCACAGCCTCTTTGCAAACACTAGCCCATATCGTCCTGGTATTTTCCTTACTTTGACTGAGTGCTTCTTCAATCTTCTTGTCGAATTTCGTTAGATAATGGTTGAGAATCGCTTACAATGAATTTTCCTTACAAAAATGTATCGATAGAGTGGAGTCCACTACCATCTAGCTTGCCTTTTGTAGATTATCTTGACATCCCTAATGCAGTAAAGAATTCCATTCAAGCGCGTTACCTCAGGTTGGCGGGTGATTGCATGAAAATGTCTTGGGGGGGCTTTATGATCGGTATCTAGCTGAAATTGCCTACTAAGCAAGTAATGTCACTATATGCCACCAAAAACTTTTTCTTTGTAGAACGTTTCATTTCATGCCTTTTTATATATATGATATCCACATGCTGGAGTTTTTTAGGATTTTTTTAAAGGAGGGTGGGATAGAAAGTGTTGTAATTACTAATTATTTAGATTAAAAAATAAGATTAGCTATGTGTATCTGCGTTTTTGGAAGCTCCATGTTATGTGGCTATTATGAAAAAAGTTACATGGTATAGCTTAAATCTTGGTATGCTTGAAATGTTGAACCTTTAGATCTGATTATCTCTTAGCTTATGCAAATTGGATCACAATGGTTAATTATAAAATCTTCTAATGAATTTGATCAAGAAAAAAGACTATTTTTTATTGCTATAGGTTTCTTAATCAACAAAATGGACTACCTTCATGGCTAAAGGTTGCTTTCGAGGTGCAAAGAAATAGGACCAGCCATTAAAAGGCCCCTTTAATCAAGAGCTAATGAATGCCATGGTTCTATTCGCGATAGCAATAGAACCAACATTCTTTGGATAGGCGCCTATTCATGTAGGCCCCTATTTATAGCCTCATTATGCTATGGTAGGTTATCGGCATTCTCTTGAGCTCCTACCTTGGTTGCTCCATCTTCTCTTGCCTTCTAGTGTCCCATCCTATCTACCTACTTCCCCACTTAGTTTTTTTGTTTTGTAGATTTGAGTCTTTTGCCTTCTTGTGTGATCACGGTGGTTTTGATCTTGTATTGGTGAAATTTACGGGTTGTTCTTTAGAAATTTTGATCCTGAATGCTTGTGGCTTGGATGGAGGTTTTACTGCTTTGTGTTTGTAGAAGCTTTTCTGACTTTTCTTTGCTTGCCTTTCCCTCTGTCCGAACATCTTCTATTTTGATGTGTAAGCATTATTTGTATTTATTGTATATGGCAAGGCAATATCCCATCCTTTTCTTTACATTATCTTTGTCGATGGACATGGCCGGCGTTCTCAGGCCCCATATTTTCGTCTTCCCAATTACGAGATTGGTCAGTTATCCATTTGCTGGATAATCAACAAAGGTCAAAGAGGTATATTTTTCTGAGTTTTTCTTCATGGGTCGCGGCGCTCGATTTGCTTTCAAGATTGTACTGCGTAGTTTTGGCTCCATTTTGTTACGCCCCAAATTGCAAATGGAGTAGATTTCTTGAGATATTTGTCTTGAGGGTCAGCGTTAATTGTTTGAGTGGAGCTACAATGATTTTTTGATTGTTTGCTTTCGTCACAAACTTCATTGATCTCATCGAGGTTACGAATTAGGTTAAAGCTTCTGAGAAAGTTTTTATTGTGGCCATTTGCTTGGCGGCCGACATTTACCAAGTTACTTGTCGGGTTAAAAGCTCTGAAGGGTTTTATTGGCCATTTTGCTTAGCGGCGGCATTTGTTCTTGGTTGCGGCGAGGAAGGCATCTTGGAGTCCTTGGCGGGTGTAAGCAAGCCCCCCCCCAAAACCTTGTTTTCAAGGTTTTGCTTTTAGTTCTCTCCATTTTGATTGCCATCTTCCTCATTATGATGAGATTAAGCCTTGCTTCCCAACCCTTGTTTTCGGTTTGCTTTTGGTCTCTCTATTTGTTTTGCATCATGCCTAGAGCTAGGCTGAAATTTCGCTGGGAGGCCTACTTGGCCGATCAAGGCTAGCGTCTACCAAGAGCTGCCCGGCTATGTCAGGATTAGAAACCGATGTGGGTGGTGTTACGGGCTGGAAGACTAGCATCTTGGATGCTACGGAAGAACAGGGCGTTGCCGAGAACCGGAACACGGCGCCCCGGCTTGGGAAAAGGGAATGGAATAGAGGCTTCTTTGCTCATAGGGATGATAAGTTGAAGCGAGTTGGATGCTAAGATTTATGCTAAGATTTGACCTCTTTGAATATCCACGGCAATGGAGGCGGGATCTTTTGCTTTGGGAAGGGTTTGCCTTCTATATAGCAGCTCAATTGCATTAGGCGTTAACAGTGGAGCTTAGGGGCTCAAATAATACGGTTGTGGGCTGGATTCAAATGATAGATTCGGCTACACGGATCCATCGAAGTTACCCGGATGTGGGCTCTAACTAAGGATGTCCTCCTATGCCGATTCATCTCCATTACTGGAGACTCAATGAAACCCTTTTTTTGTTCTTTTGTCGGTTCATCTCCACGGCCTTGTGGATGTAAGCTACAGCTATGGTGGCGACATCAAAATCCTTTCTAACTGCCGGATTAACTATGGATTTCAAAATAAATGAGTCTACTGGCGGTCAGTTTTTCTCTCTTTTCTTTTTCATTTTGCGGCATTTCATCGTATCCTGTGCATCAACATGTATTTGTTGAGAAATGATGCGGATCGTTCGTATTCCATTTTATTTCTTATTCAATCACTAAGTTGAGTTGTCTTAATCCATAAGCTGCGCAAATTAGAGTGGCGGTACGCCATTCAGTTCTCATTGCGATCGGTAGCAATCAAACAAACCAATTTTGAAGCTTCTTTGCGCAATCATGGTATCTCTTTGCCAATCAAAGCGTCTTTGCAATCATGGTCTCCTCTGTCCACCATTAGTCGCAATTTGAATGCCGACCAATGCAAAAGAATGATTCTATTACCCATTCCTCCTCAAACTTTATTTCATACTTTGGACACTAAGAGCTCATTCAAATCCAGCGACAAAGGGATCATTTGCCACCTTTAGAAGAACCGTTAAACCACACCTTTGCTTTTTCGGGTTTTACCCGGTTTGAATCTCACTTTATAGCATCTATATCCAATGACCACAAGCATTTTAAAGCGTATCACACCATCACACTTAGTTTCACTCGATTCATGCGGCCGATCTTGATAACTTGAAATGCACCATTTATTTATGCTTAGTTTACCAATCACATATTATGAGGAGTTTAAGTGTATTTGGTTTTACGATTGCCTTTGCTAAGCATACATTAGGATAAGATAAATGAAATCTTTTCTTGTATATTTCTCAAGTAACATAATATGTCTAACCAAACACCTTTTAAGCTCTGAGGCTTAAAAGGCCTCAGCTTTTCACATCTTAGCCAATTTTTAAATATTTGCGATCATCACTCAAATGGCGGACCAAGTATGCCCCTCACATTAGTACATCACTAGACCTACTTTGTTCTAGATTTCTTTTGCATGCCTTTGTTGCTTTTCTAATATTCATTGCCTTTTTATCCATCGTTTTTCATCTATTATGGCCATTGATTGATTTGATTGCTATTCTCCTGGGGCTCCCCCTTTGTTTGCCACTTTACCAATGTGCCACAAGTCCCTATGTTTTAGTTTACATAACAAATCCCCTTTGTTTGAGTTTTCATGTTTGTTAGTTCGTGCTACATAATTGATATGACCATTTATATTTCGTTTAAGTGCTTTCAACCTAGAGATGCTTCTCCATAATCTTATATTATAATGTTGTGTAATGGACCCCAAATCGGATGACGAGAGGATTTGATTGACCAATGGTGGATATGATGTGCGTGTCTTCAGCCTAAAATTTCATCTTGACTATGGCTTCAATAAGGAAGGGAAAAGGAAAAAGGAAAAAGGAAAAAGGAAAAGGAAAAGGGGAAAAGGGAAAAGGGGAAGGGGGAAGGGGAAGGAAAAAGGAGAAAGCGATGAAAGGGAAAAGGGGGAAAAGGGAAAGCGGAAAGGAAGGGGGAAAAGGAAAAAAGCGATGAAAGGGAAAAGGAAAAGCGATGAAAGGGAAAAGGGAAAGGAAGAGGGAAGGGAAAAGGAAAAAGATGAAGGGGAAAAGGGAAAATGGAAAAGGGAAAAGGGAAACGGAAAAGGGAAAAGGGAAAAGGAAAAGGGGGGGAAAAGGAAAAAGCGATGAAAAGGGAAAAGGAAGCGGAAAAGGGGAAGGAAAAAGAAAAAAAAAGTATGAAAGGGAAAAGGGAAAAGGGAAAAGGGAAAAGGAAAAGGGGAAAGGGAAAAGGAAAAACGATGAAAGGGAAAAGGGAAAAGGGAAAAGGAAAACGATGAAAGGGAAAAAGGGAAAGGGGAAAGGGAAGAGGGAAGGGGAAAAGGAAAAAGCGATGAAAGGGAAAAGGAAGAGGGAAGGGAAAAGGAAAAAGCGATGAAAGGGGAAAAGGGAAAAGGAAGGGGGAAGGGAAAAGGAAAAACGATGAAAGGGAAAAGGGAAAAGGGAAAAAAGGAAAAGGAAAGGAATAAAGGAAAGATAAGAGGAAAAAGGAAGAGAAGGAGAAAAGGAAAATGGAAAGATAAAAGAAAATAGAAAAGGAATAGAATAGGCGGGGGGAAAGGGAGCGGAAAAAAAAGCACCGCGAGAAGGGTAAGAAGTAAAGGTGAGAAAAGGAGAAAAAAGGTAAGGAAAATAAAAAAAGGTTGCAAAGTCTATGGGAAAAAGAAAAGTAAAAAGGAAAAGAGACAGTGAAAAGGGAAAAAGAGAACTTGGGAAAAGGGAATGAGAAAAAGAGAAAAAAGGAAAGGGCGTGAAAAAAAGGGAAAAAGAAAGGGTGAAGAAAGAGAAAAAGGAAAGCAAAAAGAGCATCGAAAAAGGAAGAGGGAAAGGATGGAAAAATGAGGAAAAATGTGGAAAAATGTGGGGGAAATTAGAATAGACAAAGGGTAGGGAGCAAGGAATAGGAAAAGAGGAAGGCGAAAGGGCGAGAGAAAAAAGGGAAGAGGGAAAGGGTGAGGAAATAGAAAAAGAAAGGGAAAAGAGTATGGGAAAGGGAAAAGAAAAAGAAAAGAAAGGAGAAAGTGGAAAGGGGAAAAAAGGGGAAGAAGATGGGGAAAGAAGGGAAAAGGGTACATAAAAAGGTTGAGAAAAGGGAATGGAAGAGGCATATGAAAAGCGAAAGGAGCAGGGGAAAGGGGAAAATGTAAAAGGGGGAAAAAGAAAGGAAAGGGAAAAAGGGAACATCCATAGAAGCAAAGGGGTGGGGAAAGTATGAAAAGGGAATGGAAAATTGAAAGGAAAAGGAAGCGTAAAAAGGAGAAGGAAAGCAAAAAGAGCATGAGGAAAAGAGGGAGAGAAATGGGAAAGAGATGGGAAAAGGGCACGTGATCAAGAGGGAAGAGGGTGGGGAAAGGAAGAAAAGGGCACATGAAAAGGTAAAGCAAAAAAGAGCAGAAAAAAATGCATGAGAAGCGGGGGAAGAGAAAAGGAAAAAGGAAAAGGAAGAGGAAGGGGGAAAGGGAAGGGAGAGTAGTGGAAAAATGGGAAGAGCAGGGAAAGATAAAAGGAAGGGAAAAAGCTGATAAGAAAAAAGAAAGAAAAAAAAAGGGAAGGGGAAAGGGAAGGCAAAGGGAGGGAGAAAGGGGTTAGAAAAAAAAAAAAGGGAGAAAAAAAAGAAAGAAATTAAAGGTTCCTAATTTATACCTTGACAAAGGTGGGGTACCATTACTAGTATATCCGATCATTTAAGCGTTGGTGAGTCCTATCCTTTATTGACTTAGAGACTCTATAGGGTTCACACTTTTGAGTAAGAGTCACATGCTTTAGCCTCCTTTTGGGTTAAGCGTGGATTGGCGTAATGCTTTTTGGCTTTCATTTGTGCAAAAAGATATTAAGCCTTTGGACTACACCATTTGGTTGAGGTTCATGCATTGTTATTGTCATCATCCTTGCTTGTTATTTCTACAAGGTTGCAGATTCCAGATTCTATTTTCAAATGCTTTGGATAATCGTTCAGTGAGAAGTTAATGTTACATAAAGTACTTATCCAGGTTCGTTTCTTGATCTCCAGTACTTTCGTTGTATGTTTGTTTCCTGTACATAGCTATCGATACCGTTATCGATACACCGTGTCTAGATTTGACAGTCTGTCTATACTCGGGATTATAATATTGTTTTTTATTACATTCGTTGCATTGTTTTATTTCTTTAGCTTATTTTCACATGAAATTGAGGGTCTTCATGTGTACATGTCGGTTTAAGTTCTTTGATTCATGCATTTGGTTAGGGTTGTTATCAAAGGTTGGCTAGTTGGCTTTGGTTTTGCATCAAGTTGGTATCTACGCTTTTATTTTTCACTTGGATCTTAGTTCCATTTGAAGTCTATATTTTGCTCTGCTTTTGCTCCATTTGGTTTATTATTTCTACATTTCATTTAATTTCTTTAATTTATGAGTTCCTTTGATCTAGTTGGCTCCCTTAGGTCCATTATTCATGTTAGTCTCCTTTTTTGTTATCTTTACTGTTTCTTTTCTAGTTATCCATGTGTTGCGGTTTGTTCTACTAGTTTTCATTGCTTTAATCATCTCAATGTGTATCCCATTTGTCCCCTTTTTGTTCTATTTTGCTCGTTTTTAATCCATTCCAGAATAGCCATTTGTACTTTGTTTTCTTCATTAATTCTTTTAGTCCCATGTGTTATAATGCACAGCTTGTTCTTCTAGTTCTGGTTCTGGTTCTCTCTCTCTCCACAGTTTATTGCTGCCCCTATCCTCTTTGTCCCTGGATTTTTCCAAGGTCCTTGCTCCAGGCATGTAATATACTTTTTGTTTTACCACCGCCATCCGTTTTTGTTCGCCATTATATGTTTAGATCCTTTGGGTATACTTGCCCCATTTGCTTTGTTGGTTCCATGTTGTTTTGTTCTCTTGAGTAGTTCCATTGCACTATATATATTAGTTGAAGTAGCTCCATTCATCATATGAGCGTCTCTAGTTCTATGTGCTTCGTTTTGCTTTTATTTGTTTCCCTTTATTCTTGTTTTTGCCCCTTTTAGGCCATCATATTTGTCTCATTTCATCTTAGATTAAAAATTTTCCTTGGCAATTTGCTCTTTTTGGATCATTGTTCAGTTGCTTCAATAGTTCCATTTGTCTAGGTATTCTACTAGTGCCTTTAATCATTTTAGGCTCTACTATTATTTTACCTAATCGAGTCATCCTAGTAGTCTCTCTTGCTCCTTTAATCTTGGGATCCATTCTATTCTATTATTCTCTTTGGTCTTCTCCACTTCTTTCATTATTTACTTTGTTGCATTTTGCTAGCCCATTTAGTCATGTTTGTTCTATTAGGCCCAGCCATTAACTCCATAGTCTTTTGTATGGGGAAGGGTAGTTGGGACCACTTTCCGGGTGTCGGTGGGGTCATGTGACCGTGATGGCGAGGAGCGATCCTCCTACCGGAGGAAAGTGGACAACCTTCGAAATAGGGGGAGACTTCTTTTCTCCCCTTTCCCCTTTTTTTTCTTGGCTTGATCCTCTCATGCGCCATGATTCGGCGAGCCGAGAGGCGGACCTCCATGGCGCCATCGAGCCAAGCTACTAAGATGAAGGCGCTTGCTCGGCGGAGGCGTTTGAAGGCATTTTTTTGCTCTCTGATGGCGGCCCGTTTAGGTTCTTTTTCGGTGCTTGCTCTGTTCTTTTGCATTTTTGTTCTATGTTTTTTTGGCGATGGAGGCTATTTGGCAAGGTTCTTTCATGCATTCCGTGCGTTTTAGCCTCGTGTTTTCTTTTTGGCTATGGCGTTTCTACGAAGTCCGGCTACCACTCGTGCATCATAAGTTTATGTAGCTTGGTTTACCGCCAGCCATCTTCAAGCTCTTGAGGGCATCGGTTCCTCACCGAAGGTGTTTCTTAAACCTGTGAAGGGGTTTTGATATGGCCATTTTTCCTCTTCAAACCTTTGATCCGACACGATGGCAGTTATTGTTACGGGGAACAGGTGTGTTTTCGCGACATTCTTGGTTCTGAGTCATAGTTATACCATTTTTGGACGGAATAACAAGAATGCTATGGCAACTATGATTTAGGCTTTCCCTTTTTTGCATATTTCTTACGGACCACTTGGTCATTTTGTCATTGTGTTGGGGACCAGTTCAGCGGGTTTGTTCGCCACTTCCATAACGGTGCAAGTTTTTCTGCTTGCCTTTAAGAATGTTGCTTGCGAGAAGATGGGGTGGCTTGGCTTTGATCTTTGAAAACCAAAACTATGAACCAAAAATTATCAACTAAAATTGTTAAGGTGGCGGTTGTTTTGTCCGGAATCGGTGGTACCGTGACATTCGGGTTATTGGGGATGACACGTGGCACCTTAAGAATCTTGTGAATATCAAAAATTGACCCTATTTCAATATTGTTTCTAGTTGTCATTAATTCAATGGTTTTATTGTTGGAACGTCTGCATTGGCGTTCCTTTGCTTTAACATTAGATGTAGATTCGAGGGCATACAAATAGATTTGTTGGTCCCACTTTTGATTCGTTTCATTCATTGTTCTACTTGCTCTAATTGCATCCCTTGTTCTAGGGTTACTTATTAGTATTTAAATCCCTTAGTTCCTTTTGCTTCATTTTGTGATTCGGTTCAAGGTACTACTATCTTTGTTATTTTGGTTCCATTTCATACGCTTTCTAATTTTAACCTCAATATTGTCTATATATCCTATCTATCTCATTAATCCTTTTGTGCGCTATTTACTTGATGTATTCTGCAATTGCTTCAATTTCATTTCTCTTATTTTGCTCTTTTATTCTTACTTATTTGGTTCCCTTGTATCCTTTATTTGTAATCCCATTTGTTTTAGCTTTGTTTCATTCACTTTTTTCTTTGTGTTAAAAGGTGGTCTTGTCTTCCTCAACTTTATTAGCCCCATTGAGGTTTTTTTCATTGGTTCAATTGGGTTTCATTATCATGTTGTTTATATCATTGTTACTCGTTTCATAGTTTGATTTGTGTGGGTATTCCATGAGGGCATATACTCTAATTTGGCTCTAGTGTTAATATTAGTCTTAATTGTCCATCTTGCTCTTTTTAATCTTGTTGGATCCATTCTCCTCCTTTTCATTTAATCTTCGTTCCTCTTGCTTCATTCTTGTCATTTATATTATTTTAAGTAGTCTCTTTAGTCCCATTTGTTCTTTTTGTTCTATTTTCTTCCATTAACTTTGCATAGTCATTTGTTCTAGTTGTCACTTGTTTATCTGTTTTTTGTATGATTGAAACTTCTTTCATTGCATCTTTAATTGCATTTCGTTTTATTTGATCCCCTTAGTGCCTTTGCTTTATTTTTTGCAATATTTCGACTCAAGGTATTACCTTGCTATTAGTGTTTACTATTGATTACGCTTGCTAGTTTGGGTTCGGTCGAGGGTAGTCTTATTTGCCACTTTAATATTCATTTTGTGTTAAGGTGGTCTTGTCTTTACCGCCCTGTTGTTCCATTTCATCCTTTTTTGTTAATTCTCCATTTGTTGTATTGACTCTATTTACTTAGCTTGGCATCTTCACATTTTCGTGTTCCTTTTTAGTTTTCAATTGATTGTACTTGTTTCTTGAATTTTGTGGGGCTCTAATTTGCTTTCGGCTAGGGAGTAACAAATGTTCTATCTGTGCAAATAGGTAGTCATTTCGTTAATTGCTTTTTCGTTCTTCGATATGGTTTTTGTTTGCGCATGATCTTTGTGATCCTAATATTTTATGTATTATGGTCTTACACATTGCTAGATATTCATGATAAAAGTTTCATCTGTTTCATTATAATTATACTTTATGAGTCGCATTTATTCCATTTATGCTGTCTAGTGTTCTCCTTGTTCCACTCCTCTAAGGCGCTCAGTCGCCCTATTGGTTCGGTTGCATCCTAGCATGGCCCAACTCCATTTACCTTCCGCGGCTCGATGTTATGTAGATTCATTTATCTTGTTTACTTCCATTTCCACCCGTGCTGTTATTCTTATTTGTTCCATTTCTCCCATTCCTTTCAAAATTGTCTTTCCATTTGTTCTCATAGTCCCTTTTATTGGTTTAGTCCTTTTGCTCTACAAATTCCACTAGTTTCATCCTGCTATATTTTTCTTTGTATGCCCTTTGTTTCTCTAATCATAAGTACTCCAGCTACTTCATATTGCCCAACACTTGATCCTTTGATTTGAAAGCTTTTGTTAGGTGTTGGCCATTGTGACCGAGCATCTTCACATGTCCTTACCCATTTTTCCTGTTCGGCCCACTCATCTTATTATTCATTTTGTCCTTTCTCTAATAAAGTGATCTCAACTTGTTTCATTCTTTCCTTTGATACTTATGGGTTTACATTCTTTTGTCCCATTAGATTCTTTGTTTGTTTTGCCCCATTGAGTTCATAGTTATCACGTTTCATTTATTCCATTAGTCTGACCCTCAAATTGACATGTTTTTTATTTCCTTTCACATTGATATTGATGATGTTGAGATAGGTGATATGTGTTGATCTAGGACCCATCCTAAGAATGTATTAATTGTACAATGTTTTAGTTTCATGTTAGATGATAATCTAACCCTTGCCAACAATTAGCCTAAGTTGCTATACAACACTCCCTTGGCCATGACATGTTACCCTAACTTTGGAAATGGTGATGCTTTCAGTGTTTCTTTATAAGAATGAATGTATATTTGTGGCCCTTGGAAGTTTAGTAACTGTTACATTCATGCAAAATCCTAAACTATTACAACAAAAATACGTAAACCCAATGCGAAGCATATATTTAAACAAGTCTTCAAGTTCAAGAGCATATGACATTTTGATTCGAAACCAAATCCAAGTACAAGAAAAGTAATAGAATATCAAAACCATGTTAAACAACTATGACCTATCATGTTTACAGGTTGCCCTAGGGAGCAAACCCTTGTTTATGTGTTTTGGCATATTCTAAGTATATGCTCGAATATGCTTAGAATATGCTAGAAACCTACTAAAAACTTCTTTTAACGTAAATTGGTGGTCGTCTTTGCCATTTGGCGGCAGCTGTGCAAGCCAACCCGGCACCACCATGGTGCAAATCTTTTCCCGGGTTACTGTTTTAGAGCCTTTTTTTTTGGTCGTATCTTGCCGTTTACGCTACTTTTCCAACGATCATAACAAAGCGAGACTCTAAATTTTATTTGTGTGAAATGCTTATGTTTTTCGTGTTAGCAGGTCTCGCCATCACACTAGATCCAATTCAAGGCCTCAGAATATGTGTTGCAAGTTCCTATTTACAAATTGGTCGCACTGAACCACTTGTAAATATGCTTTGATGTGCTTTTGGTCTCTAAAAAATTTGCAATGGATGGAGAAGTTATACGCCTTTGGATGGAGCTCAATTTGGAAATGCACCATGGTTTGCTTTCTCCCTCACTTACGCTGCGTTATTTTACGGATATATAGTGCATAAGTAACATCATGTGTAAATATGGAATTATGGGTTCCTGTTTAGGAGGTAAATTAATTCATTGAGGTAGGACAAGGATGACCTGGGCCATAAGGATGAGTGAATTTTATCATAGAAGTCCCTCCCTCGCCTTATTTTTGTAAGAATCTGCAGCAAATCATCACAATGGCATCATCATTGATTAAATCTGCAACAAGACTTGTCTTGTTTTTAATGCTTGTGCCGAAAGATCCAGCGGGTATAATGTAGCGTTGAAGCATCACAAATCATATGGGTACATGCCATGCCTTGACATATTATGCTTTTCCACCTTATAAATGGTTATATAAGAGAATTTCATTCACGATTCTAGGTGTCAAGGAAACATGAATAAATCAATTCATTTCATTTAATTTCATTACGATTGCGGATTAGGTGCGTACTATTTACGCAGAACGGCTTGTCCTCTTTGCTCCTCAAGCGGTTTAAATTACATCTGCATTTAGAAACCCTTTGGCCGACATTTGTCTTCTAAAGCGGTGGGTCATTTGTCTTCAAACAAAAATGTTAAATGTTTGCTAACAAGTTAACAAACTCTTGTTTCTCGACCTTCATTCGCCCGGTAGGCTGCGGTGTCAACACTGCGCCATCCTTCTAAAAGAGACCCGGTAACTATGAACCAAATAATTTTTTAGATGCTGATTTTTTGCATATTTGTTGCTTGATATAAACACGAGAAAAGTAAAGTGCATCATGGACTGTGATGTTGAGAGTATCGGACTTGTTTAAGCGGGTTTATTCTTCATTATTATATGCCTTGTCTTTTGCAGTCGCCATGATAAATGAAAACATAGAGAAGCGACCTATTTGCAATGTGGGACTCGAAACCGGTGTGAGGTATGCCTTGTACTATGTTTGAATATCTATAATCTATGTAGCTTTGAAATTTGAATAATGATGACTCTACGATCCGTTTTGACTCTCGAGGAGATTGTTGGAAGCAAAGATGTGTCTGTATTGCCCTCCCGATTGGCTTCGTCTTTGCCATGATGTGGTACAATTGTTTTCTTATAAAGAACCGGAATCTACTCTCATCTTTTTGAGTCTAATAATCTCCGAACAAAGGGTCTTTGCATTTTATCTAACCTTATTCTTTCTTTCTTCTATTAGGTTGCATTGGATGGAAAACATTAGTATCATCAGTTAATTATAAATAATAGATGATGTCAACTATGAAGAGTGTGCTATCTTTATTAACATTTTCAGGTTAAAAATTTCTTGCGTGTGCTAGCATATTCTAAAGCTGAGAACAAAATGATTTCGATCTTTATGCGACAAACATGGTGAAGATGAGGGCATGATGATCAAAGATGAAAAACCCAGTTCACTTGGCATACCGGTATCCCGTGATACCAGGACACGTGTATTTGCGAGCCAGAGTGTGTACTCATCTCTATTTCCTATTTCTTTACATTTACAGAACCAAAAGTGGTAGAATGAAGAAATATTACATGCAAAATATCTCAGTGATCTATCTCACTTGCCCACATGCATGCTAAAACTTATTCGTCTTCTTACTCAGTTGTATGCTAAGTTTTAGCCTGCATTGTTGCATTAAATATATCAAACTGAAATGAACCTAGTTTTGATTCAAATCGAGAAGATGTGCATGATCACATGTTCAAATGCTTGAGTCGAATACCAACCGCTAGGCTGGATCACACGCATTTTGACCCGCCGCCAAAAAGAACAAAAATGTCTCGATTGGCTTGTGCTTCATTTGGCTGACCTCATTACTTTAGCATATCAGGTACATTAGCGAATTTTTATTGGGAACATGCATCTGCATTAAGAAACTTCTACTCCAGGTTGCAACCGGACCATGGAGAGTTTCTGACCAATTGGAGTGACACTTTTGGATACAATACTTGAAAAGGTCTGCTCTTCCTCCGCTATTTAGTTTTCGTCCATCGTTATGTCGGGGAAGTAAGCATATTTATTGTACAATGCTACATCATTATGGTCAACATCTTTTATGTTAGGATATGATTTAACATGCATAAAGATCACGCCTAGTATAGGTCAAGTGGGGGCAACAATTACATGCTGCTGAAAAATGTTAATGCTCAATTTGGGAATGTCGTCATAAAATTTCAGCTACCTTGCTAAGCATCAGCTTTTTTCGTAAAAGTGAAAGGAAATTACGTATTTCATAAACAAGTGACTTGAAGCCGCCAGATTAAGACTATGAGCATCTGTGGCAAATCAAAGAGATGTCACATCTTTTGTATAAGTCCATAGAAAATTTATGAAGCACGAGAGCAATAACTTAGGAGCAGGCACTTTTCGTTTGGAAAGTATATGGAGGGTCGGGTGGCTTCGGCCGGGCAGAGTGCTTGTCTTGGAAGCAAGAGTTTGAGGCAGTTCATAGGGACATGGCATCTTAGAGAGGCAAGATTTCATAGGGCATGGGACATATTAAAAAATCAAGCATTATACGTGCTTAACCTCCCACATTGCTATGCCATAAGTTTTTCCGAAAAGCATGGTCGGGCTGGGTTCTATCTCAATTTAGGTTGATATGAGAAGGCTAAACCGCCTTGGTTAATGCGGGTGTGCAATTTAACCTAGATTTGAATGACACCTTTCTTGATGATCCGAAAGCAATTCTTCTTCTACATAGAAATTTTAATGATGCCTTTCTTAAATATAGAAATTCCTTTTTTGCAAGTTGAAATGTATACCTCGATAAGAATCTATCATTTTACAAAACAAATGTATGAAAGGTGAACTATACAATAAATTGGTTTATTTGAAAATACAAGAGTTCTGAGTTCCTTCAAACCGCTAGTTATCTTTGTTTTAATTGAAGCCAAATGCACGAAGATAAAATGGGAAGTGATATCAATCCCATAATTGTATACACAATGCAGCAATATATGTTCTTTATTACCTGCCAATTGCTGGTCTATATCAATTTCATAATCATTTATATAATGCAAACAATATATCCTTGCTCGCGTCTCGCCTTATCGTTAGATGAGAGTTGGCTTCTACGTGACGTTACCTAAAGGTCGAGTGGCCATTGCGGCACACAATTCAAATAGTGCAAGGAGTAGGCTAAGTGTTTTGAATGAATACCATTTTGTGATTGTGTACCATATGACCCAGTTCTTGGTCCTAAGTTTTTAAGTTTCTCTTAAGCTTTTCCTTAATTGGTCTGGTGTCACGCTTAGTTGTAGGCTTCTTCACAAGGACTTCTTAGATTTTCGCAGGCTAGACATATGGCTATTAACACATCTAGAGAATCTAAATTGCCTGAACATCAATCTTTTAAATGCATTAGGGGGCAACTTCTTCCTGACCATGTTTGATAGTGGATTCGTTTGTAGAGGACTTCATCACATATCAGTTCTACCCTTGGTTGCTTCTCTTCTAACCAATGTCAGCCATCAAATTATCTTATTGGTTTGAGATTGAACACATGCCAACAAACATGTTAGTGCCAGAATTACCAAAACCATCTCAAATACTTTGGGCACTATTGCTAAGGTTCCACATTCTATTGCTAAGATCCTAGAATCCGTGTCGCCATCTCAGCCAACATGGGCATACCTAAGGGAATAACAATAAAGAGTAGAAAGTATGGCTTTAAATTTCCACTAAGGCTAATCAAAATGCTTCCCAGTTTGAAAATGGAAGGATTAATGGCGCCAGTCAATTGAAAAGCCAAAGAGCTTAATCTAGAACTGTGGAATATGGAAACTCATGGCAATAAATGGCGCATTAACAATAAGTGTGAACTTGGGAAGAGGTTACAATTGTGAAGCCCTCTCTCCTAGAAGTACTGAAACAGGTGCCACATCCAAAAAAACATGGACCCTCTCAGTACGCTGTTACCCCTCTTTTCACATCTAACAACAAGCTACCTCTTCACGTGAGGTCTTCTACACAAAGGGATTTATCTTCTGAGGGGACTCAACGGCAGATGGTGCTGCCTAAATATAAAATAAGGGCTAGAATTTCGTCAAAAAAGGGAGAGATACAACAAACAAAACAACCACTTTAAATAACGTAAGTGATGCTTCCCATTTAACATCAACATTGGCATTACAAAAATAATCTATAAGGAGAAAGGGGGACCAAAAAGTTGGTTGTTCCCTTATTTCAGCTGTCTAAATTCTAAACATATGAAAATGGTTGATGTCTGAATTCTAAACATCTGAAAATGGTTAACATTTGGCAAACATGTAGAAAAAAACTATATATCTCACAAGCAAAGAATACATTAAAAGAAAAAACAGCAAAAAAGAAAAATAAAAGTTCAAAAATATTATGTGCTCTAAATGATGCAAGAATCTAAAAGATATTCTTCAATATGACATGCCAAATAATATTCCCAACCAACCATCAAACAAGAATTTACCCCTTTGGGCAACAAAAAACAACCATTAACAACCAATCCGCAACAACCGCCCACCTCAATCAGCACGAAACCACAAAACAAAGAATATGCATACACATTCTCGGGGCCACTAGAGGGCAAACCCTTCGCGGTCTTGACTTGTTTTTTCTGAAGAACTGTGTCATCAATATATTAAAAGAATGGCAAGTGAGGAGGAAGGAGAACTGCCCCAAAGAGATCTTTGTAACCCCCAATAAATACAAGTTATATTGCGGCTTAATCATTTACAGGTACCCAATGTTAGCCCAGCAACGCTGGGCACCATAACTAGTAAAATATTATTCTTATATCGGGTGCTGATGGGGTGCTTCCCGTGCACGAATTTGCCCCCCAACTCTGTGCTTACACCCACGAGCCGACCCTTGCATTGCTCCATAAGTATTCCTTCTTTAGGCCGGACTCCAACACCTATGTAGCATCCTCAAGAAGTACCTTTGGAGTGATTTCAATCTACTCCTTAATCATCTCTAACAAAGTTGGAAATTGTAATATCTCATATGGAGTTGCTTCTTTGGGAGAGTTACATGGAATACATTGTGTATCTTAAAGCGGCCGAAAAATCCAATTGATAGGACTAGTTTTCTATCCTTTCTCTTACACTTCCCAATTCGTAGCTTGGCTTGCTTCACTTTAATTTCTAGCTAGATCTTATCTTCTATTTGGAATTCTCTTGCTGATCTATGCTTATTTGAAGGACTCTTTTGCCGACTCCTAGCTGCTAGGAGGTAATTCCTAACATCTTCTACTAACTCTTGGATATCCGTATGAAGCTGCTTGTAGACTTCTACTTTTGACAGGCGATTGTGCATGTGTCTAGCCTGAGGCATTAATCCATGGGGATGATCTTCTGCTTAGCGCCGGGGGCTCTAACAGGCTCAGGATTTGAAGTTGTTCTATCTTCGTCTGCTGGCACAACTGATATTTCCGAATGTAGTTGGTGATGCCCTTCCTCATGCCAGACCAAATTTAATTACTTCCTATTTTGAACTAAGTTTTCACCTAAAACCACGTGGATGGCTATATTTCGAGATACTTACAAGATGCAAAGCTTATCTTTTAAAATATAAAAGTTTTCCTATCTTTTTATACTATTTATAAGTTTCCCTTTACTTATCAATCCTGGCCTCTTTGCAAACACTAGCCCATGCGTCCTGGTATTCCTTACTTGCGGCTAGTGCTTCTTCAATCTTCTTGTCGAACTCATTAGATAAGGTTGAGATCGCATTACAATGAATTTTCCTTACAAAAAATGTATCGAGAGAGTGAGTCCACTACCATTTAGCTTGCCTTTGTAGATTATCTTGACATCCTATTATGCGAGGAATTCCATTCAACGCATTTGCCTCAGGTTGACGGGTGATTGCATGAAAATGTACTGGGGGGGCTTTGATGATCAGTATATAGCTGAAATTGCCTACTAAGCAAGTAATGTCACTATATGCATGAGGCTCTTACGACCACTAAAAGCTCTTGACCATGGGCTGCATCGTGTTGTGCGGTGCCATTCATCTTCTTGCAGTTATATGCCATTACTCTTCCCTCTTGCATAAGAACTCCTCTGGTTGCCAACTTACTTATATCTATTGCCACATATGCCATAACCTTCCCTCTTGCATAAGGACTCCTCCAGTTGCTAACTTACTTGCATCCATTACCACTAGCTTATCCTTATTTGGCTCTGGTAGTGTAAGCAACGGCATCAGAATTATTACGACTTCCTTGCGCTTCTTAAAGGAGGCGTGGACTTTCTCTTGCCAATGTTTGATCCAATCATTTACCTTGTCATGCTTTGTGAGATTAAGGTCCGAGCGGGGATGCCCACTTAGCAAAGTCACTTACGAACTTCTTAAAATAATCGGCTAGACGGAGGAAGCTCCTTACCACATGGACGTTCTTTGGTGTTGGCCAATCTATTATAACTTTGATCTTAGCTGGATCGGTGCAGATTTGTTCTGCTGTCACTATGCCCAAGTATTCTATTCTACTTGTTTTAAAATGGCATTTGAAGAATTTGGCAGAGTCGATGTTGTCTCAACTTCTACAAGTTCCTTTGGAATTGCCCAACTTGCTATACAGTAGAATGTCATCAAAAAGTATGATCGAGTTCATCCAAGAACTCTTTGAACATTTTGTATAAATGTCACTAACACATTACATAAGCCAAAGACATAAGTGTAACTCATAATGGTCATACCGATATTCATTTAACCCAAAATTTTAGTACCAAAATTACGATTTTATTCACATCAAACCATGAGAGTACACAAAATAAGTACTGCCTCCCACGAGATCGTATACATGAAAGCCACATATACAGATAACAGATTACAACACAAGATAACTATACACACACGTAGCTCCATCAGCTATCAAACAACCTGCACAAGCTTCCACGTGTTCAGTTATCTAGTAGAGTCAACATGAAGCAATGACTTACGAACTGCAAGAACACACATATGGTATCCACCACACGCACCATAGCATCCGCCCGCATTGGACACACCCCGCCATATCTAGACAAGACGCCGCTTAGAACAACCTGCCTTGGTGGATCCAAGGGGAGAGACTACAAGCACCAAGAAACATTAAGCTACTAAACCTTAGTAATGCGCCTACCACCATCCCATACCGCTGGTACGCGACAACCTCATCGGTGCCTATAGTCCTATTTCAACAAGCCATACTTGTCTATGCCTATTTGCATAATCTCCCCTTGGGTAAGCGGCTTAATGTGCCTACCCCAGTATCCACAGGATAGTAGCTGAGCCTCCCTCAATAATAGAGATCTCCACTAGATTTGGTAGCATATGATTGTCCCATACCAACATCACACACTACCATAAGATCTCAATATGATTTATCTTCACGAACCCTATCGACTCCATAGATGATGCCATGTGGCGAGGATTAATCTGAACCATCCATTCTAGGGCTCGATGCACTACTTACGGTATAACATTATAATATAAGATGATCGAGTTCATCCAAGAACTCTTTGAACATTTTGTTCGTTAAGCATTATAAATGTCACTAACACATTACATAAGCTAAAGACATAAGTGTAACTCATAATGGTCATAATGATATGTTACAGAACCCAAAAATTTTAGTACCAAAAATTACGATTTTTATTCACATCAAACCATGAGAGTACACAAAATAAGTAATCGCCTCCCACCTAGATCGTATACATGAAAGCCACATATCTGAGATAATGATTACAACACAAGATAACTATACACACACGTAGCTCCATCGCCTATCAAACAACCTGCACAAGCTTCCACGTTAGTAACATGCATATCAGTTATCTAGTAGAGTCAACATGAAGCAATGACTTACGAACTGCAAGAACACACATATGGTATCCACCACACGCACCATAGCATTCGATGGAAGGACACCCCCGCCATATCTAGACAAAGACGTCGCCTAGAATAACTATTTGGTGGATCCAAAGGTAAGGGAGAGACTACAAGCACCAAGAAACATTAAGCCATGAATCTAGTATAGTGCGTGCCTACCACCATCCCATACCAAATTGGTACGATTAACCTCAATGCGGCCTATAGTCCTATTTCAACAAGCCATACTTGTCTATGCCTATTTGCATAATCTCCCTTGGGTAAGCTTAATGTGCTCTACCCCAAGATCCACATGATAGTAGCTGAGCCTCCCTCAATAATAGAGATCTCCACTAGACCTGCTGGTAGCATACAATATTGTCCCATACCAATGTTGAGGCCATGACCTTAAAGCAGCTAGGCTTTCCTACCACCTCTTAGCAGAGCTATAACTAGTAATCGACGCCTTTAAGGCACAACCAGCCCCAACTTAAGCATCATCTCAAGCTAATTTTAGAAGACCTTAAGGAGCAGTTCATCATAAGACATCAATTCAAGGTAAGCCCTCTTCTATTACTAAGGACAATTCCACAAGGTTTCATGGAGCTTCATTAGTTTCATGGGTGCTTGGTTTATTTCCACAATTCTACCATATAGCTGTGTTTTAAACCATAGCTCAAGGTTATTTATCTAATCGTTAAGTAACCGGCCGATTCGATACTTCGGCAATAATGAACATTTTGTTTGTATCAACCGAACAAAATGAGGTCTTCCAAAGGATCATCTTTGTTTGCTGAATGTCCCCTCGTTTTCCTTTCTTTCCAAGATGGCTTTGTAGATGCTCGAATGGCTATGGCTATGGTTTTGCGCATATTCGATGCCGGTGAAAAATGCCGAATGCTTATGCAATAGAAGCCGCAACAGTAAGCCTTAAACAACAAGGAGCGTTAATCTTCAAAAATCCGCTCAAAGCTTCAAAGATCCGCCTTAGTTTTTTATGTTCACAGTAAATGCGTGTTTCCCCGCTAACCGTTCCCTGCTTTTTCTGTTTTCCCCTCGCTAACTACTGATATCCGGATCCTTAAGCTTCAAATCTAGTAGATCTTAAGCAAACGGATGCCTTTAAGCTTAGGTCCCGCCCATGCCAACAATTAGCCTAAGTTGCTATACAACACCAAATCCAAGTACAAGAAAAGTAATAGAATATCAAAACCATGTTAAACAACTATGACCCTATCATGTTGTATATATCAGTTTATTCAAATCAAAGATCTTTGTAACCCCAATAAATACAAGTTATATTATGCTTAATCATTTACAGGTACTAATGTTAGTTTCAAAGAACGCCGGGCACCATAACAAGTAAAATATTATTCTTAGATCGGCCGATGGGGTGCTTCACGTATGTGAATTTGCCCCCTACGTGCTTACACCCACCTGTTTAGGCCCTTGCATTTCTCCATAAGTATTCCTTCTTTAGGCGGACTCAAACACCTATGCAAAGATCCTCAAGAAGTACCTTTGGAGTGATTTCAATCTACTCCTTAATCATCTCTAACAAAGTTGGAAATTCTAATATCTCATATGGGGTTGCTTCTTTGGGAGAGTTACATGGAATACATTGTGTATCTTAAAGCGGAAAATAAAAAATCCAATTGATAGGACTAGTTTTCTATCCTCTCGGGTTATTGCAAAAGGAACCGCCCACCTTGGAGCAAGTTTGTTACACTTCCCAATTAAGTAGCTTGGCTTGCTTCACTTTAATTTCTAGCCGGATCTTATCTTCTATTTGGAATTCTCTTGCTGATCTATGCTTATTTGAAGGACTCTTTTGCCTAATTCTAGTCTGCTAGGAGGTAATTCCTAACATCTTCTACTAACTCTTGGATATATGTATGAAGCTGCTTGTAGACTTCTACTTTTGACAGGCGATTGTGCATGTGTCTAGCCTGAGGCATTAATCCATGGGGATGATCTTACGCTTTTAGCAGGGGGGCTCTAGCGTGCCTCTCGGGATTTGAAGTTGTTCTATCTTCGTCACGGCACAACCGATATTGTCAATGTAGTTGGTGATGCCCTTCCTCATGCCAGACAAAATTTAATTACTTCCTATTTTCAACTAAGTCTTCACGAAACCCACGTGACTGGCTATATTTCAGATACTTTTGCATGCAAAGCTTATCTTTAAAATATAAAAGTTTTCCTATCTTTTTATACTATTTATAAGTTTCACTTTACTTATCAATCCTGGCCTCTTTGCAAATACTAGCCCATGCGGCCCTGGTATTCCTTACTTATGGCTAGTGCTTCTTCAATCTTCTTGTCGAACTCGTTAGATAAGGTTGAGATCGCATTACAATGAATTTTCCTTACAAAAAATGTATCAATAGAGTGAGTCCACTACCATCTAGCTTGCCTTTGTAGATTATCTTGACATCCTATTCTGTGAGGAATTCCATTCAACGCATTTGCCTGGGGTTGATGGGGTGATTGCATGAAAATGTCTTGGGGGCTTTGATGATCAGTATTCAGCTGAAATTGCCTACTAAGCAAGTAATGTCACTATATGCCACCAAAAAACTTTTCTTTGTAGAAGCGTTTCATTTCATGCCTTTTATATATGATATCCACATGCTAGGTTTTTTAGGATTTTTTAAAGGAGGGTAGGATAGAAAGTGTTGTCTTAACATATATAAAGCAAATTACCCATTTTTTGTTTGATGCTAATATTTTTTCCCGAGAAAAATCCGAGAGACACGCGATGTCTTTAAAACCTGAGAGAGACACGGTGTCTTTAAAAGGAATAAATGAAAACTAAAAAAAAATGTGGCGTCCTTTTCTTGCTCGCTAAGCAATCAGTGGCAATCCCTTTCTTGCTCTTTGCTCTGCCGCTCTAGCTATGGCAAATCAGTCTTCCCGCCTCCTAGTTCTCCTACCCCTTCGATGGCCCGTTTCGTTCGGTAATCCGGCCAAAAATGGCAAAGAAATGTTTCGGTTTGTGTGTGGAGTAGGGTGAAATCGACATCGTTTTTTTTTTTAAATCTTATGCGACGGCGTGGTTGAGATGGTAAAGGCGAAGATTCAAGTAGCGGACGAGTTATTAATCGCTAGAAGCTCAAAAATCCCAAAATCAAAGCCAATCTCCTTCCAACCCATTCCCGCTTCGAAAGCATTCCTCAAAATCTGCATTGTTCGAAGAATTTTCGGGTTCCTAAACAAACCCATCTCAATTTGAGACCGAAAAGGGTCTAATCAATTCCGTGGTCTTCTTAATCATCTTCTTCGGGATCTGCATCTCTCGCAGGTTTAGCATTGTCTTAAAATAGTCTCTTGATCTTCAAGCAGAAGGAGAGTAAAATGGTTGCAAAGCGAGAATCCTCGCTTTGCATATATTCCCAACGGGATTTCCTCATGTATCACCCCAAAGTAATGAAGAAATCTGATCCTTTGAATTGGGGCAAGCGGGGGGAGGCTCGCAGAGGAGTCATCTCGAAGAAGTGAAAGAAATGATCAAGACGGTGTACTCAAGCAAGAAGGTCTCAATCGAGGGTACCAGGCTTACAATCGCCCAAGTGGGCCGCCATAGCCCGTGGAGGCGAGAGGTCGAGGTTCATTTGGACTAAGAAGCGGCAAAGAAAAAGGGTGAGGAATCCTCCGACCGGGTCCCGGCAGAATGCAAATGAAAGGCACGACATACGATGGAGTAACCACCGATTTGGAGCCACATCTCACCACCGCATAAATCGGGTGGAGCTGCAAAAAGAGCGTAAACGCTTAGACAAGCAAAAAAATAGATGTAAGAGATCACCCAACGGCTTCAAGGTTCCACCAAAGATCAATAATATCCATCATTTCCATAGCCACATCTCTAATCCTACGCCATTCTACGACCACGCTGCTTTGTGCCCTACAGGCCATAGGAGAGGCATAACACATCTACAAAGAATAGGGTCGGTGATATTTCTTCAAGATTCTGCACAATTGTGGCAGCCTTAGTGGAAATCAAAAGGATAGCCATAGCCAGAGACACCATCTTACGGATAATCCGGGAGCAACTATTCCGATGGAGTGTGTCGCTGGCTCTACATGGGACAATTTTTGGAGTTTTGAGCTCTTTACAAATCTTTGGCTTACTAGATTTCTTCTATGCGAGTCATCGGAGAGCATGCCAAGATGGCGACATCCTAATATCGTTTTAGGACATTAGGGTTTGCATGCTAGCGGAGTTGTGGTGACCATAGTAAATTCGCAACACACCATACTGCCAAGTTTCAACATCAACCATAGTAAACCGGATGGTTTTCTGTGGCTACTATCCGTTGTTGGGTTCATCAAACCGTATATACTTGGCCTTTGCTAAGTGGTTCAAGGGCAAAGCTTTTATTACCGTGAGCTGCAGTTAGGAATACCTTTGGCCATACAAAGGCCGGAATTGATATGATCTGTACATATGGTTGTAAAAGGCGAAAAAAACTCGCTTTTTTTTTTTTTTGAAGAACCGACGAATATATTAAAAGAATGGTAATGTTACAAAGCAAGTGAGGAGGAAGGAGAACGCCCCAAAGAGAGGTGATACCTCGACACTCCACAACAACCGTGCAACTCTATCATTTGCACAAACCGGCCATCACCATCTACCACACCCAAGAAGTCCGCCAAATGGAAAACTTCCGCTCTACTAATCCCGGGAACACCAAAAGCTTTGAAATAGCTTGTACACGAAGTCGAGAATCGAGAGGTCTGTTGCAGGAACAGAAGGAATTGATATGGTCACATGTAAAAAAGTTCCTCTTCATGCCCATTATTATATTTTCATCTCCATCTTCTTGATGGTTGTAAAAGGACAAAAAACTCCTCAGATGCTTTTGATCTTTAAATAGATCATGTATATTGACTAATACATTTCGTTTCTCAACCTCTTAGAAAAATTTATAGCATTAATCAATTTCTTCTTAGCTTACAAGTCCTTGATAAATGGGCTTATGGTGAGATTCCACCTGTGAGGAATGGCTATTTTCTATTTCAAAAACCGCTGCCTTCAAAATTTGATTTGCCGTATTTTGTGATTACTGCTCCAAAGAAATTTCACCGGCTGAAACAAAATCGTGGAGCAAATCCATCTGTGAAGTTAAGTTTTATGCCGGTTTCTTTCCACCAAATTGTCGAGGTCCATCCTGGACAATTATCCCTTAGTCTAATGTTTTTCTCGGCCTCTCCTCGATGCTCCACATCATCCCCCAAACCTAAACTATCTCCTTGTTGGTGGAATCACACCGAACTCCGAAAGTTTGCAATCCGTTCATTTGATTGGTTTGTTCGCACTGCCGCGCTAACATCCGCCAGCGTAGTTTGCACCGCCAATAGTCATATTGATGATCCTATGACGCTTCTCGCTTTATCGATAACATGTTTCTCCCCTAACTTTTATGCGGGAGAATGGGCGCTGGCGCCCTTACGCTGAGGTGCAAACAAGGCTCGCCTGCCGAAGCTCGCCGTGCCCTTACCTCACGTAAGGGCATATGGGTGCCCATTATCTCCTATGTAATAATTCCAGTATGCTTGGATCTAATGGCTATATCTGGACCTATTGAAATCCAACAAAATGTGACAATAATAAGATTTTGCATGTTGACCACTTCTCAACGTCACCAACTAATGCCACTTTGATTATGCTTAAATCTTCTAGTCTGGGCGGCGAAGTGTCAACATCTACAACCTTCACGCAAAAAATAAGGAAGATCTCGTCCCGATCTGGTCAAAGAATGAAAAGGGGGCAGTTTCGCTAGTCTTTGCAACCTCGCTATGATCTTAAGCAAAAACCTCTTTCAAAATGGCCTTTTGCTCTACTGCCATAGCCCTAGATTTGAGCTTTTAGACATGATCCCGCGCCAGATCGCAAGGGCCCTTTTTATTTTTTCGATTCTGCATTTGCGGCTCTAAATTGATTCAATTCCTTGCAAGGTGGCTTCGAATTATCCAAATCAGACCCAGTTTTTGAGAAATGAGCATTTTGCAGCGTTTGCCTCCAAAGAAATCTTTTATTGTCGCTTCCATGGATCGAGCGAGAAAGCACTTTTTAAAGCTGGCGGTTTGGCGTGCTCCATCTTTGCGAAATGCAAGAAAATGCAAGATCGGGAGAAGCACTCGCAACCAACTTGGACCGGACAAGCCCTACGCAATCAACTTCTTGTAGAGGTATTGTCGGCATCCTTCTATCGTCGCGGACGCGAACACATAGCAAAAATGCAAGTTCAAATCCACGCATGTTCTAGCATGTATAGGCGAGTTGAGGAAGAGAAAGCGTTGGCCTTGGCGCGATAAGTTTCTTGTAATTACTAAATATTTAGATTAAAAAATAAGATTAGCTATGTGTATGCGTTGTTGGAAGCTCCATGTTATGTGGCTATTATGAAAAAAAAAGTTACATGGTATAGCTTAAATCTTGGGTATGCTTGAAATGTTGAACCTTTAGATACAGTTATCTCTTAGCTTATGCAAATTGGATCACAATGGTTAATTATAAAATCTTCTAATGAATTTGATCAAGAAAAAAGACTATTTTTTATTGCTATAGGTTTCTTAATCAACAAAGAATGGACTACCTTCATGGCTAAAGGTTGCTTAGGTGCAAAGAAATAGGACACACCCATTAAAAGGCCTCTTTAATCAAGAGCTAATGAATGCAATGGTTCTATTGCGATAGCAATAGAACCAACATTCTTTGGATGGGGGCGCCATTCATGTTGGCCCTATTTATAGCCTCATTATGCTATGGTAGGTTATCGGCATTCTATTGAGCTCCTACCTTGGTTGCTCCATCTTCTCTTGCCTTCTAGTGTCCCATCCTATCTACCTACTTCCTACTTAGTTTTTGTTTTTGTAGATTGCAGTCTTTGCCTTCTTGTGTGATGCAGTGGTTTTGATCTTGTATTGGTGAAATTTCACGGGTTGTGTTACGGAAGAAATTTTGATCCCCGAATGCTTTGTGGTTTGGATGGAGGTTTTACCTTTGTGTTTGTAGAAGCTTTTCTGACTTTGTCGCTTGCCTTTCCTCTGTCCCGAACATCTTCTATTTTGATGTGTATGGCATTTATTTGTATTTATTGTATATGGCAAGGCAATATCCACATCCTTTTCTTTGTTATCTTTAATCGATGGACATGGATGTTCTCAGGCCCCCATATTTTCGTCTTCCCAATTGCAGATTCGTCGGATTATCCATTCTTTGGATAATCAACAAAGGTCCAAAAGAGGTATATTTTCTGCAGAGTTTTTCTTCATGGGTCAGCATCAATTTGCTTTCAAGATTGTATCTGCGGGTTTGGCGCCTCCATTTTGTTCCCGCCCAAATTGCAAATGGAGTAGATTTCGCAGATATTGTCTTCGGGGTCGTTAATCGTTTGGGAGCCGGGTCGCAATGATTTTTCGGTGGTCGTTTGCTTTCGATCCTATCACTTCATTTGATCTCATCAGGTTGCAATTAGGTTAAAGCTACAGAAAGTTTTTATTGTGGCCATTTGTTTGGCCAAGAACATTTACCAAGTTGCAATCGAGGTTAAAGCTACAGAAGGGTTTTTATTGTGGCCATTTGCTTGGCAGCAGCATTTGTTCTTAGTTCTGCGAAAGGAAGGCATCTTAGTCCTTGGCATTGTGAGCAAGCCCTTGCTTCCCAAAACCTTGTTTTCAAGGTTTTGTTTTTTGGTTCTCCATTTTGATTGCATCTTTCTCATTGACAAAGTGAGATTAAGCCTTGCTTCCCAACCCTTGTTTTCGGTTTGCTTCTGGTCTCTCTATTTGTTTGCATCATGCCTAGAGGCTAGGTCGCTAGGGATCGCGGCAATCAGACTAAATCTACCAAGGCTGCGGCTATCGATTAGGAAAGCGCCCAGTGGGTGAGTGTTCTGGGCTGGAAGATAGCATCTTGGATGCTCTGGAAGGACAGGAGCGTTGTCAGCCAGACACGCGCCCCGGCTTGGAAAAAGAGAATGGAATAGAGGCTTGCTGCTCATAGGGATGATAAGTTGGGCGAGTTGGATGCTAAGATTTATGCTAAGATTTCAGCCTCTTTGAATATCCCGGCCAATGGAGGCGGGGATGTTTATTTTGGGAAGGGGGTTTGTTTCTATGGCAGCTCAATTGCATTAGGCATTAACCGTCAGGAGCTTGGGGCTCAAATAATCGGTTGTGGCTGGATTCAAATGATAGATTCAGCTACACCAGATCCATCAGAAGTTGCCAGATGTGGAGAGCTCCTAACTAAGGATGTCCCTCCTATTGCTGCCGATTCATCTCCATTACTCTGGAGACTCAATGAACCGCCTTTTTGTTCCGCCGATTCATCTCCACGACCGTGGATGTAGCTCGGCTATGGTCGACATCAAATCCTTTGCTGCAGATTAACTATGGATTTCCAAAATAAACGAAGTCTACAAAGCGGCCGTTTTTTCTTTTTTCTTTTCATTTTTTTGTGGCATTCATGCGTATCCTGTGCATCACCGTGTATTTGTTGAGAATGATACAGGATCGTTGGTATTCCATTTTATTTCTTATATTCAATCACTAAGTTGAGTTGTCTTAATCCATAAGCAGTCTTCGGCAAATTAGAGTGGCGGTGCCGCCATTCTGGTTTCGCCGCGATTCGGGTAGCAATCAGACAAACCAATTTTGAAGCTTTGCCAATCATGGTATCCTCCTCGCCAATCAAGCCGCATCGCAATCATGGTCTCCTCTGCGGTCCACCATTAGTGCGCAATTTGAATGTCGATCAACGATACGCAGTTCTATTGCCATTCCTCCTCAAACTTTCGTTCATAATTTGGACACTAAGAGCTCATTCAAATCCTGCGACAAAAGGGATCATTTGCCACCTTTAGAAGAACCGTAAAACCACACCTTTGCTTTTTATTGTTTTCATTTACCGGTTTGAATCTCACTTTATAGCATCTACAATCAATGACCATAAGCCTTTTAAAGCGATCACACCATCACGCTTAGTTTTCACGATCTTTACATGCAAATGATCTTGATAATGTAGAAATGCACCATTTTATGCTTAGCTTACCAATCATATTATGAGAGTTTAAGTGTATTTTGTTTTCGATTGCACCCGCTAAGCATACATTAGGATAAGATAAATGAAGTACTTTGTATATTTCTCAAGTAACATAATATGTCTAACCAAACACCTTTTAAAAGCTACAGGCTTAAAAAGGCCTCCAGCAGTCACATCTTAGCCAATTTTTAAATATTTGGCAAATATCACCAAATGGCAGACCAAGTATGCCCCTCACATTAGTACATCACTAGACCTACTTTGTTCTAGGATTTCTTTTTGCATGCCTTTGTTGCTTTTCCCTAATATTCATTGCCTTTTTATCCATCGTTTTCATCTATTATGGCCATTGAGTCGGATTGATTGCTATTCTCCTAGGGCTCCCCTTGTTGCTTACTTTTACCAATGTGCCACAAGTCCCTATGTCATTAGAGGAAAAATGAGATCACATTTTGTCCCATTAAGGGATGCTTAAAATGCCATGTCAGCTTTTTAAACCGGTCAATAAGAGAAGAGCTCAGATATATCTCATTCCAAGATATGTGGTACCGTAATTAATGCAACAGAAACTAACTTCGCCAGTATCATTTTTTCATTATAACTTTTGATCCGTAACTTCCGATTCAAAAACTTTTTAGCAATGGGTTTGTCTTCACAAGATCTATCTAGTGATAACCCATTCATACATCTTTTACGATATAAATATATAAGAAATAAGCAAAAAATCATATGTTTTTAAGGTTAGGGGAGGGTCACCAATAGTGGACCATGGTCCAATAGTGGATCATGGTAAAATGGATCAATTTTGCCAATAGTGGCTCAACATTAATTTTTTATGTTAATCTCAACCATTGAATAAAGTAGGTAAAAAAATGGGTTCAATCTTGATCATCCAATCTTGATCCACATTAGGGTATTTGAATGATCCATACTATTTTTAGATAGACCCATTTCATGTGGAGATTTCGTGGGGTATATGTACTCAATTTTTTTCAAGAAAAGTTTATGGAATGCCTCATACCAAGAGCTTTTAAGCCATGCATTTTAATTGAAAAAAACATTTTAATTTCAATGTTTCTTTGTCCACTATTCTTAGGTGGTCCACTATTGGTACGCATATGACCATATTGAAATACATCATAACCATATATCATTGGAAAGATCTTTTCATTCCGCATCTAATGCAACAAACGCCGCAACATTTTGACAAGTGGATCAAAAGTTATGGAGGAAAAACAACAACAATGAAGTTGTTGGTGCTGCATTAATTGTAGTTAATAGAGGGTAGCCATTCCATTGGAGGATTTCTTATGGGATGAAATGAGATCTCAAATTTCCTCTAATGTTTTAGTTTTTACATAACAAATTCCTTTGTTTGAGTTTTCATGTTTGTTAGTTCGTGCTACATAATTGATATGACCATTTATATTTCGTTTAAGTGCTTTCAACCTAGAGATGCTTCTCCATAATATATCCTGATCATTTAAATGCTGGTGAGTCCTATCCTTTATTGACTTAGAGACTTCTATAGGGTTCACTTTTTTTGGAGTAAGAGTCACATGCTTTAGCCTCCTTTTTTGCGTGGATTGACGTAATGCTTTTTTTGGCTTTCATTTGTGCAAAGGTGTTAAGCCTTTGGACTACACCATTTGGTTGAGGTTCATGCATTGTTATTGTCATCCTTGCTTGTTATTTCTGTTAGGTTGATTCCGCATTCTATTTTCAAATGCTTTGGATAATCGTTAAGTGAAGTTAATGTTACATAAAAGTACTTATCCGGTTTCGTTTCTTGATCTCCAGTACTTTCGTTGTATGTTTGTTTCCTCACATAGCTATCGGATTATCAAGTATCGACACCGCGGTCTAGATTTTGATGATCCTGGTCTATACGAGGGATTATAATATTGTTTTATTACATTCGATGCATTGTTTATTTCGCTTTTTAGCTTTTTTCACATGAAATTGATGGTCTTCGTATACGTACATGTCGGTTTTAAGTTCTTTTCGATTCATTCTAATACATTGGTGGTTTGTTATCAAAGGTTGGCTAGTTGGCTTTTGGTTTTGCATCAAGTTGGTATCTACGCTTTTATTTTTCACTTGGATCTTAGTTCCATTTGTCTATTTGCTCCTTTTTGCTCCATTTGGTTTATTATTTCTACATTTCATTTAATTTCTTTAATTTAGGTTCCTTTGATCTAGTTGGCTCCCCTTAGGTCCATTATTCATGTTAGTCTCCTTTTTGTTTCTTTTCTAGTTATCCCATGTGTTACGAGGTTGTTCTACTAGTTTTCATTGCTTTAATCATCTCAATGTGTATCCCATTTTTTGTCCCCTTTGTTCTATTTTCATCCAGTTTAATCCATTCCCTTGGCCATTTGTACTTCCTTTTTTTCATTAATTCTTTTTAATCCCATGTGTTATAATGCTTATTCTTTAGTTCCGGATTCGGATTTCTCTCTCTCTCCACAGTTTATTGCTGCCCCTATCCCTTTGTCCCTGGATTTGTCCAAGGTCCTTGCTCCAGCATGTAATATACTTTTTGTTTTACCACCGCCATCCGCTTTTTTGTTCGCCATTATATGTTTTAGATCCTTTGCATATTTTTGCCCCATTTGTTGGTTCCATGTTGTTTTGTTCTCTTGAGTAGTTCCGTTGCACTATATATATTAGTTACAGCAGCTCCATTCATCACATGATGTTCTAGTTCTATGTGCTTCTGTTTTGTTTTTTATTTGTTTCCCTTTTTATTCTTGTTTTTGCCCTTTAGACCATCATATTTTGTCTCATTTCATCTTAGATTAAAAAACTTTCTTGGCAATTTGCTCTTTTGGATCATTGTTATTTGCTTCAATAGTTCCATTTGTCTAGGTATTCTACTAGTGCCTTTAATCATTTTAGGCTCTCTATTTATTTTACCTAATCGAGTCATCCTAGTAGTCTCTCTTGTTCCTTTAATCTTGGGATCTCATTCCTATTCCTATTATTATTCTCTTTGGTCTTCTCCCACTTCTTTCATTATTTACTTTGTTGCATTTTGCTAACGATGAATATGTGAGTTCTATCTGTGCCATTAACTCCATAGTTCTTTGCATGGGGAAGGGTAATTCAATTTTCCTGTAAACCGGTGGGTCCCGGATGGTCACCAAGTGATCTCGAAAAGGGGACCAACTCTTCCCCACACATTGAAATAGGGATATCTCCTTTTTTCTCCCCTTTGTTCTTTTTTTTTCTCGCTTGGTTCTCTCTCATGCTTATGATCTCATGAGGCTTGCAGACCTCCCATGAGCCTGACTGTGGTTTCAAGCTTACTAAGATGAAGGTTTCTTTGTTCTACTAAGCTGCTGAAGGCATTTTGTTCACATGGAAGCGCCATGACTTTTTTCCAAATTCGGTGCTTTGCTCTGCTTTCACGATTTTTTGTTCTATGTTTTTTTGGCTGATGGAGGCGGCCATTAGGGTTCTTTTTCATGCTCGCTTCGTTTTCTTTTTTTTTATTATGCTTCAAGTCCCTGGCCACTCTCAGATCATAGGTTTATAGCTTGGTTTTACCTTCGCCATCTTCAAGCTCTTCGTGTATCCGTTCACGGAAGGTGTTTTTTAAACCGTGAAAGGGTTTTGATATGGTCATTTTTTCTTCAAACCTTTTGATCCGACACTGTGATGATTGTTGCAAGAACTGTGTGTTTTTTATGCATATTCTTGGTTACAGAGTCATAGTTAGGCCCATTTTTTCGATTGCATAACAAGAATGCTATGGCAACTATGATTCCTGCCTTTCCCTTTTTGCATATTTATAAACCACCTCCGTAATACATTGTGTTGCGCACTTCGCCTCAAGCAGCTTTGTTGCTCACTACTTCCAAAGGGTAAGTTTCTTCCTCGCTGGTTTTAAGACGTTGTTTTGCAGATGAGTGGCTTTCATGGCTTGGATCTTTGAAAACCAAACTACAAACCAAAAAAATTATCAACTGGGAAAAATTTATAGGGAGCTGTTCACCAATCACCCTGGAATCGTGGTACCTCAATTGGGACATTAGGGTTATTGGGGATGACATCGCAGCACCTTAAGAATGTGAATATCAAACAAGTCGACCCTATTTCAATATTGTTTCTAGTTGTCCACATTAATTCAATAGGGAGTTTTATTGTTGGAACGCCTCTGTGGCGTTCCTTTTGCTTTAGTATTAGATGTAGATTCAGGCATACAAATAGATTTGTTGGTCCCACTTTTGATTCTGTTTCATTCATTGTTCTACTTGCTCTAGTTGCATCCCTTTGTTCTAGGGTTACTTTTATTTATTTAAACCCCTTAGTTTTTTTTGCTTCATTTTTGCAAATATTCAGGTTATAAGGTACTTACTACCTTTGTTATTTTGGTTCCGCTTTCCCTTCTGCTTTCTAATTTTAACCCTCAATATTGTTCCATCATCCCATCTATCTCATTAATCCTTTTGTTCCGCTATTTACTTTTGATGTATTCCTCAAGAATTGTTTCCAATTTCATTTCTCTTATTTTGCTCTTTTTATTCTTACTTGTTGGTTCCTCAGATCCCTTTTATTTGTAATCCTGTTTTTTAGCACTGCTTCATTCTTTGTGTTATGTGGTCTTGTCTTCCTCAACTTTATTAGCCCCATTGAGGTTATTTTTTCATTGGTTCAATTGGGTTTCATTATCATGTTGTTTTATCATTGTTACTTCTGTTTCATAGTTTGATTTGTGTGGGTATTCATGAGGGCATATGTTTCTAGCTAGCTCTAGTGTTAATATTAGTTTTAATTTGTCCATCTTGCTCCTTTAATCTTGTTGGATCCATTCTCCTCCTTTTTAATCTTCTGATTTCCTCTTGCTTCATTCTTTGTCATTTATATTGTTTGCTTTAGTCTCTTTAGTCCTTTTTGTTCTTTTTGTTCTATTTCCCATTAACCCATAGTCATTTGTTCTAGTTGTCTACTGTTTTATCCGCTTTGTTATGATTGAAACTTTTTCATTGCATCTTTAATTCTCTTAATGCTTTATTTGATCCCTTTTAGTGTCCCTTTGTTTCATATTTTTGAACATTTCTAATTCTGCATTACCTTGCTATTAGGTGTTTAATATTGATTCGCTTTGTTAGTTTGGGTTCGGTCGGGTAGTCTTATTTGCCACTTTAATATTCATTTTGTGTTAAGGTGGTCTTGTCTTTAATGATCCTCGTTGTTCCATTTCATCCTTTTTGTTAATTCTCCATTTGTTGTATTGACTCTATTTATTTCGCTAGCATCTTCACATTTCGTGTTCCTTTTTAGTTTTCAATTGATTTACTTTGTTTTTGAATTTTGTGGGGCTCTAATTTGCTCAGGCTTAGGGGAGTAACAAATGTTCTATCTGCAATGTAGTCATTTAGGTAGTCATTTTTTCGTTCTTTCGATATGGATTTGTTGTCGCATGATCTTTGTGATCCTAATATTTTATGTATGGTCTTACACATCTTTAGATATTCATGATAAAAAGTTTCATCTCTTTCATTATAATATATCTTTATGAGTCGATTTATTACATTTGTCCTGCCTAGTGTTCTCCTTGTTCCACTCCCTCTAATTCGCCCAAAGACTTCCCTATATTGGTTCCCTTTGCATCCAGCATGGCCCAACTCCATTTCCCTTCACTACTCGATGTTATGGATTCATTTATCTTGTTTACTTCCATTTCCACCGTGCTGTTATTCTTATTTGTTCCATTTCTCATTCCTTTTAATTGTTGTTCCATTTGTTCTCATAGTCCCTTTTATTGGTTTAGTCCTTTTGTTTCTACAAATTCCACTAGTTTCATCCTGCTATATTTTGCATTGTATGCCCTTTTTTTCTAATCATAAGTACTCCAGCTACTTCATATTGCCCAGTTCACGAGGCACACTTGATCCTTTGATTTTGGTGCTTTTTGTTAGGTGTTGGCCATTAGACCCGGAGCATCTTCACATGTCCCACCCATTTTTCCTGTTCAGCCCACTCATCCTATTATTCATTTTTTGTCCTTTCTCTAATAAAGTGATCTCAACTTGTTTCATTCTTTCCTTTGATACTTATGGGTTTACATTCTTTTGTCCCATTAGATTCTTTTGTTTTGTTTTTACCCCATTGAGTTCATAGTTATCACGTTTCATTTATTCCATTAGTCTGACCCTCAAATTTGACATGTTTTATTTCCTTTCACATTGATATTGATGATGTTGAGATAGGTGATATGTGTTGATCTAGGACCCATCCCTAAGAATGTATTAATTGTACAATGTTTTAGTTTCATGTTAGATGATAACCTAACCCTTGCCAACAATTAGCCTAAGTTTCTATACAACACCTTGGCCATGACATGTTACTCCTAACTTTTGAAATGGTGATGCTTTCAGTGTTCTTTATAAGAATGAATGTATATTTGTGTACCTTGAAGTTTAGTAACCGTACATTCATGCAAAATCCCTAAACTATTACAACAAAAATACTATAAACCCAATGCTAAGCATATATTTAAACAAGTTCAAGTTCAAGAGCATATGATACATTTTGATTCGAACCACAAATCCAAGTAACAAGAAAAGTAATAGAATATCAAAACCATGTTAAACAACTATGACCTATCATATTTTTGGGTTGCCCCTAGGGGCAACCCTTGTTATAGGGGTTTTGGCATATTGTAAGTATATGCTTTCGAATATGTTTAGAATATGCTAGAACTCCGCTAAAACTAGCATTAATCAGAATTGGCTATCGTCTTTGTCATGGCCCATTGTGCAAGCAAAGACTAACCCCACCACCACCATGGTGCAAATCTTTCGGGTTGCATTGTTTTAGAGCCTTTTCAGTCGTGTCACTGCTTTTATTTTCCTTGATCATAATAAGCTTAGACTCTAAATTTTATTTGTGAGAAATGCTTATGTTTCAGTGTTAGCGAGGTCACCATCCTGTGGATCCGATTCAAAGAGGCCTCGAATATGTGTTGCAAGTTCCTATTCCAAATTAGTTTGCTTGAACCACTTGTAAACTATGCTTTGATCAATACTTTTGGTCTCTAAAAATTTGCAATGGTGAAGTTATACGCCTTTGGATGGAGCTCAATTTGAAATACACCATGGTTTTGCTTTTCTCCCTGCAGCTGCGTTATTTTACGGATATATAGTGCATGGGTAACATCATGTATAAATATGGAATTATGGAGTTTCTGTTTGGGGTAAATTAATTCATTGAGGTAGGACGAGGATGACTGAGCCATATAAGGGTAGTTTATCATAGAAGTCCCTCCCTCGCCTTATATTTGTAAGAATCTGCAACAAATCATCACAATGGCATCATCGGTACAGTTAAATCTTGCAACAAGTCTTGTCTTTGTTTTAATGCTTGTGCGCCGAGATCCGTGGTATAATGTAGCGTTGACATCACAAATCATATGGGTACATACCATGCCTTGACATATTATGCTTTTTCACATATAAATGGTTATATAATTTCATTCACAGTTCAAATTCGAGGAAACATGAATGATCAGAAGATTCATTTCATTTAATTTCATTACATTACGGATTAGGTGCATTTACTATTTCTGCTGTTGACTTATCCTCTTCCTCCTCAAGCACGGTTTAAATTTATATTTAAAACCAACCCTTTGGCCATCTTCCTATGGCGGTCGGTACATCTTCAAACCAAAATGTTAAATGTTTGCTATGAGTTAACAGGCTCGCGTTTCTCTGACCTTCATTACTGCGTTGGCGGTGTCAACAACTGTCATCCTTCTAAAAGGGGCAACTATAGTTAAAATAATAATTTTGGATGTGCATATTTGTTGTATTGTAAACCGCGAGAAAGTGAGAACATGGGGTTGTAGATGCACCAACTATTGGACCTGTGATGTTGAGAATTATCGGACTTGTTTAGCGGTTATTCCTTCATTATTTGTAGCCGCGCCCATACTGTTTGCCATGATAGTGAAACTTATAGAGGAACCTATTTGCAGTAATAGGACTCAGGCGATGTGAGGTGTCACCGCATACTTTATGTTTGAATATCTATAATCTATGCTTTTGAATTTAGATAATGATGACTCTGATCTGTTTTGACTCTCAATGATTGTTAGGCAGTATATCTATATTGCCCTCCGTTGGCCGTCTTTGCCATGATGTGGTACAATTGTTTTCTTATAAAAGAACGCAGATCTACTCTCACATCTTTTTGGAGTCCTAATAATCTCAGGCAAGGGTGCTATTCTTTCTTTCTTCTGTTCCCGATTGCATTGGATTTAAAACATTAGTATCATCGGTTAATTATAAATAATAGTGTCAATAATGAAGGTATTATCTTCACCAATAACATTTTGGATTAAAAATTTCTTGGTGCTAGCATATTACAAAACAAATGAATTCGATCTTGGCCCGACAAACTTGAGCAGGTGAAGATGAGGGCATGATGATCAAAGATGAGGGAGCATGATGATCAAAGATGATCAAACTTGGCATACGATTATCCGGATACAGGACCGTGTATTCGCAATGATGTGTACTCACATCTCTATTTCCTATTTCTTTACATTTAGGAACCAAAAGTGGTAGAATGAAGAAATATCACATGCAAAATACTCATGATCTATCTCTCAACAGCCATACAGCATGCTAAAACTTGTCGTCTTTACTCGATTGTATGTTAAATTTCACTGCATTGTGCGATAAATATATCAATGCGAAATGAACCCTAGTTTTGATTCAAATCCACGAGAAGATGTGCGTGATACATGTTCAAATGCTTGAGTCGAAATCACCAACTGGTATGAGCCTGGATCACACGCATTTTGACCTTGCTCATTACCACCGAAAAGAACAACAAAATGTCTTTGGCTTGTGCTTCATTTAGCTGACCTCATTACTTTAGCATATCAACTGCCACAGTAGCCGAATTTTATTGGGAACATGCATCTGCATTCTTTTTATTCCAAAAACTTCTACTCCAGATTTAGCCGTACCATGGAGGATTTCGAGACAATTGGAGTGACACTTTTGGATCTGATACTTGAAATTACTAACTCTTCCTCACATTTCTATTAGTTTTCGTCAGTGATATGTGAGGAAGTAAGCATATTTATTAGCCACAATGCTACATCATTATGGTCAACATCTTTTTGTATTTGGGATAGGTTTAACATGCATAAAGAGATCGCCTGGTATGGAATTAGTGGAACGTAATTGCATCTTTGCTGAAAATGTTAATGCTCAATGCGGAAATGTACGTCACTAAAATTTCCTAGCTACCTTGCTAAACTTTCGGCTTTTCTGCGTAAGTAGGGGTGTATTTTCATAAGCAGTGACTTGAAGCAGTTCAAGACTATGAGCATACGTGGCAAATCAAAGAGATGTCATCTTTGTGAATATTCTATAGGTCACTTAAGTTATGAGCGCGAGCAATAACTTAGGGCGGGGCGCTTTCGTTTGGAAAGTATGGAGTGCGGTGCTTTCTTTGGGCGGAGTGCTTGTCTTGGGAAGCAAGAGTTGGGCGGTTCATAGGGACATAGCATCTTAGAAGGCAAGATTTCATAGGCAGGACATATTAAAATCCAAGCATTATCTGAGACTTAACCTCCCACATTGCCGTAAAGCTGCTGACCGGCCATTTTGCTTTGGTTCCTCTCTAAATTTTCGATTCCGATATGAGGAAGGCTAAAGCGCTTTGGTTGGCCGTTGCAATTTAAACTTCTGATTTGAATGACACCTTTCTTGATCTTAGAGCAATTCTTCAGCACCTACATGAAATTCAACAATGGTCACTCTTAAATATAGAAATTCCTTTTTGCAAAGCGAAATGCTTAGCCACTACTAATAAGAATCTATCATTTTACAAAACAAATGTATAGAAAGGTGAACTATACAATAAATTGGTTATCTTTGAAAATACAAGAGTTCACAGTTCCTTCAAGCTGCCCTGAAAGGTTATCTTTGTTTTAATTGAAATAAATGCACGAAGATAAAATGGGAGTGATATCAATCCCATAATTTGTATACAATCTGACGTGTATGTTCAACTGTTACGCGATTGCTGGTCTATATCAATTTCATAATCATTTACATAATGCGACAATATATCCTTGCTGCGTCTCGTCTTATCTGTTAGATGAGGTTGGCTTCGTCACGTTACCTAAAGGTCGAGGTGTGTTAGCGGCACACAATTCAAAAACTGAGTGCAAGGGAGTAAGTACAGTGTTTTGAATGAATACCATTTTACTGTTGTGTACCACTTGACCCAGGTTCTTGGTCTTAGTTTTAAGTTTCTCTTAAAGCTTTTCGCCAATTTGGTGCAGTCATCACGCTTAGTTGTGGAAAGCAAGGACTTCTTAGTTTTGCATGCAGGCTAGACATATAGCTATTAACACATCCTAGAGAAGCTAAATTTTTGAACATCAATCTTTTAAATGCATTAGGGGCAACTTCTTCACGATATGTTTTATTGAGTGGATTACGTTTAGGGGACTTCGTCGCTTATATCAGTTCTACCCTTTGGTTGCTTCTCTTTCTAACCAATGTACTTGCATCAAATTATCTTATTGGTTTGAGATTGAACACATGCCAACAAACATGTTCAGTGCAGAATTTCCAAAACCATCTCAAATACTTTTGCGGCACTATTGCTAGGTTCCACATTTTCTTGCTAAAGATCCTAGAATCAAAGTGTAGCCGCCATCTCGGCCCGAAGCATGGAGCGCCACCTAAGGAATATGATAAAGTAAAGTATGGCTTTAAGTTTCACTAAGGCTAATCAAATGCTTCCAGGAAATACTTTGGAAGGATTAATGAAGCAGAATCAATTGAAAACCAAAGGCTTAATCTAGAAGCGCTGGAATATGAAACTCATGGCAATGATGGCGCATTAACAATAGGTATGGCGAACTTGGGAAGAGGTTACAATTGTGAGCCCTCTCTCTACAAGTCTTGAAAGCAGTGCCACATCCAAAAAACATGGACCTCGGTGCTGTTGTTACCCTCTTTTTTTAAAAGTTGGTTGTTCCTTATTTCATTGTCCTAAATTCATAAACAGCCATGAAATGGTTGATGTCTGAATTCTAAACGTAAAAGAAATGGTTAACGTTTGGCAAACATGTAGAAAAACTAGCACTTATCTCACAAACAAAGAATACATTAAAAACTGACTGAAACTTATTAAAACAACGAGAATGCATTTAAACCTTCTATTCTATTCTATTCTATTCTATTAAAAGCGACCAAGAAATAAAAGTTCAAAAGTATTATGTGCTCTAAAACAGTGCAGGTCAAAGAGATATTCTTCAATGTAGGCAGCCTTGAAATAATATTTCCCAATAACCATCAAACAAAATTTACCTTTGGGCGACAAAACAACCGTTTAACAACCAATCGCAACAGCGCCCACCTCAATCGTACGAAACCCTGAAACAAAGGGCATGCATACACATTCTCAAGGCCCTTCAGAGGCAACCCTTCGTCGCTTGACACCTTATTTTAGCTAATATCGTCAATATAATAAAGAATGGTAATGTTAATGAGGAGGAAGGAGAGAGCGCCCCAAAGAGAGATCTTTGTAACTTTAATAAATACAAGTTATATTACTGACAATCATTCACAATTTTAATGTTAGCGGAAATAACTAGGCACCATAGCCCAGTAAAATATTATTCTAGATCCCGGTCTTGATGGGGTGCTTCGAAGTGGTTGCCCCAACTACGTGTACGCGAAGAGCCCAGGCCCTTGCATTGCTCCATGAGAGTATTATTCCTTCTTTAAGTAGGACTCCAACATCATGTAGCATCCTCCAGAGTACCTTTGGAGTCAGTTTCAAATCTACTCCTTAATCATCTCTAACAAAGGGTGGAAATTCTAATATCTCACATGTAGATTTGCTTCTTTGGGAGGTACATAGAATACATTGTGTATCTTAAGCGGCCAAGAAATCAATTGATATGACTAGTTTTCTATCACCTCTCTCTTACACTTCCCAATTACGTAGCTTGGCTTGCTTCACTTTAATTTCCTAGCGGATCTTATCTTCTATTTGGAATTCTCTTGTGATCTATACTTATTTGAAGGACTCTTTCCAAACCTTGTTTTCAAGGTTTTGCTTTTGGTTCTCTCTCCATTTTGATTGCATCTTCTCATTGATGCGAGATTAGTTTTTCCTGCTTCCCAACCCTTGTTTTCGCCTTGCTTCTCTCGTCTCTATTTGTTTGCATCATGCCTAGAGGCTAGGGCTGCTAGGATCAAGAATCAAGAGACTACGCCTACCAAGGCCTGGCTATCAGATTGAGGGAAAGCGCCCAAAGGTGAGTGCGTTCCGGCTGAAGATAGCACTTTCGGTTCCGGAAGGACAGGAGGCCGCTTGGTCAGCCGACACGCCCGCTTGGTAGAAAAAGAGAAATGGAATAGAGGCTTGCTGCTCATAGGGGATGATGATGTTGGGCGAGTTGGATGCTAAGATTTATGCTAAGATTTCAGCCTCTTTGAATATCCACAAGAATGGAGGCGTGGATGTCGCTTTTGGGAAGGGGGGGTTTGCCTTCTATGGCAGCTCCAATTGCATTAGGTATTAACCGTGGGAGCTTGGGGCTCAAATAATCGGGTTGTGGCGGATTCAAATGATAGATTCGGGGCCTACACCGCATCCATCGGTTGCCGATGATGGAGAGCTCCTAACTAAGGATGTCCTCCTATTGGCGCCGATTCATCTCCATTACCGAGACTCAATGAACCGCTTTTGTTGTCGCCGATTCATCTCCACGATCGCGGGATGTAAGCTCGCTATGGTCGACATCAAACTTTCACGCGCAGATTAACTATGGATTTCCAAAAATAAATGAGTCTACAAAGCCGGCCGCTTTTTTCTTTCTTTTTCATTTTGTGGCATTCATGCGATTCCGTAATCACGGTATTTGTTGAGAAATGATACCGATCGTTGGTATTCCATTTTATTTCTTATTCAATCACTAAGTTGAGTTGTTAATCCATAACCGTCGGCGAATTAGAGGGCTGTGCCGCCATTCTCGGGTTCGCCGCATTCGTAGCAATCCGACAAACCAATTTTGAAGCTTGCTGCAATCATGGTATCCTTCGCCAATCAAGCTTGCATTCGCAATCATGGTCTCCTCTTCATCCACCATTAGTCCATTGAATGCCGACCAACGCAGAACGCAGCTTCTATTGCTATTCCTCCTCAAACTTTCGCTCATAATTTGGACACTAAGAGCTCATTCAAACGCTGACAAAAGGGATCATTTGCCACCTTTAGAAGAACCGTTAAACCACACCTTTGTTTTTTACCGCTGTTACCCGCTTTGAATCTCACTTTATAGCATCTACAAATAATGACCACAAGCCTTTTGCTGTGACACAACTATCACGCTTAGTTTCCCAAGATCTTACATGCGTCGATCTTGATAACAGGAAATGCACCATTTATTTATGCTTAGCTTACCAATCATATATTATGAGAGTTTAAGGTATTTTGTTTTCGATTGCACCGCTAAGCATACATTAGGATAAGATAAATGAAGTAATCACAGATATTTCTCAAGTAACATAATATGTCTAACCAACACCTTTTAAGCACAGTTTAAAAGGCCTCCAAACCGCTCACATCTTAGCCAATTTTTTAAATATTTGCAGGCCATCACTCAAATGGCGTATCAAGTATGCCCTCACATTAGTAAGCATCACTAGACCTACTTTGTTCTAGGATTTTTTTTGCATGCCTTTTGTTGCTTTTCCTAATATCTTACATTGCCTTTTTATCCATCATCAAGCATCTATTATGGCCATTGGAGTCGATTGATCGCTATTCTCCTAGGGGCTCCCCCTTTGTTGCCACTTTACCAATGTGCCACAAGTCCCTTTATGTCATTAGAGGAAAATGAGATCACATTTTGTCCCATTATGGATGCTTAAAATGACCATTTATTTTAAAGTGCTTCAATAAGAGAAGAGCTCCAAGATATCTATTATATTATAATACCAGAATTAATGCACCCTAAATGGACTCAGAGTATTTTTTGATTATAACTTTTGATATGCCAATTCAAAACAACTTTTTGTAAAATTTCATCTTCACAAGATCCAATCTAGTGATAACCCATTCATACCTTTATATAAATATATAAGAAATAGCAAAAAATCATATGGGTAGGGGAGGGTCACTAATAATGGACCATGGTCCAATAGTAGACCATGGTAAAATGGATCAACAATAGTGGCTCAACATTAATTTTTATGTTAATCCATCAACCATTGAATAAATAGTAAAAAAATGGTTACCTTTTGATCATTTCTTGATCCACATTAGGGTATTTGAATGATCCATACCATTTTTAGATAGACCCAGAATGTGGAGATTCTGGAATGCCCTCAATACCAAAAGTTTTGGAACGCCCACATGCATTTTAATTGAAAAACATTTTAATTTCAATGTTTTGTCCACTATTCTTAGGTGGTCCACTATTGGCACGAGATATGACCATATTGAAATACATCATAACCATATATCATTGGAAAGATCTTTTTCATTCAAGATCTAATGCAACAAACGCCAACATTTTGACAAGTGGATCAAAAGTTAAATGAGGAAAACAACAACAATGAAGTTGTTGGTGCCGAAAATTAATTGAGGAAGTTAATAGAGGGTAGCCATTCCATTGAGGATTCTTATGGGATGAAATGAGATCTCAAATTTCCTCTAATGTTTTAGTTTTACATAACAAATCCCCTTTGTTTGAGTTTTCATGTTTGTTAGAAAAAAAAAATAGAATTGAAAAATGACCATTTATATTTCGCTTAAGTGCTTTCAACCCAGAGATGCTTCTCCATAATATATCCCCGATCATTTAAATGCTGGGGTGAGTCCTATCCTTTATTGACTTAGAGACTCTATAGGGTTCACACTTTTGGAGTAAGAGTCACACATGTTTTAGCCTCCTTTGGGTTAAGCGTGGATTGACGAATGCTTTTTGGCTTTTCATTTGTGCAAAGGTGTTAAGCCTTTGGACTACACCATTTGGTTGAGGTTCATGCATTGTTATTGTCATCATCCTTGTTTTGTTATTTCTACAAGGCTGCGCATTCCAGATTCTATTTTCAAATGCTTTGATAATCGCTCGCTGAGAAGTTAATGTTACATAAAGTACTTATCCGTGTTCGCTTGATCTCCAAAGCATTTCGTTGTATGTTTGTTTCTCAGACATAGCTATCGATATCAAGTATCGATACCGTATCTAGATTTGACAAATTGCCTATACTGATTATAATATTGTTTTTTTATTACATTCGATGCATTGTTTTATTTCTTTAGCTTATTTTTCACATGAAATTGAGGGTCTTCAGTGTGTACATGTCCGGGCTTAAGTTCTTTTCAGCATTCGGCTCTGGTTAGTTGTTATCAAAGGTTGGCTAGTTGGCTTTTGGTTTTGCATCGTTGGTATCTACGCTTTTATTTTTCACTTGATCTTAGTTCCATTTGAAGTCTATATTTTGCTCGCTTTTGCTCCATTTGGTTTATTATTTCTACATTTCATTTAATTCTTTAATTTATGAGTTCCTTTTGATCTAGTTGGGTCCCTTTAGGTCCATTATTCATGTTAGTCTCCTTTTGTTTCTTTTTTTTCTAGTTATCCCATGTGTTGCAGTTGTTCTACTAGTTTTCATTGCTTTAATCATCTCAATGTATCCCATTTGTCCCCTTTTTGTTCTATTTTGCCCGTTTTAATCCATTCCCTGTAGCCATTTGTACTTTGTTTTTTTCATTAATTTTTTTAGTCCCATGTGTTATAATGCACAAATTTTTGTTCTTTCTAGTTCTGGTTCCGGGTTCTCTCTCCCACGCTTTTATTGCTGCCCCTATCCTCTTTTGTCCCTGGATTTGTCCAAGGTCCTTGCTCCTGTGCATGTAATATACTTTTGTTTTACCACCGCCATCCGTTTTTGTTCGGCCATTATATGTTTAGATCCTTTGCATATACTTGCCCCATTTGCTTTGTTGGTTCCATGTTGTTTTGTTCTCTTGAGTAGTTCCGTTGCACTATATATATTAGTTGAAGTAGCTCCATTCATCATATGAGCGTCTCTAGTTCTATGTGCTTCTGTTTTGCTTTTATTTGTTTCCCTTTATTCTTGTTTTTGCCCCCCTTTTAGACCATCATATTTGTCTCATTTCATCTTAGATTAAAAACTTTCCTTGGCAATTTGCTCTTTTGGATCATTTTGTTCAGTTGTTTCAATAGTTCCATTTGTTCAGGTATTCTACTAGTGCCTTTTAATCATTTTAGGCTCTACTATTATTTTACCTTAATCGAGTCATCCTAGTAGTCTCTCTTGCTCCTTTAATCTTGGGATCCATTCTATTCTATTATTCTCTTGGTCTTCTCCCACTTCTTTCATTATTTACTTTGTTGCATTTTGCTAGCCCATTTAGTCATGTTTGTTCTATTCGTGCCATTAACTCCATAGTCTTTTGTATGGGGAAGGGTAGTTGGGACCACCGGTGTCCGTGTCCTGGGGTCCCGAGCGGGTCACCGGCACTGGAAAGTGGGACCAACCCCTTCCCCACAATATTGAAATAGGGAGACTTTTTTTTCTCCCCTTTGCCCTTTTTTTCTTGGCTTGCTCCTTCAAGCGCTTATGATTCCTACAGGCGAGCAGTGGTGCATCCTCAAGGGAGCGCCCATCGAGCCAAGCCACTAAGATGAAGGCGCTTGCTCGGCGGGAAGCGCTTTTGAAGGCATTTTTGCTCCTCGCTGCATGGAAGCGCCGCTTAGGTTCTTTTTCAAATTGGGTGCTTGCCTGCTTCTCGAGATTTTTGTTCTATGTTTTTTTGGCATGGAGGCTACCGCTAGGTTCTTCATGCTCGCTTCGCTTTTCGCCTCGCGGTTTTCTTTTGGCTATGGCTCAAGTCCTACTACCACTGCATCATAAGTTTATGTAGCTTGGTTTACCTTCGCCATCTCAAGCTTCTTCGTGCATCCCGTTCCTCACGGCGGTGTTTTTAAACCGGAAGGGTTTTGATATGGCCATTTTTCCTCTTCAAACCTTTGATCCGACAAGAGAGTGCATTGTTGCAAGAACCGTGTTTTTGGCGACATTCTTGGTTACGAGTCATAGTTATACCATTTTTTCTGGACAATAACAAGAATGCTATGGCAACTATGATTCTCGCTTTCCCTTTTGCATATTTCTTTATAAACCACTTCCGGCCGCCATTGTGCTGCGCATCAGCTCAAGCGCTTTGTTGCGCCACTTCCACGGCAAGTTTCCTTCCCGCTTTGCCTTTAAGAATGTTGCTTGCGTAAGATGAGTGGCTTCATGGGCTTTGATCTTTGAAAACCAAAACTACAAACCAAAAAATTATCAACTAAAATTGTTAAGGTGAGTACCGTCCCGGCCACCCGAATCGTGGCACCCGACCGAACATTCCGGGTTATTGGGGATGACACGTGGCACCTTAAGAATGCGCCAATATCAAAAAAAGTCAATCTTTATTTCAATATTGTTTCTAGTTGTCATTAATTCAATGGTTTTATTGTTGGAACGTCTCTGTATGCCTTTGCTTTAGCATTAGATGTAGATTCGTGCATGTACAAATAGATTTGTTGGTCCCACTTTTGATTCGTTTCATTCATTGTTCTACTTGCTCTAGTTGCATCCCTTGTTCTAGGGTTACTTATTAGTATTTAAACCCCTTAGTTCCTTTTGCTTCATTTTTGCAAAGTCAGTTCAAGGTACTACTACCTTTGTTATTTTGGTTCCGCTTCCTTCTTTTTAATTTTAACCTCAATATTGTTCATCTATCCTATCTATCTCATTAATCCTTTTGTCCGCTATTTACTTGATGTATTCCTGCAATTGCTTCAATTTCATTTCTCTTTATTTTGCTTTTTATTCTTACTTGTTGGTTCCCTTGTATCCTTTATTTGTAATCCCTGTTGTTTTTAGCACCTGTTTCATTCTTTTGTGTTAAGGTGGTCTTGTCTTCCTCAACTTTATTAGCCCCATTGAGGTTATTTTTCATTGGTTCAATGGGTTTCATTATCATGTTGTTTATCATTGTTACTTCTGTTTCATAGTTTGATTTGTGTGGGTATTCCATGAGGGCATATACTCTAGCTAGCTCTTAGTGTTAATATTAGTCTTAATTGTCCATCTTGCTCCTTTAATCTTGTTGGATCCATTCTCCTCCTTTTCATTTAATCTTCGCTCCTCTTGCTTCATTCTTGTCATTTATATTGTTTCATGTAGTCTCTTTAGTCCCATTTGTTCTTTTTTGTTCTATTTTTTCCATTAACTCCATAGTCATTTGTTCTAGTTGTCACTTGTTTATCCGTTTTGTATGATTGAAACTTCTTTCATTGCATCTTTAATTTCGCTTTACGTTTTATTTGATCCCCTTAGTGCCTTTTTTTTTTTTTTGTAATATTTCGACTCAAGGTATTATTTTTTTGCTATTAGTGTTTACTATTGATTCTGCTTGTTAGTTTGGGTTCCAAATGTAGTCTTATTTGCCACTTTTAATATTCATTTTGTGTTAAGGTGGTCTTGTTTACCGGACCTCGTTGTTCCATTTCATCCTTTTGTTAATTCTCCATTTGTTGTATTGACTCTATTTACTTCGCCAGCATCTTCACATTTCGTGTTCCTTTTTTAGTTTCAATTGATTGTACTTGTTTCTTGAATTTTCAGGGGCTCTAATTTGCTCGGCTAGTGGGAGTAACAAATGTTCTATCTGTGCAAATAGGTAGTCATTTCTGCTCATATTTTCGTTTCTTTCGATATGGATTTGTTGTCGCATGATCTTTGTGATCCTAATATTTTATGTATTATGGTCTTACACATTGCTAGATATTCATGATAAAAGTTTCATCTGTTTCATTATAATTATACTTTATGAGTCGCATTTATTACATTTGTCTGTCTAGTGTTCTCCTTGTTCCACTCCCTCTAGACTGCTCCAAGCATTCTTATTGGTTCAGTTTGCATCCTAGCATGGCCCAACTCCATTTCTGCTTCACGGCTCGATGTTATGTAGATTCATTTATCTTGTTTACTTCCATTTCCACCCGTGCTGTTATTCTTATTTGTTCCATTTCTCCCATTCCTTTTAAAATTGTCTTTCCATTTGTTCTCATAGTCCCTTTTATTGGTTTAGTCCTTTTGCTCTACAAATTCCACTAGTTTCATCCTGCTATATTTTGCATTGTATGCCCTTTGTTTCTCTAATCATAAGTACTCCAGCTACTTCATATTGCCCAGTACGAGGTACACTTGATCCTTTGATTTGAAAGCTTTTGTTAGGTGTTGGCCATTGTGACCGAGCATCTTCACATGTCCTTACCCATTTTTCCTGTTCGGCCCACTCATCCTATTATTCATTTTGTCCTTTCTCTAATAAAGTGATCTCAACTTGTTTCATTCTTTCCTTTGATACTTATGGGTTTACATTCTTTTGTCCCATTAGATTCTTTGTTTGTTTTTACCCCATTGAGTTCATAGTTATCACGTTTCATTTATTCCATTAGTCTGACCCTCAAATTGACATGTTTTATTTCCTTTCACATTGATATTGATGATGTTGAGATAGGTGATATGTGTTGATCTAGGACCCATCCTAAGAATGTATTAATTGTACAATGTTTTAGTTTCATGTTAGATGATAATCTAACCCTTGCCAACAATTAGCCTAAGTTGCTATACAACACTCCCTTGGCCATGACATGTTACTCCTAACTTTGGAAATGGTGATGCTTTCAGTGTTTCTTTATAAGAATGAATGTATATTTGTGTACCTTGGAAGTTTAGTAACTGTTACATTCATGCAAAATCCCTAAACTATTACAACAAAAATACGGCAACCCAATGCGAAGCATATATTTAAACAAGTCTTCAAGTTCAAGAGCATATGACATTTTGATTCGAAACCAAATCCAAGTACAAGAAAAGTAATAGAATATCAAAACCATGTTAAACAACTATGACCTATCATGTTTTTGGTTGCCCCTAGGGGCAAACCCTTGTTTATGGGTTTTGGCATATTGTAAGTATATGCTCGAATATGCTTAGAATATGCTAGAAAACCGCTAAAAACTTGTTGCTAACCGTGAATTGGCTGGTCGCAGTTTTGCCAAGCAAATGTGGCAAACCTGGCTAACCAAGCACCACCATGGTGCAAATCTTTTCGTTGCCTGCGCTTAGAGCCTTTTTGGTCGTGATGTCGCCGCTTTCTCGCTACTTTTCCTTCGATCATAACACAAACGAGACTCTAAATTTTATTTGTGAGGAAATGCTTATGTTTTCAGGTTAAGGTGTCTCGCCATCACAATCGATCCAATTCAAGGCCCTCGTAATATGTGTTGTAAGTTCCTATTTACAAATTGGTTGCACCGAACCACTTGTAAATATGCTTTGATGTTTTTTTGGTCTCTCAAAAAATTTGCAATGGATGGAGAAGTTATCCGGGCCTTTGGATGGAGCTCAATTTGGAAATGCACCATGGTTTGCTTTCTCCCTCACGCCGCTATTTTCCTCGATATATAGTGCATGGAAGTAACATCATGTGTAAATATGGAATTATGGGTTCCTCGCTTAGGAGGTAAATTAATTCATTGAGGTAGGACGAGGATGACCCGGGCCATATAAGGATGAGTGAATTTTATCATAGAAGTCCCTCCCCGCCTTTATATTTGTAAGAATCAAGCAACAAATCATCACAATGGCATCATCATTGATTAAATCGCAACAAGTCTTGTAATCGCTTTTAATGCTTGTGCCAAAAGATCCAAAGCAGTATAATGTAGCGTTGAAGCATCACAAATCATATGGGTACATGCCATGCCTTGACATATTATGCTTTTTCACCTTATAAATGGTTATATAAGAGAATTTCATTCACGGTTCTAGGTGTCAAGGAAACATGAATAAATCAATTCATTTCATTTAATTTCATTCTGCTCGGATTAGGTAGCGTATTTATTTACGCAGCAGCCTTTGTCCTCTTTGCTCCTCAAGGTTTCAAGACATCCGCATTTAGAAACCCTTTGGCCGACGCCGCCTTCTGCTGTGTCATTTGCCTTCAAACCAAAATGTTAAATGTTTGCTAACAAGTTAACAAACTTGTTTTACAAATTTTCATTACACCACGTTGTAGTGTCAACACCGCTACCATCCTTCTAAAAGAGACCCTGTGAACTATGAACCAAATAATTTTAGATGTCGATTTTTGCATATTTGTTGCTTGATATAAACACTAGAAAAGTAAGGGTCGCGATCATGAGATGCACCAACTATTGGACCCGTGATGTTGAGAGTATCGACTTGTTTAAGCAGTGTTTATTCTTCATTATTATATGCCTTGTAACGCAGTCGCCATGATAAATGAAAACATAGAGAAAGACCTATTTGCAATGTGGGACTAAACCGATGTGAGGTATGCCTTGTACTATGTTTGAATATCTATAATCTATGTAGCTTTGAAATTTGAATAATGATGACTCTACGACCGCTTGACTCTCTAATGATTGTTGGAAGCAAAGATGTCCTATATTGCCCTCCCGCTGGTTTGCCTTTGCCATGATGTGGTACAATTGTTTTCTTATAAAGAACCCGAATCTACTCTCATCTTTTTGGAGTCTAATAATCTCTACAAAGGGGTGCATTTATTCTTTCTTTCTTCTATTCCAAAGGCATTGGATTAGAAAACATTAGTATCATCGCTAATTATAAATAATAGATGATGTCAATAATGAAGAGTGTGCTATCTTTATTAACATTTTCGTTAAAAATTTCTTTGCGGTGTGCTAGCATATTCTAAAGTCGAGAACAAAATGAATTCAAAGGTCGTGAATCGACAAACTTGGTGAAGATGAGGGCATGATGATCAAAGATGAGGGCATGATGATCAAAGATGATCACTTGGCATACCAAAGATCCCGCATAACTGGACACGTATTTTGCAAAGCAGAGTGTGTACTCATCTCTATTTCCTATTTCTTTACATTTACAGAACCAAAAGTGGCCGAATGAAGAAATATCACATGCAAAATATCGCGGATCTATCTCATCGCCATACATGCATGCTAAAACTTATTCGCCTTCTTACTCGCTTGTATGTTAAGTTTTAGCCCGCATTGTTGCATTAAATATATCAAACCGAAATGAACCTAGTTTTGATTCAAAATCGAGAAGATGTGCATGATCACATGTTCAAATGCTTGAGTCGAATACCAACCGTTGTAGGCCCGATCACACGCATTTTGACCTTGCTCGTGCAAAAAGAACAACAAAATGTCTTTGGTTTGTGCTTCATTTGGTGAACCTCATTACTTTAGCATATCGTACATTAGCCAATTTTTATTGGGAACATGCATCTGATTCTTTTATTAAGAAACTTCTACCTGTGTTGCAACCGCACCATGGAGAGTTTCCCAACAATTGAGTGACACTTTTGGATACAATACTTGAAAAGGTCCGCTTCTTCCTCCGCTTATTTAGTTTTAAGGCCCGCCGTGATGTGAGGAAGTAAGCATATTTATTGTACAATGCTACATCATTATGGTCAACATCTTTTGTGTTAGGATATGATTTAACATGCATAAAGATCCGCCTAGTATAGGTCAAGTGCTTGGAATAATAATTGCATGTCTTAAAAATGTTAATGCTCAATCTGAAATGTCGCCATAAAATTTCAGCTACCTTGCTAAGCATCGCTTTTTCTCAGAAGTGAGGAAATTTCAGATTTCATAAACAAGGACTTGAAGCCGCCAGCTTAAGACTATGAGCATCTGTGGCAAATCAAAGAGATGTCACATCTTTTTGTAAAAGATATTCTATAAGTCCATAGAAAATTTATGAAGCACGAGAGCAATAACTTAGGGAGCGTGCACTTTCGCTTGGAAAGTATATGGAGGGTCTGGTGGCTTTCCGCCAAGAGTGCTTGTCTTGGAAGCAAGAGTTTGAGGCGTGTTCATAGGGACATGGCATCTTAGAAGAGGCAAGATTTTACAGGGCACGGGACATATTAAAATCAAGCATTATACGTGCATTTAACCTCCCACATTGCTATGCCATAAAGTTTTTCCGAGCAAAGATGGTCGGCTGGTTCTATCTCAATTTTCGCTTGATATGAGAAGGCTAAACCGCCTTGCAGTAAAGCAGTGCAAATTTAACCTAGATTTGAATGACACCTTTCTTGATGATGCCGAGCAATTCTTCTTCTACATAGAAATTCTTAATGATGCCTTTCTTAAATATAGAAATTCCTTTTTTTGGTGTTTTAAATGTATACCCTAATAAGAATCTATCATTTTACAAAACAAATGTATGAAAGGTGAACTATACAATAAATTGGTTATGCTGAAAATACAAGAGTTACAGCTTCCTTCAACCGCTAGTTATGCTTTGTTTTAATTGAAGCCAAATGCACGAAGATAAAATGGGAAGTGATATCAATCCCATAATTGTATACACAATTTGGCCCAAGATATGTTCTTTATTACCCGCCAATTGCTGGGGTCTATATCAATTTCATAATCATTTACATAATGCAACAATATATCCTTACTGCGCCTCGCCTTTTATTGTTAGATGAGAGTTGGCTTACGTGACGTTACCTAAAGGTCGAGTGGCCATTGGCACCGGCACACAATTCAAATAGTGCAAGGAGTAGGCTAAGTGTTTTGAATGAATACCATTTTTATGCATAAATGACCAGTTCTTGGTCTTAAGTTTTAAGTTTCTCTTAAGCTTTTCCTTAATTGGTCCAAGTGTCACGCTTTAGTTGTAGGCTTCCTCACAAGGACTTCTTAGATTTTCGCAGTGGGGCTAGACATATGGCTATTAACACATCTAGAGAAGCTAAATTGCCTCGAACATCAATCTTTTAAATGCATTAGGGGGCAACTTCTTTCCCGACCATGTTTGATAGTGGATTCGCTTTTGTAGAGGACTTCATCATATATCGGTTCTACCCTTGGTTGCTTCTCTTCTAACCAATGTCACCCATCAAATTATCTTATTGGTTTGAGATTGAACACATGCCAACAAACATGTTAGTGCCGAATTTCCAAAACCATCTCAAATACTTTTGGCACTATTGCTAAGGTTCCACATTCTATTGCTAAGATCCTAGAATCCGTTCGCCATCTCAAACCAACATGGGCATACCTAAGGGAATAACAATAAAGAGTAGAAAGTATGGCTTTAAATTTCCACTAAGGCTAATCAAAATGCTTCCCAGTTTGAAAATGGAAGGATTAAGGGCAGAGCTTATTGAAAAGCCAAAGAGCTTAATCTAGAACTGTGGAATATGGAAACTCATGGCAATAAATGGCGCATTAACAATAAGTGTGAACTTGGGAAGAGGTTACAATTGTGAAGCCCTCTCTCCTAGAAGTACTGAAACAGGTGCCACATCCAAAAAAACATGGACCCTCTCGGTACGCTGTTACCCCTCTTTTCACATCTAACAACAAGCTACCTCTTCACGTGAGGTCTTCTACACAAAGGGATTTATCTTCTGAGGGGACTCAACGGCAGATGGTGCTGCCTAAATATAAAATAAGGGCTAGAATTTAGTCAAAAAGGGGAGAGATACAACAAACAAAACAACCACTTTAAATAACGTAAGTGATGCTTCCCATTTAACATCAACATTGGCGTTACAAAAATAATCTATAAGGAGAAAAGGGGGACCAAAAGTTGGTTGTTCCTTTATTTCAATTGCCTAAATTCTAAAACATATGAAAATGGTTGATGTCTGAATTCTAAACATCTGAAAATGGTTAACATTTGGCAAACATGTAGAAAAAAACTATATATCTCACAAGCAAAGAATACATTAAAACAGCAAAAACATTAAAACAACAAGAATACATTAAACTATTCTATTCTATTCTATTCTATTAAAAGAAAAAAAAAAAAAGAAAAATAAAAGTTCAAAAATATTATGTGCTCTAAATGATGCAAGAATCTAAAAGATATTCTTCAATATGACATGCCAAATAATATTCCCAACCAACCATCAAACAAGAATTTACCCCTTTGGGCAACAAAAAACAACCATTAACAACCAATCCGCAACAACCGCCCACCTCAATCAGCACGAAACCACAAAACAAAGAATATGCATACACATTCTCAAGGCCACTAGAGGGCAACCCTTCGTGCGCAGCACCTTGTTTTTTTTTGAAAAACTGTGTCATCAATATATTAAAAGAATGGTAATGTTACAAAGCAAGTGAGGAGGAAGGAGAACTGCCCCAAAGAGATCTTTGTAACCCCCAATAAATACAAGTTATATTGCGGCTTAATCATTTACAGGTACCCAATGTTAGCCCAAAGAACGCTTAGGCACCATAACTAGTAAAATATTATTCTTAGATCTAAAAAGGCCGATGGGGGTGCTTCCCGGATGCGAATTTGCCCCCAACTCACGGCTTACACCCACCTAACCGACCCTTGCATTGCTCCATAAGTATTCCTTCTTTTAGGCCGGACTCCAACATCTATGTAGCATCCTCAAGAAGTACCTTTGGAGTGATTTCAATCTACTCCTTAATCATCTCTAACAAAGGTGGAAATTCTAATATCTCATATGGAGTTGCTTCTTTGGGAGAGTTACATGGAATACATTGTGTATCTTAAAGTTTAACCGAAAAAATCCAATTGATATGACTAGTTTTCTATCTCTCTTACACTTCCCAATTCAGTAGCTTGGCTTGCTTCACTTTTAATTTCTAGCCGATCTTATCTTCTATTTGGAATTCTCTTGCTGATCTATGCTTATTTGAAGGACTCTTTTGCCGACTCCTAGCTGCTAGGAGGTAATTCCTAACATCTTCTATTAACTCTTGGATATCCGTATGAAGCTACTTGTAGACTTCTACTTTTGACAGGCGATTGTGCATGTGTCTAGCCTGAGGCATTAATCCATGGGGATGATCTTCTGCTTAGCGCCGGGGACTCTAACAGGCTCGGGATTTGAAGTTGTTCTATCTTCGTCACCGGGCACTGTGATATTTCAATGTAGTTGGTGATGCCCTTCCTCATGCCAGACCAAATTTAATTACTTCCTATTTTGAACTAAGTTTTCATGAAACCCACGTGACTGGCTACTTATCTTTAAAATATAAAACTTTTCCTATCTTTTTATACTATTTATAAGTTTCCCTTTACTTATCAATCCTGGCCTCTTTGCAAACACTAGCCCATGCGTCCTAGTATTCCTTACTTGCGGCTAGTGCTTCTTCAATCTTCTTGTCGAACTCATTAGATAAGGTTGAGATCGCATTACAATGAATTTTCCTTACAAAAAATGTATCGAGAGAGTGAGTCCACTACCATTTAGCTTGCTTTTGTAGATTATCTTGACATCCTATTATGCGAGGAATTCCATTCAACGCATTTGCCTCAGGTTGATGGGTGATTGCATGAAAATGTACTGGGGGGGCTTTGATGATCAGTATATAGCTGAAATTGCCTACTAAGCAAGTAATGTCACTATATGCATGAGGCTCTTACGACCACTAAAAGCTCTTGACCATGGTCGCGATCGTGGTTGTGCGGTGCCATTCATCTTCTTGCGATTATATGCCATTACTCTTCCCTCTTGCATAAGAAATCCTCTGGTTGCCAACTTACTTATATCTATTGCCATGCCATAATCTTCCCTCTTGCATAAGGACTCCTCCAGTTGCTAACTTACTTGCATCCATTACCACTAGCTTATCCTTATTTGGCTCACGGTAGTGTAAAGCAACCGGCAATCAGAATTACGACTTCCTTGCGCTTCTCAAAGGAGGCGTGGACTTTCTCTTGCCAATGTTTGATCCAATCATTTACCTTGTCATGCTTTGTGAGATTAAGGTCCGAGCGGGGATGCCCACTTAGCAAAGTCACTTACAAACTTCTTAAAATAATCGGCTAGACGGAGGAAGCTTCTTTACCACATGGACGTTCTTTGGTGTTGGCCACTCTATTATAACTTTGATCTTAATTTGGATGGGTGTGATTTGTTCTCTTTGCCACTATGCCCAAGTATTCTATTCTACTTGTTTTAAAATGGCATTTGAAGAATTTGGCAGAGTCGATGTTGTCTCAAGTTCTACAAGTTCCTTTGGAATTGCCCAACTTGCTATACAGTAGAATGTCATCAAAAAGTATGATCGAGTTCATCCAAGAACTCTTTGAACATTTTGTTCGTTAAGCGTATAAATGTCACTAACACATTACATAAGCCAAAGACATAAGTGTAACTCATAATGGTCATACCGATGTTACGAACCCAAAATTTTAGTACCAAAAATTACGATTTTTATTCACATCAAACCATGAGAGTACACAAAATAAATACTGCCTCCCACGAGATCGTATACATGAAAGCCACATATACAGATAACAGATTACAACACAAGATAACTATACACACACATAGCTCCGTCAGCTATCAAACAACCTGCACAAGCTTCCACGTCTAGTAGAGTCAACATGAAGCAATGACTTACGAACTGCAAGAACACACATATGGTATCCACCACACGCACCATAGCATCTGCCCAGTAGACACACCCCGCCATATCTAGACAGTACGTCGTCTAGAACAACCGCGCTGGTGGATCCACGGTAAGGGAGAGACTACAAGCACCAAGAAACATTAAGCTACTGAACTGTTAGTACGTGCCTACCACCATCCCATACCAGTGGTACGCACAACCTCATCAGTGCCTATAGTCCTATTTCAACAAGCCATACTTGTCTATGCCTATTTGCATAATCTCCCTTGGGTAAGCGCTTAATGTGCCTACCTCAGTATCCACAGGATAGTAACTGAGCCTCCCTCAATAATAGAGATCTCCACTAGACTGTTGGTAGCATACGGTATTGTCCCATACCAACATCACACACTACCTCACTAGCACTCATAAGATCTCAATATGATTTATCTTCACAGAAGGAATTCACAGATGGAATGAGTTATTAAGGAGGCCATGACCTTAAAGCAGCTAGGCTTTCCTACCAATTCCTTAGCAGGAGCCATAACTAGTACTGACGCCTTAAGGCACAGTCAGCCCCAACTTAAGCATCATCTCAAGCTAATTTTACAAGACCTCAAGGAGCAGTTCATCATAAGACATCAATTCAAGGCAAGCCCTCTTCTATTACGAAGGACAATTCCACAAGGTTTCATGGAGCTTCTAATAGTTTCATGGGTGCTTGGTTTATTTCCACAATTCTACCATATAGCTGTGCCTTAAACCATAGCTCGAAGGTTATTTCGATCTAATCGTTAGCAACCGTCAGATCTGATACTTCCGGCAATAATGAACATTTTGCTGTATCAACTGAACAAAATGAGGTCTTCCAAAGGACTGATTGCCGGAATTGGAATTGGGGCTGCCGTTAAGGGATCATCTGCACAGGCTGCCGAGGAGATTGCTAGCATTGCACCATAGCAGTTGCCGATTCATTTAAAACCATTCATGGCACAAAATGGAAGTTGGGTCTCCATTTTTTATTGAAGTTTAATATGGTGATGCCTCCCATCCGGAATGGAAGTTGGGATTCAACATTCCGCATACATCATTTTTGACCGGTTCTTGCAGGTTGCCTTTTCTTGTTTGCTGAATGTCCCCTGTTTTCCTTTCTTCTGCATGGCTCTTGTAGATGCTCGAATGGCTATGGCTATGGCTCTTGCAGATATTCAGATGCTGAGAAAAAATGCCGAATGCTTATGCAATAGAAGCCGCAACAGAAGCTTCAAAAGATCCGGCCTTAGGCTTCAAAAAATCCCTGATTCGCGAAAAAATCCTAAAAAATCTTTGAGGCCTTAGGCTTCAAAGATCGCGGCCTTAGGCTTTATGTTCACAGGTAACTGTGTTTCCCTGCTAACTGCGTTCCCCTGTTTTCCTGTTTTCCCCTGCTAACTGCGTTCCCTAAGCAACAGATCCGGCAGATCCTTAAGCTTCAAATCTAGTAGATCTTAAGCAACGGATGCCTTAAGCTTCAAAGATTCAACTTTACATACTTGAAAACAATCCCTGATGCAACAATCCGACCTTAAGCTTCAAAAAGTTCGGCCTTCAATGGCCTTAAGCTTCAAAGAAGCTAAAAAATCCGTCCGCGCCATAGCCAACCTCCACAACAGGACAGTAAAATGAGCACAAAAGGGGAAATTGATCCAAACTTCCATTTTGTTGGGGAATGGAAGGGGGACTCCCTTTCCAGTTTGGAAGGGGGGCCTTTCCGGTTTGGAAGGTGGGGGGGCCCACCGGTCGGGCCCCCCTTCCAAACCGGAAAGGGAGTCCCCCCTTCCATTCCCAATTACAGACCAGAGCAAATGGTATTGCCTGCTATGGCCATTGCCAATCCATCCACAATCAAGCCAGGAGTACAGGGCAGAATGATTAAAGACAGATATGAATCAAGGCAATAAATAGGACCATATGGCCCCTTCGGCCAACAATGCTACAAAATCTACAAACATGCAGAAATAACATTCCTAGATCCAAATTCTTCCATATCCACTTCTGCAATCCAAATTTCCTTTTTGGGAATCACTAATTCCAGTCTCTGCATTGCGATTTGGTGATTTTTGGGCAATTTTTCTTTGAAATTTTTCAGTTAATCTGCTTGGGCATGTGGTTAAGGGAGGCCAACCCCTCCCTTTCGTGGGCTATGCAAAATAACCCACTCGGCCTAACGGCCTCATGGGTTATAGGCCGAGTGGGTTATTTTGCATAACCCACTCAAGACAGGGGTTATCCTCCTCTTCACCGGATTTATGCAAATAAGCTCCTCTTCACGGGATTTATGAAGGGGAGGTTAACCTCCTCTTCTCGCCCTATGGTTTAAGGGAGGTCAACCTCCCCTTCACGGGAGTTATGCAAATAACCCTCTCGGCCGAACGGCCTCGAGGGTTATTTTGCATAACCCCCTTGAAGGGGAGGTTAACCTCCTCTTAAATGTCATACGTGGGCATGTTTAAGCTAGGACTGAATTGCAAAAGATACACTAAGTCCACACAAACGGGTTGTATTTTGTCTTGTGGCGTGGCTATAACACGTCAAGACCGGGATATACCAGGGTTATATTCAGCGCATGTGCAAGAGAACTATTCATATGTTGACGGACGAAAGCATCCTTTCTGTAATTTTGTCGCATTTTCCGTTGACAAAAGCTCAGGATTGCATTTCTCCAGTGCTCATCATGTTTCTTTATTCTGTCGATTTCTTTGAAGCATCCTATCGAGCCACGATGCCACGAGCCACGATGCTTGTAAGTTATAGCCACGATGCTTTGTATGGCCACGATGCTTTGTATGGCCGTAAGATGTGAAGTCCTTTAGTTTTTAAATCATCGTTCAAATTTTTAACTCAAGCCATGTGAAGACTTCTATTTCTTTATTCTCGCAATTTTGTCGCAATTGCACGATGTTGCATTACAGTTTTCTATTTAAGAAGTTTGGGCTGCTTTTGCACAACAAGATGGTGTTGAAAAACTATGGACTTGACAACGAGTTGGTGTCGCAAAAGTCTCCTATTTCACGTCAGCCTTTAAATAATTTAAGGAAAAACCCCACAACTTTCGTGCGGTGGCTTAAGTGTTCTTGCAGTATATAAACACAACTAGAAAGAGCTACAACATCAAACCAAATGGCGCTTTTGAATCTCATAAGCCTCTTGGTCTTACTAGCTGCCTACCTTGCCAATGCTGCAGATCCCGATCCATTGAGAGACACCCCTGCTAACGTTACCAACTTTGTGCTTCGAGACCTTTTCACTAATGGGGATGTAAGCCATGACAGTGGAGGTGTCCGGGCAGCAATGAATACTAATATTTTTCCAGGATACACGTAAATTCTGTTTTAGATGCTCTCGAATTTCCATGCATGTTTTGGAAAAAAAAATGATAATGTGAGTAATGTTTCTAGGTCCCAAGGTATTACTTATGTAAGATTCAAGATGGTGCCATGTGGAGTTAACTTGCCCCACACACACCCACGAGCCGATGAGTTACTTACGCTCATCTCTCCGGAGGACCCCCGCAAGTGGGTTTTGTAGATACCCTCAGTCAGCTTCTATATCGTTAAGCGTAAAAATAGTAGACAATTTTCTGATTTGATTCTTCTTATAGGGATGGCTCATTTAAACATTCTATATCCCCGGTGATGTGACAATTTTTCCAAGGGAATGATGCACTTTGAACTTAATGTGGGGAAGAAGACAAAGACAATACATCTCTCTGCACTCAATAGCCAAAACCCGTGCACTCTGGTATTCATTATCATTTCATGCTTACACCAAGAGAAAATGGTACTAATTTAATACTTGGTGCTTGTGCGGATATCTGAGACTTAGGAGGAGCTCTATTCAAGATTCCTGCAAGAGCAGTAGCAACCTCCCTCAACCAAACATTGAGCAATGTTATGGCAATTAACTCCACCCTTTTTGCCTATGGTTCAGGGCTCAAGAAGACTAGTACTAGCGGATGTGTTCCTGGCAGAGACATCACTGTTGACTTCTAAAGACAATGATTTTGATAAAAAAACCCTTGTTTTAGCGTTGTTCCTAATAGTGATAGTAATAAGGGGGAGTATTTGCCCAAACAAATCATGATTTCTCTACGTGCTTCGTTAAATTGTTAAGAAATGAGTACTAGCAAACATTCTAGAAAGGATAATTAACCATCAATTAAACTAGGATTATGTATAATTTTGGGGAAAACATTATATTGCAAGTTTCTATGTCATGCTCATTTGGCAGCATCCGATTGGATATATGATGCATGCACCACATCAACATTGCCTATAGGGCCCTGCCACATTGAATGCGACTTTGGGCGGCCTCAAACGCGGGACATAACTGTTCCATGACTATTGTACCACAACCACTTGACCAAACATCCCCACGCCTCTATAGAAGAAATTTTACATAGTAATTTACTTATCCATTGCGACCTCCATAGATATCATAGAGTTCTTTCTTATGGCTTGAGGTATTGTGGCTCTCACATTTCTACCTCGAGTCTTGTTTGGAGTCCACGAGTCCAATATCTTTCAATGTCTAGCTAAATATTCGGATGACTTGGATTTCTCCTCCACTTCTTTGTTCAGCAATCCAAACACAAAGCCCCCAAAAATTAATCGTTATCTGTTTTTCACAATTTGTTTTTTTATAAAACCACTATAATAAATTAATAACACTATGTGAGTTAATGTGTTGAATAATCATTACTAGATACACAATGTGGTTCTTATATATATATTATTTTGCTAGTTTATTATCATAGTTCACCATCATTTTTCTTTATGGTAGTTTGTTTATTTGGTTTATTGTTATGCTTTAGTTATGGAAGGCTATAGACCATTAATGATTCTGGCATTGAGTTTTTTATGCAACTTAGAGTGGTTTCCTTATGAAGTTGTCTACTCTTTTTCATATGAACCATATAAGAAAATGTTTGAACGTCTTATTACTTAAATATTAGCTAAGCGCTAGTGGTTTTACCATCAAGATAATAAAGGCTTATGCCTTTAACTCATTCTGTATGTAGAAAAAAGCAATGGTGTTTTGGACGATGCAATTGGTATTGGTTTAATAAATATTGTAGGACATACTCAACTTGATAATTATTGATGCTTTGTTAGATTAATTGGTATTGGAACTTGTATTGGTTTATAGAACTTATCAAGATAGACTCTTGATTGTGTATACAAAACCATTCTTAAAAAAATCATGCAAGTTTTACATTAAAACGTCAAGATATGTACATAAAATAATGTGGAATATCTAACAAAAAGCAATGTGCAGTATTTAACGAACCATACAATCTACAAATGTAGTTCTGAGGTCCAGGGATTTGAACCCTAGTAGTTCCAATTCTTTCCATGGCTAGCATTACTTACAGTGAGTTCACATTTTGAATGCAGATAAAAAATTTGACCTGCTAGACAAAATCAGACAGCTACTGTATGCAAATCTTTCAATAAGCCCATCCTCTGTTGCACTTATTAGAAAATCACATATCTGAGTATGTGAAGATCATTACCATGCATTCATGAGGCATTTTGTTTGCCATTTTGGTGACAAATGCATATCCATTTTGCTGCCTACCAAATACCAAATAAGAGTTTGATCAGGTAATATAAGATGCATGCCATAGAGGAATTCATAATTTAAACCCTCTATCATAAATAATATTTGCTTTTTGGTTCTAGAAATTTCATTAAGAATTATTACCTCCAAACTTGCACTGCTACAAAGCATCTTATGCAGATCAGGGATAGGTTCAATATGCTGTACGTTTTATACGGAATACGTATGAATTGTATGATACGGCACAAATTTGCCGTATAAAACGCAAAAAATACAGCAAAAAACAATTCCGGCGTCAGAAGATTTTCGCGTACGCGAAACGAACTAAACCCGCGTACGCACTGTTAATAGTATATATAAGAAAAACGTGATTAGCCCTAGAATTCACCTCGAACGTTGACCGCCATGTTGAGTCAAAATACTCCTTGGGAAAGCGGTTTGCCTTTGAGGTGTCCTTTTCGTGTCCGCGAACGGCGTTGGATTTGGAGCGTGAGTTTACTCCGTCCCAGTGGTTTCAACAGGTTCGCATCCGCTTCCATAGAATATCCTATAGGGTCCCGTCCAACCCCTTGATTCTCGCACGCGGGCGCCAGCGTAACATATGCATTGTGAGCTTGCTCCTTTGCATATATCGTCTTCCTTTAGTTCGTGTAATCAAGGAGTCAGATTAAGAGACATTGTCAGCCGGGTCCGAGCAATGGTGGCTACTGGTCATGCATCTACCTCTGGAGGTGCAGGCAGCGGTCATGCATCTACCTCTAGAGGTGCGAGGATGGCGTGTGCCCGCATAAGCGAGGGCCGCAGGGGACCGCAACTTTCGTGCACATGGTCGATGCACTGGAGTTGCGGGTCGGAAAAGAGGCTCAGAATGGGAGTTTGTGAAAGAGTTTGGCGCAAATGAGTGGGAATGTGTGTTTTGTGGATACACATCGGTAAATGGTTCTGCAACAAGAATTCGAGCTAACATCTTACGTGAACGAGACGTCGGTGTCGCAACTTGTACTGCAACTACTGACTTGCGAAAGGATGCCATTGAGAGATTGTCTCAACTGGATGGGATACACAAAACGAAGAATAATATGAGAAAAAGACGAAGTTACTTAATACTCAAGAAGCGGGGGCAGGGCGGGCAGACGAAGATAACTATACCACCCTGTTGGGACAGCATACCAATCAGAGGGTGGACTAGGGTCAATAGGTATAAGCACGGGAGAACAGAGAATGATAGAGACAATTAAAATAGTGGAAAGACAGATGAAGCAACAGAGGGTTGATCATTGCTTAACATCAGAGCAATTGAAGAAGACGCAACTGAAGGTTGTAGAGGCATTTTTATATGCTGGGTTGTCTCCACATATTTTGGAGCACAAAGCAATGAAAGAAGCCTTCCAGGAAGTTGCCAAAGCAGGACTGGCTTTTAGACTGCCTTCATACAAGCATCTTATATAATAATGTTATAGTGTAAGTGTTGGACCCAGCCCTAAATCAGGCGGCTAAGATTAACCTGACCAAATCGGACGGCCCACACTCGATAAACATTTTTTATTTTTGTTATCAATGCCGAGCCGCGCGTGACAGTGCGCCGGATTCAGGATTTGAGCAGATAGGCCTGGCTATGGCATCCGGAATAGGGAATCTGGTAAGCTAGCATTTGGTATTCTGTTACAAGGCAACTGGACTTCCTGCAAACGAACTGGCTGGTACTAAATAATGGGGTTTTTTGTGCCCTCTCATATGCGTCAGGGAGTGATCTTTCGAGTCTGGGATTTATGGCATATGGCAAATACGCTTAGATCTTTTGTGCGGGCGCCTAGGCTTTTTAACTATGGCACATGGTTTCCTGTAAGATCGGCAAGGACTTTTTAGTGTCTGGAGCTATGGACTTTGCTGTCAATCAACAGGGCCACACACAGGCAGATTTTGCAGCAGTAATTGCCACAATATATTCAGAAGGTTTCAGCATGGATCCTTTGCCCTGTGATATTCACACAGATAGGAGGACAGAATGACACTGTGCAACATGGTTCATATGATTGAAGCAGATCAGGCGACTGCTAACTATTTTGTGGTATGCACTGCAGAACTTTAGATCTTACTTTAATGTCGATCACTGAAGATATTGCTCTTGCTTCCTTGACAGAACAAGACTCAATCAACGTACGAGTATTTTTTCAGTGATGGTGATGCCAAGTAAGATTTGGGCCTGGTGTTTTTCAAGCATGTTTTGGGTCTTATGGTCTAAACATAAATATTACCTTCTTCTTATAGATATAAAAAATGTGTGTCCCTTGGCTTCTTTATGTCGGGATTCTCCTCCCAAGAAGTCCGCTGTTACCTTAGTTCTTCTGGAGCAGACAGTAGCATAATGGTTACCTTAGTTCTTCATGGACATATTTGTTAATCGATTCTTATTATCTCTTGGTGAGCTTATGAAGACAAAGCCATAGGAATGTTTTGTTCTTCTCAAGTAACATACTGCATAATAATTTTGTTCTTTCCGTTTCCTAACCCATTGGCTATTGCAGCCATTTTGGATAAGTCTAAGGAAAGGAATTCACATCGTGTAGTTCAATTTTCTGCAGATTTATCAATGCACTTAGCTTTCCTGGTGGAATATTTCTGGAGCAACAACCTCATTCAAGTAAGCGTGATATATTAGCTTTTCTATGTCATGCTTCAATGCACAATGTAACAAACAAACAGACATATCAATATATCTTCAGTTACTCTTTTTTCTAAATGGCATTTTCCCCTGCTGTCTTTGTGAGTCCTGCCTTAAAAGAAGGCATCTTTTCTACAGATAGAGAATTTTAGCGACGTAGATGTACCCTGGCCTTATATGGACCCCAACAGATCTATGATCATCTCTCTAGGAACAGGAAGCAAAAATTGCTCCTGCAAAGGCTGTTGCAAAGAGAAGATGGATTCATGGATGCAAGTAAGTAGTCTTATGTTCTGTTTGCCATCTTTCCAGCCATGTCGAACATTGGCGCGTCCAATCACGGCTGCATCTCTGCTAGATACTGTTTGCTGGTCAGTCACAGAATATACACTATCAGCTCGATTTATATAGGTCCATCTTTTAATTCAGGGAATCTCTCTGGATTAGAAATCGATTATGAGCAAGCATGGGCTCACAAGGGAAGCTTGCTTGCATCTTCAACTTTGCCATGGATAAATGGTGCTTTCCTGCGCCCAAAATAAAGCGGTTTTTGTTTAACCAGTTTCTGTTGTGTCAGCAGTACAAAGTTTGCTTTCTTCTGAAAATCAAGTTGTGAAAATCTCTGTTTTGTCTATGTGCAATCCCTTCAGCAGGTCTTCAAGACAACTTTTAAGACTGGATAAAGCATAGTTGCAGACCTAAGCACCAAAAAAATCATGGTTGATGAAGAAGATGGAATGGCTCCTTTTGCAAGCTACAAGCTCCATATCAAGGCTTCATCCTCTGAGTCCTGGAAAATGGCAACATGTGCGTTACTGGATGGGATACAAATGTCTGGTTTGGAAGATTAGTTTTTATTACTGAATTGTGATATTCAAAATAAAGCTACAAAGCTAATATGAAAAGTTATCCTTTGCGCTCTGCATCAAGTATAAAAAAGTATGAGTGTTTGTTTCATCTACCTTCAAATTTAGAACTTTGTTCAGTAGCTTGCACGCTGTGGCACCCAAGAACGTTTATGACCTACTTTAACATCTGCAGCCTATAGAATATTATGAAGGCATGCCCTATTAGCAGCTTCTACTTGATGTGATTTGAGCTTTAAATTCTTATTTGGGTCCATTTGAAACCCAATGTTCTTCTGCTACTTCAACACCTGCAACATATATAATATGCGGAAGACATGCCCTATTAGCAGCTTCTAATTGAGTTTTAAATTCTTATTTGGTTTCATTTGAATTCCAATCTTCTTGGCACTGTAAAAAACGAAAAGAAAAACAACCTACTCTCAATCTCACATAGGAACATGGATATGCACATAATGATCATGTTAAAGAGATCTTCAATATGTAGTTATGAATGAAAAGATGTATCTATAAGGACTTCTCGGCATATCCATAGACATATGAAACATAAACATAAACAATTGTATGCTATGCACATTTGATGTTGTCTCACATTCGCCGATTTAAGTCATGGGATTATGGGTATGGGATTATGGGATGATGACCTTTTAAAAGCATGGGATAATATCTAGAGTTTCATGATGTAGTCTCACATTCGGCAACTTAAGTTATGGGATGATAGACCTTTTAGAAGTATAGGATAATATCTAAAGTGTCGATGTAATCTCATATTCAACAATGGAATGATGACTTTTCTTATATTCAACAATGGAATGATGACTTTTCTTAAGTTATGAGATGATAGACCTTTTAGAAGTATAGGATAATATCTAAAGTGTCGATGTAATCTCACATTCAACAATGGAATGATGACTTTTTGGGATAATCTTTAGCGCATCTTGCTAGGAAATGTTACAAAAGAAATGCAATGCAACTACAATACAGTACACATGACATTTGTCAGGTTCCAAATAGTTCCAAATGTTAGCCCAGCAACGCTGGGCACTATTACTATGCCAACAATAAAATGGTTGATGAAATACATGGAAAAATGGTTGAGAGGGTGGAGATGAAGTTGTGTCGTGTGACTGAAGCGCGGCCAGCTTCATTAGTGACTGATGGTTGGAGCAATGTAAACAAGGACCATCTTATAAATTTCATGATCGTGTATCCAGGTGGTGAAGTATTTTTGAAAACCGTAGAAACCAAAACTGACCAAGTGACCGGAGATTGGATTTTTCAGAAAACAAAGGCCATGATAGAAAGTTCTGGACCGAAGAGAATATTTCAAGTTGTAATGGATAACGCGTCTAATTGCAAGCTAGCGGGTGAATTATTGAGTCTGAATTTCCGTGGTTGCATGCTACTAGTTGCCAATGCCATTGCTGGACCTATTTTTGAAGGACCTGGTTCTCCAAAGACACGTGGTTCAAAGATCCCATTCGAAAGCGCCGGGCTTGTAAAATTCATCACAAAGAAGCCGGCAATTTATGCCATTTACAAGTCATTGCGTCAGAAGAGCCTAGCACTCATGAATCCTGGGCAAACTCGGTTTGGTTCCAATTACATCTGTCTTGAAAGAGTGCTGAAGTGTCGTGATTGGATTATCTCAACCTTTAATCATACAGAGTTTTTTGATTGGGAAAGGAGGCAGAAAGGGAAAAATGCTGCCAAACACCGACAACAAGTCGCGCCCGAGAAATGCTTGGGCGGGGAGACATTTTGGAAAGGTGTAAAAAAATGTTGTGAGGTGCATGCAACCTGTTTGTCATGCCATCAAAACCCTTGATTCTTGAAGGCAAGTTAACTGGAAAGGCGGAGGTGTTGGCACTCCATTCAATCCTTCCTAGAACGTGATGGCCCCAATGCGCCATTTGACAATGCTAAGCGCGCAACACTACTTAGAAACTTCAATGAACGATGGAAGAAGTCATACAATGATATTCATGGCGCCGCGCATGCCTTAGACCCACACAACCACGATATGGACCAGCATACAGATAAAGAAGTGATGGGCTCGTTGAAGAAGGTTGCAAAAATGTTCTATCCCAACGGCTTTCGGACTACAAGATTTTTATTGCCGAAGTTAATCGGAATACCCGAAACACGAAAGTGGAAGGTGGGCAGATGAAGAGCTTCACGACGCACTGGAGAGTCATAAGAAGGAACCAAATATGGAATCCTATGCATGGTGGCAAGCCCATGGGCAAGTTACTGATACCTTGCAGGCAATTGCAATGACTATCCTCTCTTTGGTATCTTCCAATAGTGCAAGTGAGAGGAATTGGAGTGCCTATAAGTACATACACAGCGTCACCCGCAATCGCTTGCTACATAAGAAGGCAGACAAACTTGTATACAACTTCTCAAACTGGCGGCTATTGAATCGTAACAGTGGTACATCCGCAATCGATAAGCTACAGTTTCCTTTCATGGATGCAGATTCCGAAGTGGAAGAGGACAGCTTCGAAGACAGTGAGGACGAGATGCTTGCAATAAATGCTGCAAGCCATGTTGATGAAGACATTCAACGTACCCACTTCGTTGATGACGAAGATGATATAGACCAAGCCATATTCTCAGACGGATCAGCCGACAGCGAGGATACCGAGGAGTCTGATACAGAAAGGCCAGGTTCGAGCAATGCAGTTGATGATTTGACTGAGCGAACTCACCTTCGCGCTTTACCTTGACAAACAGAGAACGGGCTAGAAGAAACACGTCTCGAGGACGTTTCACTAAGGGAAAGGGTCATCGGAGGTTGAACCTAGGTCCCCAGGCAGAAGAGGATGGAACTGCGAATGATGAAACTGATGAAGAAGGCGCTGCCTAGAAAAATGATGTGATGAGTATCTTCAGTCTGTTGTAATTGGTCTTGAGGATTTTCATACTATTGTATGCTTATCCACAGCACTATTAATAAAAAAGAAGTTTTTGGTTATAATTTTTTGTCACAAATGTTTCGTTCATGTATGATAGTTCTTTCTATGTTTCTTTCATGTTTCTTTCATGTGTAGCCTAGTTGATTGCCCGAAAACCTTCCTCGGATCGGACCTGTCTCGACTTGATTTGTCGCTTGCCTCTTTGCATGCGCCGAATCTTGTCGATGAGAAGTAATCACGCGATGCGAAGGGGCCAAACAGCCTCGGACCAGCCCGGACGAATATGATCCATCAGAAGGTTCACAAGGTACTTCGGTACCCAAGTCGGGAATAACTTCGGTATGCCAAATTGGGCTTTGAATGCTATCAGGACCTATAATGTACTCTATTCCTCAAGGGTGGCACATGCTCAATACCCAAATGGGTTTGCATGGCATGTGCCACCCAAAGGAATGGAGGTACAAATTATAGGTCCCGATGGCATCAAAATGCCGATTTGGCGTGCCATCGGCGTGCAACCACGTAATTGCAAGCAACCACTAGGCTGATATCATCCCCACGCCACAATAAAAATAGAGTACTCAAAAACCTTGTTACCTACAATCCACCACCTTGCCAAAGGGGCCGCTTACTCTAATTTGAAGTCATAGTGATGCTCAAGGTTCTCCATCAATAGCGGGAGTTAGGATGTTCCATGATTTGGTGCCTAACAACCGCTATATAGATGGACAACACCTGTGCACCACTTTGACTTGAAATTAGAGTCGCTCTCACCTCGACGTCATAGCAAGTTCAACCTCTAGAAGCGAGCGATTTTTTGCTCCAACCCCCATTGTGAGCCTCTTTGTGTAATATAACCTAGCAAAGTGACTAAGCTACATTGACACAGAGAGACTACACAAGAGAGTCAGAGCAAAACCCGCTCTTTCTAGAGGAGGTAACAAGAATTTTGAGAAGTCTATATTGTTTGCAATGCAGACAATATCAAGCCGGTGAGTTGACAACCATTCAAGAAAGTCACGCTCCAGGCCGGGATGAAAGAGACCCGAGTACAAGCATCGAGACTTCCCAAACCTTGCTTTCACCCCTCTTTGAACAATGGAACTTAGTATGTCCGAAGACCTGGGTCCAAGCATCGAGACGTCCCAGTCTTTGCTTTCACCCGCCTCTATGGACAAATGGAACTTAGCGTGTAAACTAAGCTATATTGCCCAAAGAGGCGGGGGGAAAGAAAAACGGGGAAGTCTCGAAGCTTGAACTCATCAATCACTAACATCTAATGAACCCACAGAATCGCAAGCAACCACTAGGCCTTATATCCTCCGTGGCCACAATAAAAATAGAGTACTCAAAACCTTGTAACCTCCTCTAGAGCGAGCGATTTTCTGCTCAGACCCCCATTTTTGGCGTCTTTTGTGTAATATAACCTAGCAAAGTATCTAAGATACATTGACAGGAGACACTAAAGAGAGTCAGAGCAAAGCTCGCTCCTTCTAAAGGAGGTAACAAGAATTTCGAGAAGTCTATATTGTTTGCCATGGAGAATATAAAGCCTGGTGACCTGACAACCATTCAAGAGGGTCGCGTTCTTGGCTTACTCCCTTTTCGGAAGTCTCGATGCCTTTACTCGTCTTTGTGTAATATAACGCGATCTAATTCGAGGGCTTACTCTATTTTCGAAGTTTCTGCTTAATTATCTAACTCAATGCTCCAATAACGTCATTATACCTTGTTTGAAATTACGTCATTATACCCGTCATTATACCTTATTATCCATTCACAAAATGATACAGGTCAAAATGTTCTTTGTCTAAAAATGTAATGTCTTATTTTCATTGGTCATTTGGGTCAATATAATCATCCTGCGGCCCTGGAGGTGGTGGTAAGAACTGGTTAATGTCGGCGCATCTCTCCTTCGTGGCGGCTCCTCCTCCCCCCTCCACAATTCCTGCTCACGAAAAGGATTGAAAAGTGTGCATCGCCCATCCCCTCCCGCGGCGGTCAAATGTGTGGCAACGCGGCATGCGACCTTGCATATTAAATATGGCATATTGTAACTCAGGAAAAATCCATCCGTCTTGCATTGTTGGACAAAAGCGGCTTTGCAACATCCAATCAAGAAGACATCGCATGTGCATACGATGCCCACACCCTAGAGTGTACCAGCCCACGTGTCGGGGTTGTCACCACCACGATTGGCAATGTCTATAATCAACAACCTTTAGCTCTTCCCCCGACTCTCGTACAAATACTTTCGCGAGGGAGATAGGATATCGGCGCTCAAAGCCCCTCAAAGTCACCCTAAAGGGTCGAGTCTAACGATCACGGTCAAATGGCGCAGTGATCGTTGTTTTCCCCTAAGGACCGTTGCCTCTACGTTTAATGCCGCTAGTTGCCGCTTAGCATCCTCTAATTCAGCGGCCATCTTGTCAAACCCATCGGCACGGTCCTTCTAGCTTAATATTCTCTTAGAAAGTGTTAGGTTACGACTTCTCTCATTCTCCAATTGGGCTCGAATATCCACAAGGTCATTCACGGCTCCGGTAGCGGCTACCCGCCACCTCCAAAAGTTGGATAGCATCAGCAACAAGGTGTGTAATGGTGACGGAGGGCTCACCATGTGACCCACTCTCGCTATCTTCCACATAGCTTGACCCTCTTGGTCTTTGCCACTACCACTTCCTTGCCTCCATTTTCTACTCCCATAATTTACGGGCACTTCCTTCACAAGCTCGTAGTATACTTGCTGCATAAAGAAAACTCTTACTAAACTCAGATGGTTGTGGGGTAAATGTCCCTTCACTTGGACATGACTTTCACCGCTTTTGCTCGAACCACGGCAATCTTGCACCTCGTGAGCCTTATACTTACCCGCCTACTAGGCCACTCTCTTTCAAACTCATTCTTGTCCAAATTTGTGATTACATCGTCGTAGTCTGCTCCATGTGGACAATAGCCAGGCCCTGCCTCGCCAGCTACATTATGCACCTCTGTGATGGTGCAATTATCCCTCTTTAAAACTTCATCCATCGCACGCAACCTTCTTAACTCAGCCGCGGCGATACTCATTTGCCCTTGCATGTCTTCTTTGCTCTCTCCATTTGCCGAAAGCGGTGACATTTCAAGCTCGTTCTCCATGCCTTCCCCGCCCGCGGAGGGGGTCCTCAAATTAGAGGGGACCAAAAAATCATGCTCGTGGGTTGCTCGACTTAACCCACATTCCGGTGGAATTGGATTCAATTCTTCGTCTGTTCGGTGAGACATAATTATAGTCCGACGATCTATAGGTGCTATTTGGCTTGTATAGGTGCCTTTGACTTCTTGTCTTTATAATTTTCGTTAGCTGCGACATATAAAAAAACACAGAATAAATAACACAAAAAAACACATGAAAAGAAAAGAAACACACATGGACAATAATTTTTTTCAAATAGCATCAAACAAGTGTTTAATGAATTTAATTGGAATATTATGTAATACAATAATGTTTGAATGTTAGTTTATGGTCTTCTGAATAACAGGATATGCACGCTAGGCGTGACTAGGACCAGCTTGGTCTAATGCATCGTCGCCACCCTGGCCAAGTTGAAGAATCCAATACGATTCCAATTGTGGCCTCGTGCATGGAATTGGAGAGCAATGAAAACTGCTCCGCATTGTGTCAAGTAGATGGGCCATATCAAATTTTCATGTTTTGTCCCTCATTGGCGACTCAACGCAATGTTTCAAATAGTCGCACATTCTCCGATGCTTGCCTTGCTGCTCCAAGATTCCTATTGACTCCATATAGGAGTGCTTACTAGCAAAGTCAGCTAAGTAGTAGACAATGTCTGTTGCGCGTGTAAATCAAAGTCAACCCTGCAGGTAACCGCCTTTGTCTTGAGCCACTACCAAAAAAAGATCATCATGCATATATGGATGCCCGGCCCTTTCCATCTCAATTCTTTTCTTACCTTCGCCATCCATACCCTTGTAATGCCATCATTTTACCTCCAACATCTCGTGGATCAACTTTGGATTCACCCCAATCACAAATGCCAATGTATACTGACTGAGGATCAATACATCCCTTCTCCTTTCCATAATAAAAATGGAGCAATATATTGCCACGGATGCAAGTCCATATGCGATATCTTTCTTGATGGAGCTTTCATTGAAGCCGCTCTGAGAATGACATTGCTAAGTCCCCAACCACGGAGGCAACAAATAATTCTTTCTTGCCTCAAGTCCGTCTCAACTCGGGGATGACTCCCAACTTCTTAAATGCAAGCTCGCAAAGGCATTAGACCCATGACTTGTAAAGAAGGTTGCCAGCGAACCTCCATTCCAAAAAAGGGAAAATTAAGCCTTGTCTTTCTAGGCGGTTGTGCTACCAATGCAGCAGTATTATACACAGTGCCTAACTTGCATTCAGACTCCCTCATGTTCTTGAAGATAGCTTCCACTAACTTATTGGGTTCGAACTAGGCTGAAAAAATTATTATGTTGAAGTTTTACACAATAAGGTTCATCCTTAATAAAACTAGACCCTAAAATATTACACTTATACAACTGCGCCATATGACCCGGAACCAATTCGTTATGCGTTTTATTATTTGTGATAAATCTACCATGGCAAACCAAGTAGTCTTGGCATCCGCTCTTCTGAAGCTTCCCACTCCTATCTGTCTCACCGGGACGTTTGGCTTTTATGGTTTTATGCCAACACTTTCTTAACAAGATGGGGGGTTGATGGGCTTCTTTTTTTCAATTTTCTATTGGTCCCACGCATTCCATGTCTTTGGCTTTTTCTTTAAAGCTCTAGCCTCAAGCGATGACTACTCAAATTTGCAACTTCGTGATCATATTGCCGGTAGTGCGGCTAATATTACCCACTATCCATGTATACCTCTCTTGCTCACTTTTTGGGGCTCTAGCTCCATCATTGCGACTTAAAAGCCCTCTCAGGCATCTTTTACCAGCCACGCATGGTAGTCTAGCCATCCTTCCATTTGTTGGTAATCAATTCCAAATCCACGAGGAAATGAGGCATTACAAAGATTACACAACCAGGTTCATGAAATCTGGTCTCAAAGTAGACCATGCTTGTTGTGTGGTTCTTTTTCTTTCTGGCGGTGGTGCGAAGATGGCTCGGGGTTCTATAGCCCCGTGTTTGAGATGCCAATGCCTCCCGGTTGGTTGGGCTCTATCCGAGGCACTAATGCCACATTTGGTTGCAAAGTTAACTTCCGCTCTCTCTTCGAAGTCATCTTGCTTGTTTTAAAGGATTGCCTAGCAGGCTAGCAAAATGCGACTCCGCGACAATACGCAACTGACAATAGCAACACCTACAAGTCAAGCAAAGATAAAACTTTCAATTTAGTGCTTAGCACATGAGGGTAAATCAACTGACTTTAACCAAAAAAAGCTAATTTTACTTCCCTACGCTAAGACCCTAACTTTTTAATCGGGTTCATAAGTAAGTATATGCAAGGCCAAGGATAGGGTAACAAATAAAAAGGACCAAAACACGATTTATGATCTATAGCCCACTCTTAAAAATGCAAGGCTAGCAAGTTTTAAATGCATTGCACTTGTCCCGTGTCACGCTTTTTTCAAAAGACGAGACCAATCGAATCTTTATTAAAACATCGCCGGTTCCTATATTAGTGTTCGGACTTTCATCGCGACACCATCGAGAACGAGGGTATGAGTTAATAAAACATTCTTCTAACCCTTAATAAGAGTACAACGCACACCTTTCGACCAGGCGTGACCAAGGCCAACAACGGCGTCAGGCGAGGGTTATACTCTTAATAAAGGGTGACCCTAGTTGCCTTAAGGTTCGGCAGTTGCCACCCACCCCTCGGCATGGCGCAAATAAATGCGGCAATACCGGGCAAGGGGCATGCCTATGCTCTTGACAACACATAACCCTAAAAGCTCTAAACTTAACTAAGGTTGTCGTTGAAGGAAGGCAACCAATTTCTTTTCTTTTTGATTTCTTTTTTCTTTTATTTTATTTTAGTCTTAAATTATTATTTCTTTTAAATTATTATTATTATTATTATTTTTCTAAAATAGGCCAAGCTCATTAATGAACAAGGCACTCACCATCGTTCGCCCTTTACGGGGGCAACAGGCTAGCCTTCACCTAGCTAACCTACCTATAAAAAAAAACAACAAAAAAAAAAAAAAAAAAACTAAGAAAAAAAAAAAAAAAAATTGGTTTTGGGTGGCAAATTGCAAGGTTGGGCGCATGAAGATACCTTCTTTGGCGCTGACATAAAAACTGAATCCCAAGCACCACATATATATAAAAAATTTCACGTCTGCTGAAACTTCGGTTCAGCGTCGAACGTGATGTCGATACCGCACGCCGTCTCATCGCTCCGCTTGGATTTGTCTGGCGAAAATATACTAAATAGCGTCGCACGAAAAAATTTCGTCTGCGGCTTTTATTTAGCTTTCGCGTCTGCTGAAAGTCAGTTAATAACTTTTGCGTCGCGATCCTTTGTATTTTCAGACGTTAAAAAATTTCAGCGTCTGTGAAATTTTTTTTTTACGCATGAGGTTTTTATATGTTAAATACGTATTTTATAAAAAAATATGTATTTTTTGACTTTATACGTCATGAATTTTAATTTTATCGTATAGAACCTATCCCGATGCGAGGATGCCAAGGTAGTAGTGAAATATGGCATATAGATGTTGATTACACCTTCTAGGACAAATTCATGAGGCGATTAAAGCACTACTTACACAAGGAATACCTCCAATAACTTCTTGTGGCGTCGTGATGTCAAAATCAAACATTCTTTGAAACGATTCCTTCTTACCTTTTTGCCATGATATTTTTTCAAGGAATTTTCATAATTCCATACACTAGAAAAGAATCTGAATAAAGTTAAGTACAAATATACATTGATTGATCACTTTCAACAAATTGTATCTTGAAGCGCACAATCTTTATTAAATGCCTATAGGAATAACCATTAGTTCTCATTATGTAATGTGGAATGGGAAGGGGGAGGGCATTCTTACCCGACCCCGACACCGGGGATCCGGGGAGCCCGTTGGCGTGACCCAGTCGTGGGGTCGCAAGAATGAAAAATGCAAACCTATTCGCAACGTCAAACAAAAGTTAACCGGATTCTATAGGTTTTGTGGTAGTGATTTGTCATTCTTGATTAGAAAGGATCAGAACAGGGAGGCGTACCCACTTTTGCCTTGGACGTAATTGTATTTGAGTACAAGATTATGCAAGAGGTAACTTTAGCCCATTCTTTCATCCTAAAAACATGATGATCTATGTTCTAAATTTGAATGCCCATATTTTCTTTTAAAATAGATGCTACAATTATATGTGAAAATCTTTGGTCAAAGCGTAAAGATGACAAGAATGATGGTTTACCTCTAAACTGCAGAATCATATTTCTTTTTACGGTTTCTTTTTTGGATCAATTACCAGTCAACTTTGACTAGGAAAACTAAAAGCCTATCAAAGAACAATACTAAAACTAAAAGCATAATTTACAACGCGTCGTAATGGAGAAAAGAGTTCATTGAAGAAATTAGGCGAACCAAGAAATTAGAGGAGTCCAATAAATCACGGACACAAACTTGTGGATGTTCTTATAAAATTAGTGCCTCTTCTTTAATCAAATCACTGGATGCCTTGAAAGCTACACATTGGTTCCGATCATTATCGGGATAAGCTCTTATGACCGAAAATCCATCCGCTATACTACTTCATGGATGCGACTAAGGAAATGCCGATATTTGGTATACTTTTGTGATTATTTATTCTCTTTTAGGCTAGTAAAATATGACTCAACCGTTATTTATACAAGAAATTTATTGAGGCTGACCTTGGCCACCTCGAACATTCTCTTCTTTGCCTCCCATGTGGGGTTGTACCTACTATTAATGTCTAACCGCTATGCAATGCTTGCTTAACAATTTTTATTTTGCCAGGTTCAAAGTGATGTGGAGAAGGACTTTAGCATGAATTTTAAGTGACAAAAGTTTTTGTGCATCGGAACCCGTAGGATGCATTGATGCTATTAACTTACTGTCGAGTGGTCATGGTTTCTTCGTCTCAAGGCCAAGTCCAAATCTAGAACCTCTTCCAACCGTCATTTTGAATCTCGCCTAATAAATAAAGAGTTGACTCATTAGCTTGCAAATGAATTGTCACCATTTCATTAGGTTGTGATTGAGATGTCACAATTAAAACATTGAGTTGAGAGGCGACAATTGCTCGTGCTTGATTGTGCTCATTATTGCTAGCACGTTAAATCCTCAAGGATGCTCTATAATAATACTCTGTAAGAAGACCTCCTTATGTAGTAAATTGAGATCTGTAATATCTCATGGAGATTCAAGTTCATCAGTAGAGCAAATGGTCGTGACGGGGTTGGAAGCTTAATAGGCCGAGAATATTAATAGTTAATTGGCCTGATTCTGCCGTGGAAAAAGCGCATTGGCAATGTATTCTTTCCACTTCTTTATGTTTTTTGCCTAGTGGTGGTCATACGAGCGTAGGCGCACATAGGTGCCCTGTGCACACAGGCAGCCCGTACGGATAGGTCGAGGGGGTACTTGGACTCTTGTTTCTGGGAAGCTCTGGGACCACTATGCTCGGAATGGATAATAGTGGCACACTACAAACAAGACACATAAACCCCCACGGTTCGAGGCCCACAACTCTACCGCCGCATTCTCGGTTGCCCATGAAGAAGCGCAGGATTATCAAAGGTCCATTCGAATAGGGCCCACCATCTTCGGCTTGAGGCGGGTTGGTGGGTTGGAGAGCCAGGGGCCAGTGCTTTGTTAGTGTTGCCCGTGGGGGTTGTTGGGGATGAAAGCCATGCCTTCGAGTCGTATCCGGCCCTATAGTCGATTGTGCTCGCTACATTCTCTTGGTGCACTTTTAATCCGCCCCTACGCGATCGCCTCGATCCCTTGGCTCCTACCTCCGAAGGTTTTGGATCATGACTCACCCTCTCGCCCGTGCCTACCCGAGGTGCCGTGAATTCATGTGTATATATATGTATATTTGTGGTTGCCGGCCAGCTTTGTTGTTTGACGGTTTTCCCTCCTAGGAGGGGGGTTTATCTGGGTAGCAAGCGGGGTCAATTTTCCGTGTAATTTGGGTCCCATAGGCCGATTGGCCTCCGCGGACAATAAAAGAACCTTCCTTCCTTCCTGAAACGCATTTATATTTCGCCTAAGAAAACAAAATTTCAGCTTCAATGGAGTTGTAGAAAAAAAAAGATAAAAATCCTATATTATAAATTTTTAGTGTAAGCGTTGGACCCAGCCCTAAATTTTTAGTGTATGGCCAGGATTTTATCGCATCAAGCGGTGACGATGATGCCATGTAAGAATTCCCTTTTTTTCCTTCGAACGGTTCTCTTCTCGCTGCGGATGATGCGCCGCCATAAGCATCCTCTGCTATGCCCTTTCTTCACTTTTGCCTTTGTCTTTTACACAAGTAAGGGATGTGGCAATGGTTGATGCTTTCTCTAACATTCTAAAGGAACATTGTAGGCCAGATCAGTACAGAGAGGATGCTCTGGATTCTAGAAACAACGCCGAGTGTGAATTGGGAAAAGGAAACCATCGAAATGGTAAAAAAATATTGCAAAGGTGGCTACAATGGTTAAGGGAGACTTTTCATACTTGGGACAGAGATAGAATGAAGTTGATTCGGGATTAACATATATTAAGTTGATTCAGGTTAAGTTGATACAGACCAGATTCATGCAGTTTACAGGTTATATATTGAAATAGTGAAGACTTATATATAACTAGGCGCACATGCCACAATTTTGTACATGTTATACAAAGCGGATATGCCACAATTTTGATGTAATTCGGGGAACATAAATACATGATCTTCGAGTTACAATTGCATTGATGTTTTTGTGTGAGTGCTTTTTTGCTTTAATAGTCAAACTATGAATAGTAATTGAGTCAATACCATATGAACAATTATTTTGGTGAATACCAAATGAATAATGAATTTTAAGTTGAGCTTTGGGAGGCTACATATAATCTGTTGGCAAAGTGTCTTCAGCCATAGTATACAACATACCATCCTCTTCATCCGCAATCATTTCAAAGTTAGCTACTCTTACAAGGTGGCTATACACACTAGCCACGGTGGTCATCCAAAGAGCTCAAATTTGAAACCACCCACTGTTTATAGTAATATCCCGAGGGACAATAACAAATTCAACTCCAAATACATTTCCCCATCCATCCACATAATCCTCAAGCAAAGTGTTCTTTGCTTCCACAGTGCACTTCAATACATAAAAATCAACCCCTCTTCATTATCTTCCTCTGCATTGACAACAAAATTATCTTCAACCTCTACCATAGAACTAGCTATGTCATAGTCTTCCTCATCATCCTCTTCTTCATGTTCATCTTCTATCTGCAAGTCTTCATCTGATGCTTTATTAGCATCATTAGTTGCTTTAATCTTCTTGGGTTTTAGTTCGGTAGTTTTCCAACCACCAATGCGTGACTTGGTGGTGCAGGAGTCCCATTGGAATTGAACACAATTCTCCACGAGAAGCATGAGAGAGGGTCTATAAGCTATTTTTTAAAGTGTTGTCCTTGTCACACGGTCTTATGCAATGGAGTTGTGTCGTTCCTTTCAAAATATGACAGTCAAATCTCTCAGATCTATCTATTTTTGAGGGATCAATTTCCCAGAAGTACCTGCACATAGTGCTGTAAGTGCTTTCTAGTCTTTGAAACAGTTGAAGAATATTGATATCAAAAATAAAAAAAAGACAATCAAAATTTAGGACTGGGAAATATCATGTTTTACATAATGGAGTAGCCCATTAACAACCACATACACAAACAATTTATAGATTCATGCGAAGTAATTTCTAAGTACTTAAGTGCTTAAGTGCTTTAAGTGCTTGATTGCTTTAAGTATGCAGAGGAAAACCGGTAAAAGTTTACCTTGTTATGTCATTATCGATTGGGATTGTTGTTGAAGTACCACCTAAGAAATGCAATCACCTCCTTTGCACATTGCAATTTCTTTCCATCATATTTCATCTGTTCCTTTGTTAGAATCCTTTTGATGACAGCTCCAGCACCATCATGCTCACCTTTTCCATGTGAGCTAGCAAAAAAATTCCAGAGAATATCCTATTGAAGATGTTTGTGAAACCTACCAAGGAAGTAAAATGGTCTTGAAGATTTAAACTATGAAGAACACCATCGCTCCGGGAAAACATGTTTGTTATAGTTAATTCCCATAGACTTTAGCCAATCTGCATGATTTTGGAGACAATCTTTGGACAAACTCAATTATCATGAGTTTTGTCATCACCGGGATATAGAAGTGAGTTTTTTTTCTTTTCTCTTTAAAACATTTTTCTTTTTAATCTCTTTGTCATCTTCTTCCTTCTTTTGTCTTGCTTCTGCCTCTGATTTTCTCATTCTTCTGTAAGTGATGTGTACAAGAATGGAGACCTGATCGGTATGTCAATGGCAGGATTGAGCTTCTTGTTGAATTTTAAATCCTTAATTCTCTGCAAAATCTATCACAGAGACAATAGTATCATCTGCAAACCACACTTGCCTCTTCAAACCACACTTTGTACATGTCTGCATTAGACATGCATGCTTCTGCCATTCATCATTCTCATCCTTAGCGCACACAATTTGTCTCCAATAATCACTAGTTGATTTGATTATGTGTTCTTTAGCAATACATGTTGGACCCGAACCACAAATTCTTGCGTACCACAGTCCTCATGTTATTTATGGCTTGCATGACAAACTCAAGATGCGAGATGGTATTGGCAACAACATGTTTCTCTTTCTTGAAGCCTCCTAATATAGCTTGGTTTCAATCTTTCAAAAAGTCTTTGGGATATATCTTCATATCGGGATGTTCCTTTTCAAAAGCAAGGTATAGTTACAACCGAACAAAAAAACAAATTTAGATTTTATAACCATGTAAGAAATATAGAAACTAAAAAGCATGAGAATAACAAATAAATGGTTCAAAGAATACTGTGTCACTCGGGTATTCTCATGCCAAAACCTTCTTCTCACAACACTTATCTCTTAGGGAAAGTGCATCAAATCTCTTCTTCCTTGCATGCATTGACCATGGATCAAACTCGCACATATTAGATCTTCTAAATACACGGGCTACAATTTTCTTGGGAATTGAAAGAAGCCTTGAAATTGCTCTCTGATTAATCCCTTTAAGCGTAAGGCTGCCATTTGGAGGGTGGTCTTCCTTGCTTGGAGATACATCGGTACTTCTTTGAAATTTTTTGTGCTGCATGGTTTTCTCACATTGGAAATCATATCTTTCATCACATGAAATTCTGGGATGCCTTTCTGATAACATGTGGTAAAGGTTTGATCTTTTTAAAAAATAGTGTGCTACTCTTCCTTTTGAATCATCATCAGCACAATTCCTTACAATGTGAAAAAAAGAGTCCTCTAACTCTTTTGAAAGTTTCATTGTGTTCTTTATTTCGAAAATGTTCTTTTTCTTACGTACTAAAGGTGCAATGTTCTCCTTCTCCAATTCTCTAATCCTCTTTACGGATTCTCGTTTTCTTCTGGATTCTAGCTCCAAGTAAATTCTTCGTTTAGCAGAATCAATGCTTTCAGGAGAACTTGCCATGAAATTGATATGATCAAGGAATTGCAATTCTAATTTGTCAAATTGCAATTGAAATGAACTAGTTTATTCCGGAATTGAAGAATGATAGCAAGAAGCGATACAAATTTCCGCCATCCAAGAAATCCGCCATCCGGTAGAATCAACTAAGAAATCAACCTTATAGCCCAAAGAATCAATCCATGTCATCATCCTTCCTCCTGGGAAGAGGATTGCTATTTCTAGAATAACAACCTCATAATTGATTTACTCTAAATTTTGATGAGGAATAAGCACCTAAAGCACTTAAAGCAAGTGTCCAGGACGATTGCTTTTGGGGTACCACTATCAAATTTACACTGGAATGGCACTTTTATCCGGATTGGATTGAAGCTTTTATCGTGGTATAGCTCTCTTGCTCAATAAAATCATCGTGGATGTTCTTTTGCCTCGAAGCCGGGACGTGATTAGAAAGGGAGAACCATGTAGACAAAAGCTTCATGTCAATCATCTCTAATTCCCAATGTTGTTTATTGAGTCGGGCATCAGGCTTAGCTCTTATCATGTATGATGCTAAGGCCTCATAGAAACTTCTTTTCGATTCCCATTACGTGAGTTTTTAATTTGGAAAGCGGAGCTTCTTATCGTCCAATGTATTTTCTTTACTACTCTTGGTGAAATAGCTGGGGAAATAATGGCATGCAGAGGTCCCATATCCTCTACTTTTTCCATTTCTCATCCAGTATTTTCATCCAGAAATTGTGTTTTACGCAGCGAGTATTTTTACGTATTGTTCGTTCTGTCGAGTCCTCGGCTTAACATTCCTTTAGAATCGAGATGCACGGCTAGGGAGGAAAGACGATAACATTATGTACATTAGAAAGAAAGAAAAATGGTATAGTTATAAGCTAGAGGCATCTTGCCATGGGTTCATCAAGCAAAGAAACTTGCACATGGCTTATTTTCATTGGCAATCTATCGATGCTTAGTTTTTAATTTGACATTAATTTATGACTTGCTTTGATGACAGTCTATTGCCTTATTTATGACACTAGATGGAGGCTGCTTAGCAGTTGTTTTGCTACACGGGATGTGTAATAAGCGGGGCAAACTAATGAGACCATTCTCTCTTCGATGGAAGTTATATGGCGAATGGTTTTTTCATATGTTTGATGTCCTTTTTGGCTCCCCACGTGATTGAAACACGGGTTCTACATTTTGGAATGCTAATAATGACTAAGAGGAACTCAGATATAAGAATTGAACTAATTTGGTAGAGATACCCCTCCAATTTGACTTACAGTTGTTGGTGTTTTCTTGTGGCAAGCGTTTTGACAAAACAAATTATGGATCTTATGCGGTGAGGGGGCAAGAATATGTTCTTGAGTAGTTTTTATGGTAGAAATGAGAATATTGATTCTTGATGGAATGGGATGCGGAAGGATTAGCTTATGAATATGAGAGTGAATAAATGGATGGCTTTATCTCACAGATGATATGAAATGTCCCCTTTATTTGACATGTTGGTGGAACAAATAGTTTTTACACATTTAGGAGTGGATAGCAGAGCGGATAATTTCTCTCAAAAAAAAATGTTTAGCCAAGATTAACATCATGTAGGCTTTTCGATATTGTGTTTAAACCCCTTGGCTATCAAGTCAGTAAAGATAGGGAGATTATTTGAGTTCTTGGCTTCCTTCTTAGATTCATAATTCTTGTCTCACTACAAGTTAGTAGCACTTAATCTTTGTTGATTTACGATAATATATACAAGTTAGTAGTGCTTAACCTATTGACCAGAGAGAATCAATCATCTTATAGTGCATGGTGATGATCTTAAGCGGTTTATGTCTCAAACAAGGCCACCAAAGAAATTTCTATTTGTAGAACAAGCCACAAAAAAACCTTTTCTTTGTAGAACGTTTCATTTCATGCCTTTTATATATGATATCCACAATTCCACATGCTTTTTTTTTTAGGATTTTTTAAAGGAGGGTAGGATAGAAAGTGTTGTAATTACTAAATATTTAGATTAAAATATAAGATTAGCTATGTGTATGCGTTGTTGGAAGCTCCATGTTATGTGTCTATTATGAAAAAAGTTACATGGTGTAGCTTAAATGCGGGTATGCTTGAAATGTTGAACCTTTTAGATCACAGTTATCTCTTAGCTTATGCAAATTGGATCACAATGGTTAATTATAAAATCTTCTAATGAATTTGATCAAGAAAAAAAGACTACTTTTTATTGCTATAGGTTTCTTAATCAACAAAGAATAGACTACCTTCATGGCTAAAAGGTTGCTTAGGTGCAAAAGAAATAGGACACGCCCATTAAAAAGCCCCTTTAATCAAGAGCTAATGAATGTATTAATTGTACAATGTTTTAGTTTCATGTTAGATGATAATCTAACCCTTGCCAACAATTAGCCTAAGTTGCTACACAACACCCCCTTGGCCATGACATGTTATTCTAACTTTGGGAATGGTGATGCTTTCGGTGTTTCTTTATAAGAATGAATGTATATTTGTGTACCTTGGAAGCTTAATAGCTGTTACATTCATGCAAAATCCCTAAACTATTACAACAAAAATATGGCAACCCAATGCGAAGCATATATTTAAACAGGTCTTCAAGTTTAAGAGCATATGACATTTTGATTCGAAACCAAATCCAAGTACAAGAAAAGTAATAGAATATCAAAACCATGTTAAACAACTATGACCTATCATGTTTGTATATATCAGTTTATTCAAATCAAAGATCTTTGTAACCCCCAATAAATACAAGTTATATTGGCGGCTTAATCATTTCTGGTATTAATGTTAGCCCAAAGAACGCCAAGCACCATAATAAGTAAAAATATTATTCTTAGATCGTGCCGATGGGGTGCTTCGGGTGGCGAATTTGCCCCCAACTCGTGCTTACACCCACGGAATGACCCTAAGTATTCCTTCTTTTAGGGACTCCAACACCTATGTAGCATCCTCAAGAAGTACCTTTGGAGTGATTTTAATCTACTCCTTAATCATCTCTCAGTACTTTTGAAGATTGGTCATCTTCAAAGGTTGGAAATTCTAATATCTCATATGGGGTTGCTTCTTTGGGAGAGTTACATGGAATACATTGTGTATCTTAAAGCGGTAGAAAAATCAATTGATAGGATTAGTTTTCTATCCTCTCGGTTATTGCAAAAGGAACCGCCCACCTTGGAGCAAGTTTGTTACACTTCCCAATTAAGTAGCTTGGCTTGCTTCACTTTAATTTCTAGCCGGATCTTATCTTCTATTTGGAATTCTCTTTGCGATCTATGCTTATTTGAAGGACTCTTTTTACCCGACTCCTAGCTGCTAGGGAGGTAATTCCTAACATCTTCTACTAACTCTTGGATATATGTATGAAGTCAGCTTGTAGACTTCTACTTTTGAGACAAACGATTGTGCATGTGTCTAGCCTGAGGCATTAATCCATGGGGATGATCTTACGCTCCGCGTAGGGGGCTCTAGCAGGCTCGGGATTTGAAGTTGTTCTATCTTCGTCTGCTGGCACAACTGATATTGCCGAATGTAGTTGGTGATGCCCTTCCTCATGCCAGACCAAATTTAATTACTTCCTATTTTCAACTAAGTTTTCACGAAACCCACGTGGTGGCTATATTTGAATATACGCATGCAAAGCTTATCTTTAAAATATAAAAGTTTTCCTATCTTTTTATACTATTTATAAGTTTCACTTTACTTATCAATCCTGGCCTGTTTGCAAATACTAGCCCATGCGTCCTGGTATTCCTTACTTGCGGCTAGTGCTTCTTCAATCTTCTTGTCGAACTCGTTAGATAAGGTTGAGATCGCATTACAATGAATTTTTCCTTACAAAAATGTATCGATAGAGTGAGTCCACTACCATCTAGCTTGCCTTTGTAGATTATCTTGACATCCTATTGCGTGAGGAATTCCATTCAACACTTTTGCCAAGGGTTTGTGGTGATTGCATGAAAAATCTTTGGGGGGCTTTGATGATCGATATCTAAATTTGAAATTGCCTACTAAGCAAGTAATGTCACTATATGCCACCAAAAAAACTTTTCTTTGTAGAACGTATCATTTCATGCCTTTTATATATGATATCCACATGCTAGGTTTTTTTAGGATTTTTTAAAGGAGGGTAGAATAGAAAGTGTTGTAATTACTAAATATTTAGATTAAAAAATAAGATTAGCTATGTGTATGCGTTGTTGGAAGCTCCATGTTATGTGGCTATTATGAAAAAAGTTACATGGTATAGCTTAAATGCCGTATGCTTCGAAATGTTGAACCTTTAGATACAGTTATCTCTTAGCTTATGCAAATTGGATCACAATGGTTAATTATAAAATCTTCTAATGAATTTGATCAAGAAAAAAGACTATTTTTTATTGCTATAGGTTTCTTAATCAACAAAGAATGGACTACCTTCATGGCTAAAGGTTGCTTAGGTGCAAAGAAATAGGACATGCCCATTAAAAGGCCCCTTTAATCAAGAGCTAATGGATGCCATGGTTCTATTGCGATAGCAATAGAACCAACATCCTTTGGATGGGGACGCCTATTCATGTTGGCCCTATTTATAGCCTCATTATGCTATGGTAGGTTATCGACATTCTCTTGAGCTCCTACCTTGGTTGCTCCATCTTCTCTTGCCTTCTAGTGTCCCATCCTATCTACCTACTTCCTACTTAGTTTTTGTTTTTGTAGATTCTGATCTTTGCCTTCTTGTGTGATGCAAATGGTTTTGATCTTGTATTGGTGAAATTTCGGATTTGTGTTACGGCAGAAATTTTGATCCATGAATGCTTGTGGCTTGGATGGAGGTTTTACCAGCGTGTTTGTAGAAGCTTTTACAGCTTTCTTTGCTTGCCTTTCCCTCTGTCTCGAACATCTTCTATTTTTGATGTGTATGGCGTATTTGTATTTATTGTATATGGCAAGGCAATATCCACATCCTTTTCTTTGTTATCTTTAATCGATGGACATGGCGGCGTTCTCCACCCCATATTTTCGTCTTCCCAATTGATTCGATCAGATTATCCATTTTTGGATAATCAACAAAGGTCCAAAAGAGGTATATTTTTCTGAGTTTTTCTTCATGGGTCAAGCATCGATTTGCTTTCAAGATTGTACTGCGTAGTTTGGCGCTCCATTTTGTTCGCCCAAATTGCAAATGGAGTAGATTTCGCAGATATTGTCTTGGGGGTCGGCGTTAATCGTTTGAGCGGGCTGCAATGATTTTTCAATGGGTGGATTTTTCGACCGGCTTCATTTGATCTCATCGGGGTTGCAATTAGATTAAAGCTCTGAAAGTTTTTATTGTGGCCATTTGCTTGGCAGCAGCATTTACCAAGTTGCAATCAGGTTAAAGCTACAGAAGGGTTTTTATTATGGCCATTTGCTTGGCAGCAGCATTTGTTCTTAGTTGCAGCAGGAAGGCATCTTCGTCCTTGGCAGTGTGAGCAAGCCCTTGCTTCCCAAAACCTTGTTTTCAAGGTTTTGTTTTTGATTCTCTCCATTGTGATTGCATCTTCCTCATTGACAGTGAGATTAATCCTTGCTTCCCAACCCTTGTTTTCAGTTTGCTTTTCTCGGTCTCTCTATTTGTTTGCATCATGCCTAGAGGCTAGGTCGCTGGGGCTGGGCGATCAAGACTGCGTCTACCAAAGGTCAGCGACTATCGGATTAGGAAAGCGCCCGGTGGAGTGAGTGTTAAGGCTGGAAGATAGCATCTTGGATGCTCGGAAGGACGGAGCATTGTCGGGACGAACCATGCGCGCCCGGCTTGGAAAAAGGGAATGGAATAGAGGCTTGCTGCTCATAGGGATGATAAGTTGGGCGAAGTTGGATGCTAAGATTTATGCTAAGATTTCAGCCTCTTTGAATATCCACGACAATGGGCGGGGATCTTTGCTTTGGGAAGGAGGTTTGCCTTCTATGGCGGCTAAGGCATTAACCGTGGAGCTTGGGGCTCAAATAATCGGTTGTGGCTGGATTCAAATGATAGATTGACTACACCGGATCCGCTGAAGTTGCGGATATGTGGAGAGCTCCTAACTAAGGATGTCCCTCCTATTCTTCGCCGATTCATCTCCATTACTCGGAGACTCAATGAACCGCCTTTTGTTCTTTGTCGATTCATCTCCCGAATCGTGGATGTAAGCTCGGCTATGGTCGACATCAAATCCTTTGCTGCAGATTAACTATGGATTTCCAAAATAAGCGAGTCTACAAAGCGGTCGGGTTTCTCTTTTTTTTCTTTTTCATTTTGTGGCATTCATGCATTATCACGTGCATCAACGTGTATTTGTTGAGAAATGATACCCGGATCGTTGGTATTCCATTTTATTTCTTATTCAATCACTAAGTTGAGTTGTCTTAATCCATAAGCTGTCTTTTGCCAAATTAGAGTGGCGGTACGCCATTACGGTTCTCATTGCGATTCGGTAGCAATCCGACAAACCAATTTTGAAGCTTGCCGCAATCATGGTATCCTCGCCAATCAAGCGTCTTTGCAATCATGGTCTCCTCTCGTCCACCATTAGTGCGCAATTTGAATCGCCGACCAGCGCGAGAACTTGAGTTCTATTGCCATTCCTCCTCAAACTTTCGTTCATAATTTGGACACTAAGAGCTCATTCAAATCCAGCGACAAAAGGGATCATTTGCCACCTTTAGAAGAACCGTTAAACCACACCTTTGCTTTTCTTGTTTTTCCGTTACCGGTTTGAATCTCACTTTATAGCATCTACGGTCAATGACCATTAAAGCCTTTTTAAAGCGTATCACACCATCATCGCTTAGTTTCACGCATCTTACATGCGGCGATCTTGATAACAGGAAATGCACCATTTATTTATGCTTAGTTTACCAATCACATATTATGAGAGTTTAAGTGTATTTGGTTTCTGATTGCACTGCTAAGCATACATTAGGATAAGATAAATGAAGTCTTCTTTGTATATTTCTCAAGTAACATAATATGTCTAACCAAACACCTTTTAAGCTCGAGGGCTTAAAAAGGCCTCCGGCGTTCACATCTTAGCCAATTTTAAATATTTGCGAGTCATCACTCAAATGCTTGATTAAGTATGCCCCTCACATTAGTACATCACAAGACCTACTTTGTTCTAGGATTTCTTTTGCATGCCTTTGTTGCTTTTCCTAATATTCATTGCCTTTTTATCCATCGTTTTCATCTATTATGGCCATTGAGTCAGATTGATTGCTATTCTCCTAGTTCCCCTTTGTTGCCACTTTACCAATGTGCCACAAGTCCCTATGTTAGTTTTACATAACAAATCCCCTTTGTTTGAGTTTTCATGTTTGTTAGTTCGTGCTACATAATTGATATGACCATTTATATTTCGTTTAAGTGCTTTCAACCTAGAGATGCTTCTCCATAATATATCGTGATCATTTAAACGTTGGTGAGTCCTATCCTCTATAGGGTTCACACTTTTGGAGTAAGAGTCACATGCTTTAGCCTCCTTTTGGGTTAAGCGTGGATTGACGTAATACTTTTTTGGCTTTCATTTGTGCAAAGGTATTAAGCCTTTGGACTACACCATTTGGTTGAGGTTCATGCATTGTTATTGTCATCATCCTTGCTTGTTATTTCTACAAGGTTGCAGATTCCAGATTCTATTTTCAAATGCTTTGGATAATCGTTCAGTGAGAAGTTAATGTTACATAAAGTACTTATCCAGGTTCGTTTCTTGATCTCAATTACTTTTCGTTTGTATGTTTATTTCTGTACATAGATTATAAATCACAGATGTCTAGATTTGTGATCTGTCTATACTCGGGATTATAATATTGTTTTTTATTACATTCGGTGCATTGTTTTATTTCTTTAGCTTATTTTTCATATGAAATTGAGGGTCTTCATGTGTACATGTCGGTTTAAGTTCTTTCGGTTAAATGCATTGTTGGTTAGGGTTGTTATCAAAGGTTGGCTAGTTGGCTTTGGTTTTGCATCAAGTTGGTATCTACGCTTCTATATTTCACTTGGATCTTAGTTCCATTTTGAAGTCTATATTTTGCTTTCTGCTTTTGCTCCATTTGGTTTATTATTTTCTACATTTCATTTAATTTCTTTTAATTTATGAGTTCCTTTGATCTAGTTGGCTCCCTTAGGTCCATTATTCATGTTAGTCTCTTTTTTGTTTCTTTTCTAGTTATCCCATGTGTTGCAGTTGTTCTACTAGTTTTCATTGCTTTAATCATCTCAATGTGTATCCCATTTGTCCCCTTTTGTTCTATTTTGCTCCGTTTTAATCCATTCCCCAGCCATTTGTACTTTGTTTTCTTCATTAATTCTTTTAGTCCCATGTGTTATAATGCACGACTTGTTCTTCTAGTTACGGTTACGGTTTCTCTCTCTCTCCCGGTTTATTTGCTGCCCCCCTATCCTATTTGTCCTGGATTTTCCAAGGTCCTTGCTCCCGGCATGTAATATACTTTTGTTTTACCACCGCCATTCGTTTTTGTTAAGCCATTATATGTTTTAGATCCTTTGGGTATACTTGCCCCATTTGCTTTGTTGGTTCCATGTTGTTTTGTTCTCTTGAGTAGTTCCATTGCACTATATATATATTAGTTGAAGTAGCTCCATTCATCATATGAGCGTCTCTAGTTCTATGTGCTTCGTTTTGCTTTTATTTGTTTCCCTTTATTCTTGTTTTTGCCCCTTTTAGACCATCATATTTGTCTCATTTCATCTTAGATTAAAACTTTCCTTGGCAATTTGCTCTTTTTGGATCATTGTTCGGATTTGCTTCAATGGTTCCATTTGTCTAGGTATTCTACTAGTGCCTTTAATCATTTTAGGCTCTACTATTATTTTACCTAATCGAGTCATCCTAGTAGTCTCTCTTGCTCCTTTAATCTTGGGATCCATTCTATTCTATTATTCTCTTTGGTCTTCTCCCACTTCTTTCATTATTTACTTTGTTGCATTTTGCTAGCCCATTTAGTCATGTTTGTTCTATTCGTGACCATTAACTCCATAGTCTTTTGTATGGGGGAAGGTAGTTGGGACCACTTTAGGGTGTCCGGTGGGGTCCGCGACCGGGCGATAGGCGAGGTCATCATTTTGGAAAGTGGGGACCAACTCCCCCAATGAAATAGGGGAGACATCTTTTTTTTCTCCCCTTTTGCCTTTTTTTTTTTTCTTGGCTTGCTCCTCTGCGCCATGATTCCGGGCGTAGGCGCCAGGCGGACCTCTCATGAGTGCCATCGAGCCAAGCTACTAAGATGAAGGCGCTTGCTCGGTGAGCGTTTTGAAGGCATTTTTGCTCTGGCGATGGAAGCGGCCGTTTAGGTTCTTCGGTGGTGCCTTTCTTTTCTATTTGCATTTTTTGTTCTATGTTTTTTTGGCGATGGGGCAGCAGGTTCTTTCATGCTCGCCTGCGTTTTTTTAAGCCTCGTGTTTTCTTTTGGCTATGGCGTTCTGCGAAGTCCGAAATTTGCCACTCGTGCATCATAAGTTTATGTAGCTTGGTTTACCTTCGCCATCTTCAAGCTCTTCGGGCATACGGTTCCTCCACGAAGGTGTTTCTTAAAGCGTGAAGGGGTTTTGATATGGCCATTTTTCCTCTTCAAACCTTTGATCCGACACCAGTAGTAGATTGTTGCAAGAACCAGATGTGTTTTTTGCGACATTCTTGGTTACAAAGTCATAGTTATACCATTTTTTCGGACAGAATAACAAGAATGCTATGGCAAATATGATTAGGCTTTCCCCTTTTTGCATATTTCTTACGGACCACTTAGATTTGTCATTGTGTTGCGACCAGTTCAAGCAGTTTGTTGCACCACTTCCACAGTGCAAGTTTCCTTCCTGCTTGCCTTTAAGAATGTTGCTTGCAGAAGATGAGTGGCTTCAGCGGCTTTGATCTTTGAAAACCAAAACTATGAACCAAAAATTATCAACTAAAAATTGTTAAGGTGGCGGTTCAACTGTCACGGAATCGTGGTGCCAGTGACATTCAGGGTTATTGGGGATGACACGTGGCACCTTAAGAATCTTGTGAATATCAAAAAGTCGACCCTATTTCAATATTGTTTCTAGTTGTCATTAATTCAATGGTTTTATTGTTGGAACGTCTCTGTGGCGTTCCTTTGCTTTAGCATTAGATGTAGATTAGGCATACAAATAGATTTGTTGGTCCCACTTTTGATTCGTTTCATTCATTGTTCTACTTGCTCTAGTTGCATCCCTTGTTCTAGGGTTACTTATTTATTTAAACCCCTTAGTTCCTTTTGCTTCATTTTTTGCGGCATTTGGGTTCAAGGTACTACTACCTTTGTTATTTTGGTTCCGTTTCCTTACGCTTTCTAATTTTAACCTCAATATTGTCTATATATCCTATCTATCTCATTAATCCTTTTTGTATTTATTTACTTGATGTATTTACGCAATTGCTTCAATTTCATTTCTCTTATTTTGCTCTTTTATTCTTACTTGTTGGTTCCCTTGTATCCTTTATTTGTAATCTGTTGTTTTTTTACCTTTGTTTCATTCACTTTTTCTTTGTGTTAAGGTGGTCTTGTCTTCCTCAACTTTATTAGCCCCATTGAGGTTATTTTCATTGGTTCAATTGGGTTTCATTATCGTGTTGTTTATCATTGTTATAGTTTCATAGTTTGATTTGTGTGGGTATTCCATGAGGGGGCATATACTCTATTTGGCTCTAGTGTTAATATTAGTCTTAATTGTCCATCTTGCTCCTTTAATCTTGTTGGATCCATTCTCCTCCTTTTCATTTAATCTTCGTTCCTCTTGCTTCATTCTTGTCATTTATATTATTTGCGAGTCTCTTTAGTCCCATTTGTTCTTTTTGTTCTATTTTCTTCCATTAACTCCATAGTCATTTGTTCTAGTTGTCACTTGTTTATCCGTTTTGTATGATTGAAACTTCTTTCATTGCATCTTTAATTCTGTTTACGTTTTATTTGATCCCCTTAGTGCCTTTGCTTTATTTTTTGCAATATTTCGACTCAAGGTATTACCTTGCTATTAGTGTTTACTATTGATTCTGCTTGCTAGTTTGGGTTCCAGTCAGGTAGTCTTATTTGCCACTTTAATATTCATTTTGTGTTAAGGTGGTCTTGTCTTTACCGACCCTGTTGTTCCATTTCATCCTTTTGTTAATTCTCCATTTGTTGTATTGACTCTATTTACTTCGCTTGGCATCTTCACATTTCGTGTTCCTTTTTTAGTTTCAATTGATTGTACTTGTTTCTTGAATTTTGTGGGGCTCTAATTTGCTCGGCTAGGGAGTAACAAATGTTCTATCTGTGCAAATAGGTAGTCATTTCGTTCTGTTACTTTCGTTCTTCCAATATGGATTTGTTGTCGCATGATCTTTGTGATCCTAATATTTTATGTATTATGGTCTTACACATTGCTAGATATTCATGATAAAAGTTTCATCTGTTTCATTATAATTATACTTTATGAGTCGCATTTATTCCATTTATGTCTAGTGTTCTCCTTTTCCCTCCCTCTGCTTTGCTCCGGTCGCCTATTGGTTCGGTTTGCATCCTAGCATGGCCCAACTCCATTTACGCTTCACATTTCGATGTTTGTAGATTCATTTATCTTGTTTACTTCCATTTCCACCGTCTTTGTTATTCTTATTTGTTCCATTTCTCCCATTCCTTTTAAAATTGTCTTTCCATTTGTTCTCATAGTCCCTTTTATTGGTTTAGTCCTTTTGCTCTACAAATTCCACTAGTTTCATCCTGCTATATTTTTCTTTGTATGCCCTTTGTTTCTCTAATCATAAGTACTCCAGCTACTTCATATTGCCCAGTACGAGGTACACTTGATCCTTTGATTTGAAAGCTTTTGTTAGGTGTTGGCCATTGTGACCGAGCATCTTCACATGTCCTTACCCCTTTTTCTGTTCGCCCACTCATCTTATTATTCATTTTGTCCTTTCTCTAATAAAGTGATCTCAACTTGTTTCATTCTTTCCTTTGATACTTATGGGTTTACATTCTTTTGTCCCATTAGATTCTTTGTTTGTTTTTACCCCATTGAGTTCATAGTTATCACGTTTCATTTATTCCATTAGTCTGACCCTCAAATTGACATGTTTTATTTCCTTTCACATTGATATTGATGATGTTGAGATAGGTGATATGTGTTGATCTAGGACCCATCCTAAGAATGTATTAATTGTACAATGTTTTAGTTTCATGTTAGATGATAATCTAACCCTTGCCAACAATTAGCCTAAGTTGCTATACAACACTCCCTTGGCCATGACATATTACTCCTAACTTTGTAAATGGTGATGCTTTCAGTGTTTCTTTATGAATGAATGTATATTTGTGTACCTTGGAAGTTTTTAGTAACTGTTACATTCATGCAAAATCCTAAACTATTACAACAAAAATACGGCAACCCAATGCGAAGCATATATTTAAACAAGTCTTCAAGTTCAAGAGCATATGACATTTTGATTCGAAACCAAATCCAAGTACAAGAAAAGTAATAGAATATCAAAACCATGTTAAACAACTATGACCTATCATGTTTTGGGTTGCCCCTAGGGGGCAAACCCTTGTTTATGGGTTTTGGCATATTCTAAGTATATGCTCGAATATGCTTAGAATATGCTAGAAACTGCTAAAAACTTGCTATTAGCTGTAAATTGGTGGTCGTCTTTTGTCATTTGGCGGCTTATTAGCAAACGGGACTAACAAGCACCACCATGGTGCAAATCTTTTCGGGTTGCCTATTTTAGAGCCTTTTTTGGTCGTATCTTTGCCGTTTACGCTACTTTTCCTTTCATAACAAAGCGAGACTCTAAATTTTATTTGTGAGGAAATGCTTATGTTTTTGTGTTAGCGGTCTAGCCATCACCTTTGGATCCAATTCAAGGCCTCGAGAATATGTGTTGCAAGTTCCTATTTACAAATTGGTTGCCTTTGAACCACTTGTAAATATGCTTTGATGTGCTTTTGGTCTCTAAAAATTTGCAATGGATGGAGAAGTTATCGCCTTTGGATGGAGCTCAATTTGGAAATGCACCATGGTTTGCTTTCTCCCTCACATTTGCGTTATTTTACGGATATATAGTGCATGGAAGTAACATCATGTGTAAATATGGAATTATGGGTTCCTGTTTAGGAGGTAAATTAATTCATTGAGGTAGGACGAGGATGACCTGGGCCATAAGGATGAGTGAATTTTATCATAGAAGTCCCTCCCTCGCCTTAGATTTGTAAGAATGCGCAACAAATCATCACAATGGCATCATCATTGATTAAATACGCAACAAGTCTTGTTTTGTTTTAATGCTTGTGCCAAAAGATCCAGCAGGTATAATGTAGCGTTGAAGCATCACAAATCATATGGGTGCATGCCATGCCTTGACATATTATGCTTTTTTCACCTTGTAGAGTGTAGAGAATACAAGAGGAAGGTAAGAAAACACGGGGAAAAGGAGACATACCAGGGAAGAAAAGGGCAGCATACATAAGATTCTTGAAGAAGAAGAGATACAATAACTGTATTCTGACACCAATGGTACTTGGGGAAAATCTTTGAAAAAACAGCCCAGAAGATTTTGGAGAGGACTCAAAAACAAAGGAGGGGGTAGCAATATGAAAACAAAGAACGAACAAGATGACATTGGAACAGAGGGATGGGAGAGTTACTTGGACAAATTATACAAGGCGGGGGGCACCTCGAGTACCGATACCTGTCTGACATAGTCGGGACAAACCATGCTTCAACATGTTAGAAGTAATGCTAGCCCTTAACAGGATGGCCAATCATAAAGCACCGGATCTATATGGACTAATTGTGGAACTGTTGAAGTGTGCCGAAACAGAAATAATAGGGCACGGAGTTCTGAGACATTTTTAATGGCATCATAAATACAGGACTTTCAGACAGATGGACATACAATAGAGTCATACCTTTACATAAGACAGGAAATAGAAAAGATCCGGGAACTACAGGACGATAATGGTAAGCTTGATTTTCGCGAAAAATAGTTTGGAAAGGTATTGGATAACAAACTAAAGAAATGGGCGAGAAGAAGAAAATATGAGAACACGGGGGCAAGCGGGGGTTCGGCCGGAGCACTCAACCACAGATCACCTCGTGACCCTTTGGATATTAATAGAGCAGAACAAAGTGCAGGGAAGGAAAATAATATGCTGCTTTGTAGACTTCAGAAAAGCGTTTGATACAGTCCCGAGAGAGAATTTGCTAAAGAGATTGATGGACATGCAAGCCCCGAGAAACATGGTAGGATCGATAGCAAGACTATACCACAGGGTGTATGCTAAGATGGAACAGGAAGGACAGCCGATAATCTGTGACACCGGTGTAAAGCAGGGCTGCCCGTTATCCCCAACTCTGTTTGGAATATACATAGACCCACCTGGGGGTACATAGCGAGCAACGCGACATGGAGGCAGTATGCCCCCACTCTAGGAGACACGAAGGTACCGATAATGCTATATGCGGATGACCTTAGTATGATGGCAACAAAGAATAAAGGAATGAACAGACTGCTCAAAATTCTAGAACAATTCTGTGAGGATACATGGCTGACAGTGAATCTAGCAAAAACTAAAATAGTCATCTTTGGGCACAAGAACAGGCATAAACCCTTCAGATATAAAGATAAAGAGATAGAGGAACCAACAGAATACAGATATCTAGGTTATGATGTGCACGGCACAGGGAAATGGGCCAAAGGAGCTAACGCTAGATTCCAATCGGCTATAGGAAGTTACTTTAACATGAAAAACTTTTGTAACAGAAGCAGAATAACGGATTGGGATATCAAATGTTACCTATTCAGCGCAGCAATAGCCACCACTCAGTTGTACGGAGCAGAAGCATGGGGGCCAGGTTTAACAGAAAGAAACTGGGAAAAGCAGGAAGGAATTCTTAGGCAATGGCACAGACAGGAATTCAGGGTAAGGACAAATACACCACTGACAATCATGGTCCTCGAAACAGGGCAGAAACCAATGGAAATGAGAGCATGGGAGAGAACCATAAGGTACCTGCTCAGAGATAACGCGGGAGACATACAAGGTAAACTGTCCAGCATTGCAATCACAGAATCAGCAAAATCACATATCCTCGAAAGCACTGGATGGTTTAAAGAGGTGGCAACATGGACCAGACAGATGGGATTAAACCTGAGTGACCTAATAGAAGAGGGGCAGTGGAATGAGGAGTGGGCAGACATAGCGACAAGAGCATGGCTGCAAAAGCATACAAAACCCAAGACAGAATGGCTCATACAAGTATTTAATCCAGACCAACAAATAGGACACCAGATATATCGGGATAACATCTTGGGGAAAAAGCGAAGGGACCGCGGCCCGGCCGATTTAGGATGGGAAGCCATGATCTAAGAATAAAAAAAAGGCGGTGGAGAGGGGTAGATAAGGATGACGGGATATGCGAGAATCGTGGCGGGGGAGAATAGAGGATGAGAACTATATGATTAGTGATTTGCCCGACATCACGGAGACATCAGTGACGATATATAGAAATATAAGGTGGGAAAACCAAATCCACAAGGCGATGAAGACAAATCGAATCATTACGGGATTCAGCGACGCCATCCACGTAATGACGACAAGACACGAGAAGTACACAAAGTGAAAGAGGGCTTGTAATATGATCCATAAAACGAAGTCATATAGCCCCACACAAATTGCTCGCCTAAAAGCTGATTGATAACGACGCATCACCGCAGACGGCCAAGAAGCCAGGTAAAAGCGGGATGCCGGTATTAAAAGAAAAAAGTCAGCCTTCAGAAAAGGCTACATTACAACAAATTGATGTGCTAGTAGCACCCTTTTTTAGGAGCTTCGCCCATGCTACACAAGTCCGGGGGCCTTACGGCAAGACAAAGGGACATAAATGTATTCTATTCTATTCTAAATGGTTATATAAGAGAATTTCATTCATGATTCTAGGTGTCAAGGAAACATGAATAAATCAATTCATTTCATTTAATTTCATTACGTTTCGGATTAGGTGCGTACTATTTACGCAGCCAGCTTTGTCCTCTTTGCTCCTCAAGCGGTTTCAAGACATCCGCATTTAGAAACCCTTTTGGCCGACGCCGTCTTCTAAAGCGATCATTGTCTTCAAACCAAAATGTTAAATGTTTGCTAACAAGTTAACAAACTCTTGTTTCTACAGCCTTCATTCCAGTTGTAGTGTCAACAACTGCGCCATCCTTCTAAAAGAGACCGGTAACTATGAACCAAATAGTTTTAGATGCTGATTTTTTGCATATTTGTTGCTTGATATAAACACGAGAAAAGTAAGGCTGCATCAGTTGTAGATGCACCAACTATTGGACTGTGATGTTGAGAGTATCAGACTTGTTTAAGCAGGTTTATTCTTCATTATTATATGCCTTATCTTCGGGGTCGCCATGATAAATGAAAACATAGAGAAAGACCTATTTGCAATGTGGGACTCGAAAACCGATGTGAGGTATGCCTTGTACTATGTTTGAATATCTATAATCTATGTGGCTTTGAAATTTGAATAATGATGACTCTAACGATCTGTTTGACTCTCGGATGCATTGTTTGAAGCGGCATGTCCTGTATTGCCCTCCCGCTGGCTTGGCCGTCTTTGCCATGATGTGGTACAATTGTTTTCTTATAAAGAACCGGAATCTACTCTCATCTTTTTGGAGTCTAATAATCTCCGGCAAAGGGTCTTTGCATTTATCGAACCTTATTCTTTCTTTCTTCTATTAGGTGCATTGGATCGGAAAACATTAGTATCATCGAGTTAATTATAAATAATAGATGATGTCAACTATGAAGAGTGTGCTATCTTTATTAACATTTTTCAGTTAAAAATTTCTTGCGGGGTGCTAGCATATTCTAAAGCCGAGAACAAAATGAATTCCAGTCTTTGAATCGACAAACTTGGTGAAGATGAGGGCATGATGATCAAAGATGAAAAACAGTTCACTTCGCATACCAAGATCCCGGATACGGACACATGTATTTGCAGCAGAGTGTGTACTCATCTCTATTTCCTATTTCTTTACATTTACGGGGAACCAAAAGTGGCGAATGAAGAAATATCACATGCAAAATATCGTGATCTATCTCACTTGCCATACATGCATGCTAAAACTTATTATTCTTCTTCTTACTCGGTTGTATGTTAAGTTTTAGCTTTGCATTGTTGCATTAAATACATCAAACTGAAATGAACCTAGTTTTGATTCAAATCACGAAGATGTGTGCGTGATCACATGTTCAAATAGTCGAATACCAAGCTGTTGTAGGCACGGATCACACGCATTTTGACCTTGCTCGTGCAAAGAACAACAAAATGTCTCTCGATTGGCTTGTGCTTCATTTGGCTGACCTCATTACTTTAGCATATCAGGTACATTAGTGAATTTTTATTGGGAACATGCACCGCATTCTTTTATTAAGAAACTTCTACTCGAGGTTGCAACCGGTACCATGGAGAGTTTCCACCAATTGGAGTGACACTTTTGGATACAATACTTGAAAAGGTCCGCTCTTCCTCGCTATTTAGTTTTAAGGCCCGGTATGTCGGGAAGTAAGCATATTTATTGTACAATGCTACATCATTATGGTCAACATCTTTTGTGTTAGGATATGATTTAACATGCATAAAGATACGCCTAGTATAGGTCAAGTCGCGGGGCAACAATTGCATGCTTGCTGAAAAATGTTAATGCTCAATCGAGAATGTCGTCATAAAATTTCAGCTACCTTGCTAAGCATCAGCTTTTTCTCGTAAAGTGAGGAAATTCTCGTATTTCATAAAACGGTGACTTGAAGCCGGCCAGTTAAGACTATGAGCATCCGTGGCAAATCAAAGAGATGTCACATCTTTTATAAAAGATATTCTATAAGTCCATAGAAAATTTATGAAACACGAGAGAGCAATAACTTAGGAGCAGGCACTTTCGTTGGAAAGTATATGGAGGGTCGGTGGCCTTTCTCACGGGTGGGCAGAGTGCTTGTCTTGGAAGCAAGAGTTTGAGGCGGTTCATAGGGACATGGCATCTTAGAAGAGGCAAGATTTCATAGGGCACGGGACATATTAAAAATCAAGCATTATACAGGCTTAACCTCCCACATTGCTATGCCATAAAGCCTTTCTGAGCAGCATGGCTGTTGGTTCTATCTCAATTTTCAGTTGATATGAGAAGGCTAAACTGCCCCGTTGTGCAGTGTGCAATTTAACCTAGATTTGAATGACACCTTTCTTGATGATGCCGAGCAATTCTTCTTCTACATAGAAATTCTTAATGATGCCTTTCTTAAATATAGAAATTTCTTTTTTTGCAAGCGAAATGTATACCCTGATAAGAATCTATCATTTTACAAAACAAATGTATGAAAGGTGAACTATACAATAAATTGGTTATCTGAAAATACAAGAGTTACAGATTCCTTCAACCGCTAGTTATCTTTGTTTTAATTGAAGCCAAATGCACCTAAGATAAAATGGGAAGTGATATCAATCCCATAATTGTATACACAATGCAGCAATATATGTTCTTTATTACCTGCCAATTGCTGGTCTATATCAATTTCATAATCATTTACATAATGCAGCAATATATCCTTGCCTGCGTCTCGTCTTATCTGTTAGATGAGAGTTGGCTTACATACGTTACCTAAAGGTCGAGTGGCCATTGGCACTGGCACACAATTCAAATAGTGCAAGGAGTAGGCGAAGTGTTTTGAATGAATACCATTTTTGTGATTGTGTACCATATGACCAGTTCTTGGTCCTAAGTTTTTAAGTTTCTCTTAAGCTTTTCCTTAATTAATTGGTCGGTGTCACGCTTTAGTTGTAGGCTTCCTCACAAGGACTTCTTAGATTTTTGCAGACTAGACATGTGGCTATTAACACATCTAGAGAAGCTAAATTGCCTGAACATCAATCTTTTAAATGCATTAGGGGGCAACTTCTTCCTGACCATGTTTGATAGTGGATTCGTTTGTAGAGGACTTCATCATATATCAGTTCTACCCTTGGTTGCTTCTCTTCTAACCAATGTCAGCCATCAAATTATCTTATTGGTTTGAGATTGAACACATGCCAACAAACATGTTAGTGCCAGAATTTCCAAAACCATCTCAACTTTGGGCACTATTGCTAAGGTTCCACATTCTATTGCTAAGATCCTAGAATCCGTGTCGCCATCTTAGCCAACATGGGCATACCTAAGGGAATAACAATAAAGAGTAGAAAGTATGGCTTTAAATTTCCACTAAGGCTAATCAAAATGCTTCCCAGTTTGAAAATGGAAGGATTAATGGCGCCAGTCAATTGAAAAGCCAAAGAGCTTAATCTAGAACTGTGGAATATGGAAACTCATGGCAATAAATGGCGCATTAACAATAAGTGTGAACTTGGGAAGAGGTTACAATTGTGAAGCCCTCTCTCCTAGAAGTACTGAAACAGGTGCCACATCCAAAAAAACATGGACCCTCTCGGTACGATGTTACCCCTCTTTTCACATCTAACAACAAGCTACCTCTTCACGTGAGGTCTTCTACACAAAGGGATTTATCTTCTGAGGGGACTCAACGGCAGATGGTGCTGCCTAAATATAAAATAAGGGCTAGAATTTCGTCAAAAAGGGGAGAGATACAACAAACAAAACAACCACTTTAAATAACGTAAGTGATGCTTCCCATTTAACATCAACATTGGCGTTACAAAAATAATCTATAAGGAGAAAGGGGGACCAAAAAGGTGGTTGTTCCCTTATTTCAGCTGTCTAAATTCTAAACATATGAAAATGGTTGATGTCTGAATTCTAAACATCTGAAAATGGTTAACATTTGGCAAACATGTAGAAAAAAACTATATATCTCACAAGCAAAGAATACATTAAAAGAAAAAACAGCAAAAAAGGAAAATAAAAGTTCAAAAATATTATGTGCTCTAAATGATGCAAGAATCTAAAAGATATTCTTCAATATGACATGCCAAATAATATTCCCAACCAACCATCAAACAAGAATTTACCCCTTTGGGCAACAAAATACAACCATTAACAACCAATCCGCAACAACCGCTTCACCTCAATCGCCCGAAACCACAAAACAAAAGAATATGCATACACATTTCGGGGGCCACTAGAGGGCAACCCTTCGTGCGTAGCACCTTGTTTTTTTTTTGAAGAACTGTGTCATCAATATATTAAAAGAATGGTAATGTTTCAAAGCAAGTGAGGAGGAAGGAGAACTGCCCCAAAGAGATCTTTGTAACCCCCAATAAATACAAGTTATATTGCGGCTTAATCATTTACAGGTACCCAATGTTAGCCCAGCAACGCTGGGCACCATAACTAGTAAAATATTATTCTTAGATCGGGTGCTGATGGGGTGCTTCTCGTGCGCGAATTTGCCCCCCAACTATGTGCTTACACCCACGAGCCGACCCTTGCATTGCTCCATAAGTATTCCTTCTTTAGGCCGGACTCCAACACCTATGTAGCATCCTCAAGAAGTACCTTTGGAGTGATTTCAATCTACTCCTTAATCATCTCTAACAAAGTTGGAAATTCTAATATCTCATATGGGGTTGCTTCTTTGGGAGAGTTACATGGAATACATTGTGTATCTTAAAGCGGCCGAAAAATCCAATTGATAGGACTAGTTTTCTATCCTCTCTCTTACACTTCCCAATTCGTAGCTTGGCTTGCTTCACTTTAATTTCTAGCCAGATCTTATCTTCTATTTGGAATTCTCTTGCTGATCTATGCTTATTTGAAGGACTCTTTTGCCGACTCCTAGCTGCTAGGAGGTAATTCCTAACATCTTCTACTAACTCTTGGATATCCGTATGATGAAGCGCTTGTAGACTTCTACTTTTGATGACGATTGTGCATGTGTCTAGCCGAGGCATTAATCCATGGGGATGATCTTACGCTTAGCGGGGGCTCTAGCGATTTCGGGATTTGAAGTTGTTCTATCTTCGTCACGGCACAAACCCGATATTTTCGAATGTAGTTGGTGATGCCCTTCCTCATGCCAGACCAAATTTAATTACTTCCCATTTTGAACTAAGTTTTCACGAAACCCACGTGACTGGCTATATTTCAGATACTTCTGCATGCAAAGCTTATCTTTAAAATATAAAAGTTTTCCTATCTTTTTATACTATTTATAAGTTTCCCTTTACTTATCAATCTTGGCCTCTTTGCAAACACTAGCCCATGCGTCCTGGTATTCCTTACTTGCGGCTAGTGCTTCTTCAATCTTCTTCTCGAACTCGTTAGATAAGGTTGAGATCGCATTACAATGAATTTTCCTTACAAAAAATATATCGAGAGAGTGAGTCCACTACCATTTAGCTTGCCTTTGTAGATTATCTTGACATCCTATTATGCGAGGGAATTCCATTCAACGCATTTGCCTCGAGTTGACGGGTGATTGCATGAAAATGTGGGGGCTTTGATGATCGATATCTAGCTGAAATTGCCTACTAAGCAAGTAATGTCACTATATGCATGAGGCTCTTCACGACCACTAAAAGCTCTTGACCATGGGTCGCATCGTGTTGCGGTGCCATTCATCTTCTTTGCGGTTATATGCCATTACTCTTCCCTCTTGCATAAGAACACATATGCCATAATCTTCCCTCTTGCATAAGGACTCCTCCAGTTGCTAACTTACTTGCATCCATTACCACTAGCTTATCCTTATTTGGCTCGGTAGTGTAAGCAGCGAACCTTTAATTACGACTTCCTTGCACTTCTCAAAGGCGTGGACTTTCTCTTGCCAATGTTCGATCCAATCATTTACCTTGTCATGCTTTGTGAGATTAAGGTCCGGCGGGGATGCCCACTTAGCAAAGTGACTTACGAACTTCTTAAAATAATCGGCTAGGCGGAGGAAGCTCCTTACCACACGGACATTCTTTGGTGTTGGCCAATCTATTATAACTTTGCTCTTATTTTGGATCGGTCTGCGGATTTGTTCACTTTGTCACTATCCCAAGTATTCTATTCTACTTGTTTTAAAATGGCATTTGAAGAATTTGGAGAGTCGATGTTGTCTCAACTTCTACAAGTTCCTTTGGAATTGCCCAACTTGCTATCTGAAGAGAATGTCATTAAAAAGTAAATACTTGATTGCCCGGCGTTCTTTGGGCATAAGTTGAGAGCTTGTAATGTTTTGGCCGAAATGTGATAATTGTGTAGTAATAATCCAACATTTGTAACCAAGCCGAGTTTTGGCCGAATGTAGTGGAAAAATAGTTGACCTGTAAAGGCTTTTCCACATTACACAATCCCATGGGTTTAATGTTGAGAGGTTGCAACTCAAAGACCCTAAACATAAAAGACAGGTGCTAGAGAACTTATAGGAAATGTAGTTTCTTCGAAAAAAAGTCGACCATAGTAGATTGCTCCATGTACAAAAGAATTAAAGACTGTGAAGCTCTTCAAGTTGAAATGTTCATATCTACCATAAGGGGAGTCTCGTATTAATGCACATTTTAACCATTGTGGTTATGCTAATGGCAATAATGTGAAACGACTTGATGTAATGCCGTTAAATGTAGTTGCAACACATTTATGATTTGAAAGACTTTGAAGGTTCATTGAAAACCTAGTTTGGCATTGTCAAAAGTTGCCTGATGTTGCTCCCATAACCATAGTAGATTGCTCCTTTGCTTCTTATTGAGTGAATCATAAAACAACCATGTACAAAAAAATTAAAGACTGTGAGGCTCTTCAAGTTGAAATGTTCATACATGGAATGGAGACACTTGCTCCTATCATAAAAGATCTATTCAATGAAGCTATCAGCGGGAGCTTTCTTAACAATGGTATCTACCACAAATATGTGGGGAGAAATTGCGATGTATCTGATGTTAACCATGGTGGTTATGCTAATGGCAAATTATGTGAAACTACTTTCCTAAAGTTGATGTAATGCTGTTAAATGTAGTTGCAACATATTTATGATTTGAAAGACTTTAAAGGCTCATTAAAAACCTGGTTTGGCATTGTCCAACTGTGGACTTCGAGATCTGATGTGATTTCACTATCAATCAAAAGCTAACATTGTGTTAAATATACCAAACAATGGTGTAATAGCAAGCTGGGGTCATGCGTATACATTTTATTAACATTCTGCCTCAGGGTTTAATGTAACTTTACAGAGCTCCCCATGTAATAGCAATTTGAGATTGTAGTTTTTGAATAATTTATTCATACATGGCTGCATTGAGTGCATTATCATCCAACTAAGATTTGTAAAAAGTTAGACTGGGAATGCACCTCACAGAGATATGATAATTCCAAAATCTAGTTTAAATCCTCACCTTGGTTGCAGATTCCAACCTTTGTGAGACCCTCACATGAACATTTGAAAGAAGCAAGATAAGGTGTTCTCGCTGATTGGCAACATTATCTTTTTGCATTATCACTTAAAATTTATATGTGAAAATTGGAATGCATCCGAAAGCAGTGTGGGGATAAATTACCTGAAAGCCAAACATGGCCTGCAGCCAATCCAAAAAGATCAATCTCGCCAGATTTTTGAAACGAAGGCTCCATCATAGATGGCCATGGCAAGCCACGAACAGTCCTCAAAGCATCCACTGCTGCTTTTATCTAGCAATATGACAAATGTCAAAAGCATAGATGTTGAAATAAATATGGGCCTCATTATATACCTCGGGCAGCTGCATTATCGCCTGTGATGATCCAGCAGCATCCAGTGGAAGAATGTTATAAAGAACATATATTTCCTTTTTCTCCTTGACATCCTGAGTTGTAGCAATTATCTGCAAGTCACAAGGAATAAAGTGATTAAAATCATAACGATGAATTAAAAATTATAAAATGCAAAAACAAACATCTGGAGCAACTTCTTCTGTTTTATTTACAGCACAGAGGACTTCAAATAAAACTCCTGCCGTCTGGTATGCAAGAAAACTACTTACAAATTCAAATAAAATGTACCAAGATGATTGCATCCCGAGTACTCTGAACAAGAATATCTGCACAGGATACTGTCCCCGGACATATCTGCTCCAACCGCCTCTTTATTTCATGAATGAATTCAAACCCCCTTAAAGAATGTACATTAGCCTGTGCGTCCCTTTCAGCAAGATGTTCCGGCGTTGATTGAAGAAGAACAGACGCATCGCATCCCTGTAAATCCATGGATTATGCTTCTTTTGAGCATGAATCTTGATAAAAGAAAGATTGGCAAAGAAAAAAGATTTGGAAAAGAATACCTGCACAAAGCAGTCGTGAAAGAGCATCTTGAGAAGTCCGGCTGGAATGCTTGGATCCCGCTGGAAAAATTCCCTTACGACTTCACTGATCACTATGTCTGCGGGAGGGCAAGAAATGCTGTAGAATAAAAAAAAAACCACGTTCACGAAGTGCTTGCCAGGGATTTTTTGTGGCGCCTCCTCCGACCTCTGTTGCCTCCTGTGCTACGGTCGCCATAGCCATATTTGTGGGCGACGAAATTCGTGTTGAAGCAGCCGTCTCCGGAACTGGCAGCAGGGAATCCGTTTGGGTTCTAGGGCCTATTAAGTAACAGAGTCGCATTCCGGCATGAACATGGCAAATGCCAGTCTGCTATGGTAATAGAACTTCCTCCGGCTTGAGGAACCATACACCCGGCACCGGACTGCACAGTTGAGGCCCAAAAAATTCGCACAGAAGCGCCATAGCCGCCAGACCTCTCCGCTCGAACCCGCAGCCTCCCAACCCTATCGACGCCATAGATGATGCCATGTGGCGAGGATTAATCTGAACCATCCACTGCACTACTTACGGTATAACATTATAATATAAGATGATCGAGTTCATCCAAGAACTCTTTGAACATTTTGTTCGTTAAGCGTATAAATGTCACGAACACATTACATAAGCCAACATAATGGTCATACCGACGTTACGAACCCAAAATTTTAGTACCAAAAATTACGATTTTTATTCACATCAAACCATGAGAGTACACAAAATAAATGCGCCTCCCCACGAGATCGGGGATACATGAAAGCCACATATCACCGGATAGCAGATTACAACACAAGATAACTATACACACACGTAGCTCGTCGACTATCAAACAACCACGCACAAGCTTCCACGTGTTAGTAACATGCATATCGGTTATCTAGTAGAGTCAACATGAAGCAATGACTACTAACTGCAAGAACACATATGGTATCCACCACACGCACCATACCATCGCCCCATGGAGACACACCGCCATATCTAGGCATGCGTCGTCCAGAACAACCGTATTTGGTGGATCCCGCGGTAAGGGAGAGACTACAAGCACCAAGAAACATTAAGCTCTGAGGCTGTTAGTGCGTGCCTACCACCATCCCATACCGATTTGCGCGACAACCTCATCGGTGCCATAGTCCTATTTCAACAAGCCATACTTGTCTATGCCTATTTGCATAATCTCCCTTGGGTAAGCGGCTTAATGTGCCTACCTCGGTATCCACGGGGATAGTGGCGAGCCTCCCTCAATAATAGAGATCTCCACTAGGGCTGTTGGTAGCATACGGTATTGTCCCATACCAACATCACACACTACCTCACTAGCACTCATAAGATCTCAATATGATTTATCTTCACGAAGGAATTCACGAGATGGAATGAGTTATTAAGGAGGCCATGACCCAAAGCGACTAGGCTTTCCTACCAATTCCTTAGCGGGGAGCCATAACTAACTAATCTTACGGCGCCTTAAAGGCCGCGGTCGGCCTAACTTAAGCATCATCTCAAGCTAATTTTACAAGACCTCAAGGGCAGTTCATCATAAGACATCAATTCAAGGCAAGCCCTCTTCTATTACGAAGGACAATTCCACAAGGTTTCATGGAGCTTCTAATAGTTTCATGGGTGCTTGGTTTATTTCCACAATTCTACCATATAGCTGTGCCTTAAACCATAGCTCGAAGGTTATTTCGATCTAATCGTTAGCAACCGTCGGATCGATACTTAGGCAATAATGAACATTTCTTTGTATCAATGAACAAAATGAGGTCTTCCAAAGGGTGATTGCGGAATTGGAATTGGGGTTGCCGTTAAGGGATCATCTGCCTGTGTGCCAGGAGATTGCTAGCATTGCACCATAGCGGTTGCCCGATTCATTTTAAAACCATTCATGGCACAAAATGGAAGTTGGGTCTCATTTTTTATTGAAGTTTAATATGGTGATGCCTCCCATCCAGGAATGGAAGTTGGGATTCAACATTCGCATACATCATTTTAATGGGTTCTTGCGGGTTGCCTTTTCTTGTTCTTTGAATGTCCCTGTTTTCCTTTCTTACGCATGGCTCTTGTAGATGCTCGAATGGCTATGGCTATGGCTCTTGCAGATATTCAGATCTTTGAGAAAAATGCCGAATGCTTATGCAATAGAAGCCCATAGCGAAGCTTCAAAAGATCAGGCCTTAGGCTTCAAAAATCCCCGATTCAGCGAAAAAATCCTAAAAAATCTTTGAGGCCTTAGGCTTCAAAGATCGCTGACTTAGGTTTTATGTTCACAGTGCTTGTGTTTCCACGCTAAGCTGCGTTCCCCTTTTTCTGTTTTCCCACGCTAAGCTGCGTTCCCTAAGCAGCAGTCCGGCGGATCCTTAAGCTTCAAATCTAGTAGATCTTAGCTTAGCGGATGCCTTAAGCTTCAAAGATTCAACTTTACATACTTGAAAACAATCCACGATGCAACAATCCGACCTTAAGCTTCAAAAAAGTTCGGCCTTCAATGGCCTTAAGCTTCAAAGAAGCTAAAAATCCGTCCGCCATAGCCAACCTCCACAACGGGGCGATTAAAATGAGCACAAAGGGAAATTGATCCAAACTTCCATTTTGTTGGGGAATGGAAGGGGACTCCCTTTCCGGTTTGGAAGGGGCCTTTCGGTTTTGGAAGGTGGGGGCCCACCGGTCGGGCCCCCCTTCAAACCGGAAGGGAGTCCCCCTTCCATTCCCACCATGCACCCGAGCAAATGGTATTGCACGCTGCTATGGCCATTGCCAATCCATCCACAATCAAGCCGAGTGCGAGGCGAGAATGATTAAAGCAGAGATATGAATCAAGGCAATAAATAGGACCATATGGCCCCTTACCAACAATGCTACAAAATCTACAAACATGCAGAAATAACATTCCTAGATCCAAATTCTTCCATATCCACTTACGCAATCCAAATTTCCTTTTTTGGGAATCACTAATTCCAGTCTGCATTGCGATTTGGTGATTTTTGGGCAATTTTTCTTTGAAATTTTTAGGTTAATCTGCTTGGGCATGTGGTTAAGGGAGGCCAACCCCTCCCTTTTAGGTGGGCTATGCAAAATAACCCACTCGGCCCTAACGGCCTCATGGGTTATAGGCAGAGTGGGTTATTTTGCATAACCCACTCAAGGCAGGGTTATCCTCCTCTTCACGGATTTATGCAAATAAGCTCCTCTTCAGGTTTATGAAGGGGAGGTTAACCTCCTCTTCTCGCCCTATGGTTTTGGGGTCAACCTCCCCTTCACGGGAGTTATGCAAATAACCCTCTCGGTAGAACGACCTCGAGGGTTATTTTGCATAACCCTTGAAGGGGAGGGTTAACCTCCCTCTTAAATGTCATACGTGGGCATGTTTAAGCTAGGGACTGAATTGCAAAAGATACACTAAGTCCACACAAGCGGGTTGTATTTTGTCTTGTGGCGTGGCTATAACACGTCAAGACAAGGGATATACCGGGGTTATATTGACCGCATGTGCAGAGAACTATTCATATGTTGGCGGGACGAAAGCATCCTTTACGTAATTTTGTCGCATTTTCCGTTGACAAAAGCTTCGGGTTGCATTTCTCGGTGCTCCATTCCCAATTACGGACCCGAGCAAATGGTATTGCACACTGCTATGGCCATTGCCAATCCATCCACAATCAAGCCGTGGAGTCACAGGTGAGCGAATGATTAAAGGCGGATATGAATCAAGGCAATAAATAGGGACCATATGGCCCCTTCGGCCACAACAATGCTACAAAATCTACAAAGGGAGCTCCAATCCCTATCTACTCGTTTTTGCAAAGCGACTTCAAAATTGACATGCATGCAATGAAGCCCCGGATTGCTCCGGCAAGGGATAATTTCTATTCGTGGGCACCCATTTGGTGGAGCCCAAACAAATTGGTTTTTTAACTTCTAGCTTCGGCATGGGAGAAATTCAAAGAGAAAAATCCATGTGTAATTCGTTGTCTTCTTATTTGAAGGCCAGAATCCATGCAGAAATAACATTCCTAGATCCAAATTCTTCCATATCCACTTACGCAATCCAAATTTCCTTTTGGGAATCACTAATTCAGTCTACGCAGCTGCGATTTGGTGATTTTTGGGCAATTTTTCTTTGAAATTTTCAGTTAATCTACTTGGGCATGTGGTTAAGGGAGGCCTCATGGGTTATAGGGTAGGAGTGGGTTATTTTGCATAACCCACTCAAGGCGGGGAGTTATCCTCCTCTTCACGGATTTATGCAAATAAGCCTCTCGGAGAGGGTTATTTTGCATAACCTTCTTGAAGGGAGGTTAACCTCCTCTTCTCGCCCTATGGTTTAGGGAGGTCAACCTCCCTTCCGCGAAGTTATGCAAATAACCCTCTCGGTAGAACGGCCTCGAGGGTTATTTTGCATAACCCTTGAAGGAGGTTAACCTCCTCTTAAATGTCATACATGGGCATGTTTAAGCTAAATTTGAATTGCAAAAGATACACTAAGTCCACACAAGCGGGTTGTATTTTTGTCTTGTGGCGTGGCTATAACACGTCAAGGCCAGGGATATACCCGGGGTTATATTGACGCGTATGTGCAAGAGAACTATTCATATGTTGACCGGATGAAAGCATTCTTTTACGTAATTTTGTGCGCATTTTTCGTTGACAAAAGCTCGAGATTGCATTTCTCCGGTGCTCATCATGTTTCTTTATTACGTCGATTTCTTTGAAGCATCCTATCGACCCCGATGCCACGAGCCCACGATGCTTGTAAGTTATAGCCACGATGCTTTGTATGGCCACGATGCTTTGTATGGCCGTAAGATGTGAAGTCCTTTAGTTTTTAAATCATCGTTCAAATTTTTTAACTCAAGCCATGTGAAGACTTCTATTTCTTTATTCTCGCAATTGCACGATGTTGCATTACAGTTTTCTATTTAAGAAGTTTGGGCTGCTTTTGCACAACAAGATGGTGTTGAAAAACTATGGACTTGACAACGAGTTGGTGTCATAAAAAGTCTCCTATTTCACGTCGACCTTTAAATAATTTAAGGAAAAACCCCACAACTTTCGTGCGGTGGGAAGTGTTCTTGCGATATATAAACACAACTAGAAAGAGCTACAACATCAAAACCAAATGGCGCTTTTGAATCTCATAAGCCTCTTGGTCTTACTTTTGCGCCTACCTTGCCAATCTTTGCGGATCCGATCCATTGATAGACACCCACGCTAGCGTTACCAACTTTGTGCTTGAGACCTTTTCACTAATGGGGATGTAAGCCATGGCGGTGGAGGTGTCGGGCAGCAATGAATACTAATATTTTTCGGGATACGTAAATTCTGTTTTAGATGCTCTCAATTTCCATGCATGTTTTGGAAAAAAAATGATAATGTGAGTAATGTTTCTAGGTCCCAAGGTATTACTTATGTAAGATTCAAGATGGTGCCATGTGGAGTTAACTTGCCCCCCACACACACCCACGAGCGATTGAGTTACTTACGGCTCATCTACGGAGGACCCACAAGTGGGTTTTGTAGATACCTCGGGTCGACTTCTATATCGTTAAGCGTAAAAATAGTAGACAATTTCTGATTTGATTCTTCTTATAGGGATGGCTCATTTAAACATTCTATATCCTGGTGATGTGACAATTTTTCCAAGGGGAATGATGCACTTTGAACTTAATGTGGGGAAGAAGACAGCACAATACATCTCTGCACTCAATAGCCAAAACCACGGCACTCGGGTATTCATTATCATTTCATGCTTACACGGTAGAAAATGGTACTAATTTAATACTTGGTGCTTGTGCGGATATCCGGACTTAGGAGGAGCTCTATTCAAGATTCTGCAAGAGCGTTAGCAACCTCCCTCAACCAAACATTGAGCAATGTTATGGCAATTAACTCCACCCTTTTTGCCTATGGTTCAGGGCTCAAGAAGACTAGTACTAGCGGATGTGTTCCTGGCAGAGACATCACTGTTGACTTCTAAAGACAATGATTTTGATAAAAAAACCCTTGTTTTAGCGTTGTTCCTAATAGTGATAGTAATAAGGGGAGTATTTGCCCTAAACAAATCATGATTTTCTCGTTAGCCCGTTAAATTGTTAAGAAATGAGTACTAGCAAACATTCTAGAAAGGATAATTAACCATCAATTAAACTAGGATTATGTATAATTTTCATTTGGCGACATCCGATTGGATATATGATGCATGCACCACATCAACATTGCCTATAGGGCCATACATTGAATGCGACTTTAGAAGTGACCTCAAGCGCGGGACATGCTTTGTTCCATGACTATTGTACCACAACCACTTGACCAAACATCCCCACGCCTCTATAGAAGAAATTTTACATAGTAATTTACTTATCCCTTGCGACCTCCATAGATATCATAGAGTTCTTTCTTATGGCTTGAGGTATTGTGGCTCTCACATTTCTACCTCGAGTCTTGTTTGGAGTCCACGAGTCCAATATCTTTCAATGTCTAGCCAAATATTCGGATGACTTGGATTTCTCCTCCACTTCTTTGTTCAGCAATCCAAACACAAAGCCCCCAAAAATTAATCGTTATCTGTTTTTCACAATTTTTTTTTTTTATAAAACCACTATAATAAATTAATAACACTATGTGAGTTAATGTGTTGAATAATCATTACTAGATACACAATGTGGTTCTTATATATATTTTATTTTGCTAGTTTATTATCATAGTTCACCATCATGTTTCTTTATGGTAGTTTGTTTATTTGGTTTATTGTTATGCTTTAGTTATGGAAGGCTATAGACCATTAATGATTCTGGCATTGAGTTTTTTATGCAACTTAGAGTGGTTTCCTTATGAAGTTGTCTACTCTTTTTCATATGAACCATATAAGAAAATGTTTGAACATCTTATTACGAAATATTAGCTAACTGCTAGTGGTTTTACCATCAATATAATAAAGGCTTATGCCTTTAACTTATTCTGTATGGAGAAAAAAGCAATGGTGTTTTGGACGATGCAATTGGTATTGGTTTAATAAATATTGTAGGACATACTCAACTTGATAATTATTGATGCTTTGTTAGATTAATTGGTATTGGAACTTGTATTGGTTTATAGAACTTATCAAGATAGACTCTTGATTGTGTTCTTAAAAAATCATGCAAGTTTTTACATTAAAACGTCAAGATATGTACATAAAATAATGTGGAATATCTAACAAAAGCAATGTCGATTATTTAACGAACCATACAATCTACAAATGTAGTTCGAGGGTCGGGGATTTGAACCCTAGTAGTTCCAATTCTTTCCATGGCTAGCATTACTTACGGTGAGTTCACATTTTGAATCTAGATAAAAATTTGACACTGCTAGACAAAATCAGGCGACTCTTGTATGCAAATCTTTCAATAAGCCCATCCTCTGTTGCACTTATTAGAAAATCACACATCGGTATGTGAAGATCATTACCATGCATTCATGAGGCATTTTGTTTGCCATTTTGGTGACAAATGCATATCCATTTTCTTTGCCTACCAAATACCATATAAGAGTTTCATCGGGTAATATAAGATGCATGCCATAGAGGAATTCATAATTTAAACCCTCTATCATAAATAATATTTGCTTTTTGGTTCTAGAAATTTCATTAAAATTATTACCTCAAACTTACCTTTGCTACAAAGCATCTTATCGCGGATCGGGGATAGGTTCAATCGGCTGAGATGCGTTTTATCCGAAATACGTATGAATTGTATGATCTGGCACAAATTTGCCGTATAAAAGCATAAAAATCTGACAAAAAGCGATTCCGGCGTCGGAAGATTTTCAGCGTCAGTGAAAAGAACTACAGCGTGCCGAAAATTTTTTCGCGTCTGTGAAACCTTATCAAAAGCAGCGTCAGCGAAATTAAATTTTTTGGCGTCTGCGAAACAAGCGTTATTGCATCGCGAACATTTTTTCGCGTCGCGATTTAGTTGTTCAGCGTCTGTGAAAAATTTTGAACTTTCAGCGTCTGGCGCGTTCGAAGGTTTCGGCGTCTGCGAAAGGGTTTTCAGCGTGCGCAATGTAGTTGTTTTCGGTCGTGCGAAAAGTTCGAGTTTGTTTTGCCCTATTTACTAAGCAAAAAATCTTTGCGCCAACTTTGTTTGGCTGTTTTTTGCAGCGTTTGTTAATAGTATATATAAGAAAAAGCGTGATTAGCCTAGAATTCACCTCGAGCGTTGACCGCCGGGTTGAGTCAAAATACTCCTTGGGAAGCGGTTTGCCTTTGAGGTGTCCCTTTTTAGGTGTCCGCGAACGGCGTTGGATCTTTGGGCGTGAGTTTACTCCGTCCGGTGGTTTCCAACCTTGGGTTGCATCGCTCCATAGAATATCCTATAGGGTCCGTCCAGCCCCCTTGATTCTCGCCGCGGGCGTCGGCGTAACATATGCATTGTGAGCTTGCTCCTTTGCATATATCGTCTTCCTTTAGTTCGTGTAATTAAAGTCGATTAAGAGACATTGTCGGCCGGGTCAGAGCAATGGTGGCTCTTGGTCATGCATCTACCTACGGAGGTGCGGGGCGCGGTCATGCATCTACCTCTAGAGGTGCGAGGACATGCGTGTGCGATTGCTTGAGCCACGAGGGGCTGCTTTTCGTGCACATGGTGCGATGCTGGGGTTGTAGTCGGAAAAGAGGCCGAGAATGGGAGTTTGTGAAAAAGTTTGGCGCAAATGAGTGGGAATGTGTGTTTGTGGATACACATCGGTAAATGGTTCTGCAACAGAGCTCATCTTATGTGAGCGAGGCGTCGGTGTCGCAACGTACTGCATCTGGCGACTTGCGAAAGGATGCCATCGAGAGATTGTCTCGACTGGATGGGATACATAAAGCGAAGAATAATATGAGAAAAAGACAAATTCTGAATACTAGGCGGGCGAGGCGAGGGAGGGGCGAAGATAACTATACCACCCCCTGTTGGGACGACATACCAATCGGAGGGTGGACTAGGGTCAATAGGTATTCATGGGGAAAGCGAGAGAATGATAGAGACAATTGAAATAGTGGAAAGACGGATGAAGCAACGGAGGGTTGATCATTGCTTAACATGAGCAATTGAAGAAGGCATATGAAGGTTGTAGAGGGACTGGTTCTCCACGACTGCGTGGTTCAAAGATCCCATTAGGAAGCGTCGGCTTGTAAAATTCATCACAAAAAAGCCGACAATTTATGCCATTTACAAGTCATTGCGTCCGGAAAGAGCCTAGCACTCATGAATCTGGGCAAACTCGGTTTGGTTCAATTACATCTGTCTTGAAAAGAGTCTTTGAAGTGTCGTGATTGGATTATCTCAACCTTTAATCATCTGAGTTTTTTGATTGGGAAAGGAGGCGAGAAAGGGAAAAATCTTTGCCAAACCGACAACAAGCTGCGCCCGAGAAATGCTTGGGCGGGAGGCGTTGTGAGGTGCATGCAACTTTGTTTGTCATGCCATCAAAACCCTTGATTCTTGAAGGCAAAAGCTTTGGAAAGGTATGGAGGTGTTGGCACTCCATTCAATCCTTCCTAGAATGTGATGGCCCCAATCGCCATTTGACAATGCTAAGCTGGCGCAGACACTACTTAGAAACTTCAATGAACAATGGAAGAAGTCATACAATGATATTCATGGCGCCGCGCATGCCTTAGACCCACACAACCACGATATGGACCAGCATACGGATAAAAAGTGATGGGCTTGTTGAAGAAGGTTGCAAAATGTTCTATCCCAACATTTCGGACTACAAGGTTTCATTGCCGAGGGTTAGCTGAATACCTAAGAAACTGAGTAGAAGGTGGGCGGATGAAGAGCTTCCACGGCCTTTGGAGAGTCATAAAAGGAACCAAATATGGAATCCTATGCATGGTGGCAAGCCCATGGGCAAGTTTTTTGATACCTTGCGGGGCAATTGCAATGACTATCCTCTCTTTGGTATCTTCCAATAGTGCAAGTGAGAGGAATTGGAGTGCCTATAAGTACATACAGCGTCACCATAATCGCTTGCTACATAAGAAGCGGACAAACTTGTATACAACTTCTCAAGCTGGCGGCTATTGAATCGTAACAGTGGTACATCCGCAATCGATAAGCTCTGGTTTCCTTTCATGGATCACGATTCGAAGTGGAAGAGGGGCGAAGAAGGCTTCATGTTAGTACCACTTTTGGAACCTGCAAAAGTACATACAGGACGAGTACTTTCTCATTTTTTCTTTTCATTAAAACTAATACAAAATCCAAAATAAAAGTCAAGGACATGGTAATATTCAAAGTTAAGGTAAAGATAATGCTATGGAGACCAATATATATAAAATGTTCTAAAACATACCTTATATTGAGATAAGTACCCATACCCAGTCCGACTACCTTTTAGGTACCTTTTAGTCACTAAATAATACTTTTTTAGGACACCTAACATGCTTTTACCCTTGCAATAAATCTTGCAAGCCATGTTGATGAAGACATTCAGCGTACCCGCCGTTGATGGCCGAAGATGATGATAGACCAAGCCATATTCTCGAGGCGGATCGGCCGGCGGCGAGGAAGGAGTGCGAGGATGTTTCACTAAGGAAAGGGTCGCCGGAGGTTGAACCTAGGTCCCCAAAAGCGAAGAGGATGGAGCTGCGAATGATGGCCCGATGAAGAAGAAGCGGCGCCTAGAAAAATGATGTGATGAGTATCTTGATCTGTTGTAATTGGTCTTGAGGATTTTCATACTATTGTGCTTAGTCCACGGCACTATTAATAAAAAAAAGTTTTTTGGTTATAATTTTTTGTCACAAATGTTTCGTTCATGTATGATAGTTCTTTCTATGTTTCATTCATGTGTAACCGCAGTGCCCTGAAAACCTTCCTCGGATCAGACCCGTCTCGACTTCCGTTGATGCTTGCCTCTTCGCATGCACCAGAATCTTCTTGCGATGAGAAGTAATCTCGCATCGAAGGGCCAAACAGCCTCGGACCAGCCCGGACGAATATGATCCATCGGAAGGTTCAAAGGTGCCGGTACCCAAGTCGGGAATAACTCCGGTATGCCAAATTGGGCTTTGAATGCTATCAGGACCTATAATCTGTACTCTATTCCTCTGGGTGGCACATGCTCTGAATACCCAAATGGGTTTGCATGGCATGTACCACCCAAAGGAATGGAGGTACAAATTATAGGTCTGATGGCATCATCAAATACCCGATTTGGCGTGCCATCGGCGTGCAACCACGAGAATCTTAAGCAACCACTAAGGCTGATATCATCATTTTGCCACAATAAAAATAGAGTACTCAAAACCTTGTTACCTACAATCCACCACCTTGCCAAAGGGGCCAGCGTACTCTAATTTGAAGTCATAGTGATGCTCAAAGGTTCTCCATCAATAGCGAGGAGTTAGGATGTTCCATGATTTGGTGCCTAACAACGCTATATAGATGGACAACACCCGGGCACCACTTTGACTTGAAATTAGAGTCGCTCTCACCTCTGGCGTCATAGCAAGTTCAACCTCTAGAGCGAGCGATTTTTGCTCCAACCCCATTGTGAGCCTCTTTGTGTAATATAACCTAGCAAAGTGACTAAGCTACATTGACCACAGAGAGACTACACAAGAGAGTCGAGCAAAACCGCTCTTTCTAGAAGAGGTAACAAGAATTTTGAGAAGTCTATATTGTTTTGCAACGGACAATATCAAGCACTGGTGAGTTGACAACCATTCAAGAAAGTCACGCTCGGGCCGGGGATGAAAGAGATCCGAGTACAAGCATCGAGACTTCCCAAACCTTGCTTTCACCCCTCTTTGAACAATGGAACTTAGTATGTAAACTAAGTTGCATTGCCCAAAAAAAGGAGGGGAAAAAAAAGTGGGAAGTCTCGATGCTGAACTCATCAATCACTAACATCAATTAACTTGAAGACACGGGTCCAAGCATCAAGGCGTCCGGTCTTTGCTTTCACCCGCCTCTATGGACAATGGAACTTGGCGTGTAAACTAAGCTATATTGCCCAAAGAGGCGGAAAAGAGAGGGGAAGTCTCGAAGCTTGAACTCATCAATCACTAACATCTAATGAACCCACAGAATCGCAAGCAACCACTAGGCCTTATATCCTCCGTGGCCACAATAAAAATAGAGTACTCAAAAACCTTGTAACCTCCTCTAGAACAGGGATAGGTTCAATCTGCTGTCATGCGTTTTATCACGAATCACATTATGAATTGTATATCTGACACATATTTGCCGTATAAAGCGTAAAAATCTGACAAAAAAAAATTCCGTCGGAAGATTTTCGGCGTCTGCGAAAACAACGCGATGAAAGCGTCTGTGAAAATTCAGCGTCTGTCGCGATGCGAAAACAGCGTCTGTGAGCATAAATTTTTTTTTTTTTTTTTTTTTTTTTATTAACATTTTGTGGATGTTATTTCTTTATTGCTTGGTATCATCTTTTGCATGGTACAAATGGCCTTGGACAGGTACGTTGAACTTGGGTTCTTAAATATATTGTTACAATTGAAATAAAATGGGGCCATTATCTCATGAAGAAATACCATAATTTGGTGACAAATATACTTGGGCTTGTCGTCCAAACAAATTACCCTAAAGGTATATGGAGCGGTTTGCTTTTGTCATATATGTGTGAGGATGGAAAGAGGCGTATGGTAATTTGTTGCACTAAAATCTGAGGACTTGGCGGTAACAAGGACTCGATTCGGATATATATGATAGGTTGTTGTAAAGAAATAAATAGAATGAGTCGTTCTTACGCTTGGGAGGATTCTTGATAGAAAAATGTGCTTTCGGGAATCACGGGTAGAAGGGAATGGGAAGGAAAAAAGGTGATCTAAATATGGCAACTAGAAGGAAGATAGAGGAGGAGAAGATTAAAGTCGCTCAAAAGAAAAAAATTGTTCGATTATCACAAGAAAGTTGTGACCACAGGTAGCGGTTGATCCAGGATGTTAACGAGGCAAATTCTTTGGGTGCGTGGTAAAATCCGTTCGAGGAGAATGCCCTTTGCTTGAATCTAGCAAATGTGGCACAAGAAGTTGCAGAGAACTCCAAATCTGTTGGAGATCATGATGATGAAGGAGAAGCCAGTATCAAATATGTTCCTCCTTCTAAAAAAGCTAAGAAGCCAGTCGTGGAGTTGGCCAATCTGCACCAAGCCAATCAGGTTTGGTTATGGTTGTTTAAGTTCTTTTTAAAGATTATATGAAGAATTAATTACAATTCTCTTCATTACTCATCATGAAATATGTCAATTGATAATACTCTAATGGATCTGAGTGTGGTTAACTAGATTTAAGGGTTTATGAAAGAAACTTGAGAAAAATGGGATAATATTTGATTTGATGAGGGTGGATTTACAGGGAAACACATACGACTTAATACTATTGATTTAAATAATAGATAAATGAATTTTATAGATCGATTATAAGGGCTTTGGTAGACTTTTTGTAGATGGATCCCTAGTGCGGAAGTTGGTATATATCTTAAGGAATTTGATCTTTAGAATGGCCATAGTTTCATGGATGTATTACACAACAAGATCAAATAAATTCTTTGAAATAATGTATTGATATATGACTTTGTGTACTTAGGCGAGAAGATAGAATTTATGGTGTTGATCAGAGTCTGCTAGATAGGAAGATTTTGGGCCCATTTGAGATTTTGGGACTTGAACCATTTAGATTTATCGGTTAGCGAGGATAAGTAATTGATGTTTCTTCAGATTATGCGGTCATTTGAGAAATAAAGGGATATTTACGCCCGGATATTAGTTGAGCTCTATAATGAACTTTTACCATAATGGGTTGTTAAAATTTAATTGGGTTGGTCAGTTAGAATAAATATGGTATCTTTGGTTTGTATCACGAGGTACTTATGATCTCGGCGATGTAAAATATGCTAATTAATAGGAAATCATATTTACCCTTTATAGAATTGTTGACTTGTGGGATACCATGGGCTACGCTATGGTTATATATCTTTTGACAGCCCCTTTTAGTAGATATTGAAAGTATGAGGTTCTATTTGCCTAGAGTCATACATAACCTATTAATAAAGCTGTGGACTCTAGGTTTGTTAAAATATTATTTGCCGAGGTTATCCTATGGCTTGGTGAGAGGTTTTACAAGATTACATAGGTTCTTGAAGTGTTAATAAGAGCACAGTTATGGATATATAAGATCCGACCTTATTTTAGTGTTTAAATGAATCTTTGTAGGTTATTTGCGATGGTTGTAGCAGATTTTATACTTTGCTTAGATGTTAACAAGCAAGGTGAAAGGCGAAGAGCCCAAGAAATCAATGCTTACTGCTAGTGCTTAGGGCTTTACCCTTCTTAGGCTAAGCTTGTCCTATGGTTTCTTTGCGGGTAGTGGGGATTTCTTGCTCCTTGATTTGTTTTCCCAAGTATTTTGGTTGAGCACTATTGAGCATGGAGGATTTACATGATGTACATTGATTCATATTTTGAAGATGCGCCATTATTCTTGTGGAAAAATGGTGTACTCTTTCCTTTTCTTAATTTATGATCATTTATGGTCTAATTTTAATTGTAAATCTGTTGACATGTCACAAGTTTAATAGATTTTTTGGAATTTGTTTTGAAATAAATTAAGTAACCGGTTAAAGGCTTAGATTGAGATAACACGATCAAGATCTAAGGCTGCAAATTGACCTAAAATGGCCTTTGGAAAAGACCATGGATGGTAAAAAGTCCGGATAATGAGTTTTTTTTTTTTTTTTTTTTGAATTTGGCGAGACGCAAAAATAGCGATGAAAGCGTCTGCGAAAATTTTTTCAGCGTCTGTGATCTGAAGGTTCAGCGTCGCGATTGATTTTTTTTTTGGCGTCGTTTTGCGATTTTCAAGTTCGGCGTCACCGAAAAAAAAGTTCAGCGTCTGCGGCTTTCCGCGAAGCTTTCGGCGTCTGTGAAATTTTCCGGCGGTGGGGTTTTAATCACGTTAAATCGTATTTTATTAAAAATACGGTATTTTTTGACTTTATATGTCGGGGATTTTAATTTTGTGCGATATAGAACCTATCCCTGCTCTAGAACGAGCGATTTACGCTCAGAGCCCCCATTTCGCGGCGTCTTTGTGTAATATAACCTAGCAAAGTATCTAAGATACATTGACACAGAGACACATAAAGAGAGTCGAAACAAAGCTTCGCTCCTTCTAAAGGAGGTAACAAAATTTCGAGAAGTCTATATTGTTTGCCATGGAGAATATAAAGCACTGGTGGCGACAACCATTCAAGAGGGTTGGCGTTGTTGGCTTACTCCCTTTCGGAAGTCTCGATGCCTTTACTTTCGTCTTTGTGTAATATAACGCGATCTAATTCAGGGCTTACTCTATTTTTGAGGTTTCACGCTTAGCGTATCTAACTCAATGCTCCAATAACGTCATTATACCTTGTTTGAAATTACGTCATTATACCGATCATTATACCTTATTATCCATTCACAAAATGATCTGGTCAAAATGTTCTTTGTCTAAAAATGGCTTAATGTCTTATTTTCATTGGTCATTTGGGTCAATATAATCACCCTGCTTGACCGGAGGTGGTGGTAGAAGCGGTTAATGTAACGGCCTTTGTCTCTCTCCTTCACGGCGGCTCCTCCACCCCCCTCCACAAACCACGCTCCACGAAAGGATTGAAAAGTGTGCATCGCACATCCCTCCTGCGGCGGTCAAATGTAACCTTGGCGGCATGCGACCTTGCATATTAAATATGGCATATTGTAACTTCGGGGAAAAATCCATCCGTCTTGCATTGTTGGACAAAAGCGGCTTTGCAACATCCAATCAAGAAGACATCGCATGTGCATACGATGCCCACACCCTAGAGTGTACCAGCCCACCTGTGTCAGGTTGTCACCACACAATTGGCAATGTCTATAATCAACAACCTTTAGCTCTTCCCGCTTGACTCTCATTACAAATACCATGAGGGAGATGGGATATCGACCCTCAGAAGTCACCCTAAAAGGGTCAGAGTCTAACGATCTGGTCAAATGGCGCAGGTGATCGTTGTTTTCCCTAAGGACCGTTGCCTCTCTGTTTAATGCCGCTAGTTGCCGCTTAGCATCCTCTAATTCAGCGGCCATCTTGTCAAACCCATCGACGCGGTCCTTCAAGCAAATATTCTCTTCGAAAGTGTTAGGTTCGACTTCTCTCATTCTCCAATTGGGCTCCGAATATCCACAAGGTCATTCACGGCTCGGTAGCGTCTACCCTGCCACCTCAAAAGTTGGATAGCATCGGCAACAAGGTATGTAATGGTGGCAGGCTCACCATGTGACCCACTCTGCGCTATCTTCCGATAGCTTGACCCTCTTGGTGCTGCCACTACCACTTCCTTGCCTCCATTTTCTACTCCCATAATTTCACGGGCACTTCCTTCAAGCTTCGTAGTATACTTCTTTGCATAAAACTCTTACTAAACTCACCGTTGTGGGGTAAATGTCCCTTCACTTGGACATGGCCATTTCATTGCTTTTGCTCGAACCACGGCAATCTTGCACTTTCGTGAGCCTTATACTTACCCGCCTACTAGACCACTCTCTTTCAAACTCATTCTTGTCCAAATTTGTGATTACATCGTCGTAGTGCGCTCCATGTGGACAATCCGGGGCCTGCCTCGCCCGGCTACATTATGCACCTCGTGATGGTGCAATTATCCCCTCTTTGAAACTTCATCCATCGCGACGCAACCTTCTTAACTTCCGGTAGTGCGATACTCATTTACCCTTGCATGTCTTTCTTTGCTGCTCTCTCCATTTGCCGAGCGGTGACATTTCAAGCTTTCGTTCTCCATGCCTTCACGCCGCGGAGAGGGGTCCTCAAATTAGAGGGGACCGAAAAATCATGCTCGTGGGTTGCTCGGCGCACCCACATTCAGGTGGAATTGGATTCAATTCTTCGTCTGTTAGGTGAGACATAATTATAGTCTTGGCGTATTATCTATAGGTCTTGTTGGCTTGTATAGGTCTGCTTTGACTTCTTGTCTTTATAATTTTTAGTTAGGCTGCGACATATAAAAAAAGCCTGAGAATAAATAACACAAAAACACATGAAAAGAAAAGAAACACACATGGACAATAATTTTTTCAAATAGCATCAAACAAGTGTTTAATGAATTTAATTGGAATATTATGTAATACAATAATGTTTGAATATTAGTTTATGGTCTTTTTGAATAACGGGATATATACGCTAGCGTGACTAGGACCAACTTGGTCTAATGCATCGTCGCCACCCGGCCAAGTTGAAGAAATCAATCGATTCCAATTGTGGCCTCGTGCATGGAATTGGAGAGCAATGAAAAGCGCTCCGCATTGTGTCAAGTAATTTGGGCCATATCAAATTTTTCGTGTTTTGTCCCTCATTGGCGACTCAGCGCAATGTTTCAAATAGTCGCACATTCTCCGATGCTTGCCTTCTTTGCTCCAAGTTTCCTATTGACTCCATATAGGAGTGCTTACTAGCAAAGTCGGCTAAGTAGTAGACAATGTGCTGCTGCCCCGTGTAAATCAAAGTCAACCCTTGCGGGCCTTTGTCTTGAGCCACTACCAAAAAGATCATCATGCATATATGGATGCGGCCCTTTCCATCTCAATTCTTTTCTTACCTTCGCCATCCATACCCTTGTAATGCCATCGTTTTACCTCCTTTGTCTCGTGGATCAACTTTGGATTCACCCCAATCACAAATGCCAATGTATATCTGACACGAGGATCAATACATCCCTTCTCCTTTCCATAATCAAAATGGAGCAATATATTGCGGGATGCAAGTCCATATCACGAGATATCTTTCTTGATGAAGCTTTCGTAGGCCGCTACAGAATGACATTGCTAAGTCCCCAACCCTAGAGGCAACAAATAATTCTTTCTTTCTGCGCTCTTCAAGCAGCCTCAAGTCCGTCTCAACTCTGGGGACAACTCCCAACTTCTTAAATGCAAGCTCTGCAAAGGCATTAGACCCATGACTTGTAAAGAAGGTTGCCAACGAACCTCCATTCCAAAAAGGGAAAATTAAGCCTTGTCTTTCTAGGCGGTTGTGCTACCAATGACATATTATACACCCGTGCCTAACTTGCATTCCAGACTCCCTCATGTTCTTCAGCATAGCTTCCACTAACTTATTGGGTTCCGTACTAGGCTAAAAATTATTATGTTGAAGTTTTACACAATAAGGTTCATCCTTAATAAAACTAGACCCTAAAATATTGCACTTATACACTGCGCCATATGACCCAGAACCAATTCGTTGTCTGTTTATTATTTGTGATGAATCTACCATGGCAAACCAAGTAGTCTTGGCATCTGCTCTTCTACGAGCTTCCCACTCCCTATCTGTCTCACCAGGACGTTTGGCTTTTATGGTTTGCGCCAACACTTTCTTAACAAGATGGGGGGGTTGATGGGCTTCTTTTTCAATTTTCTATTGGTCCCGCCGCATTCCATGTCTTTGGCTTTTTCTTTCGAGCTCTAGCCTCAGCGATGACTACTCAAATTTGCAACCGTGATCATATTGCGGTAGTGCGGCTAATATTACCACTATCCATGTATACCTCTCTTGCTCTTTTTTTGGGGCTCTAGCTCCATCATTGAAGCTTAAAAGCCCTCTCGGCATCTTTTACCGATACGCATGGTAGTCTAGCCATCCTTCCTCATTTGTTGATAATCAATTCCAAATCACGAGATGAGGCATTGCACAACCGATTACACAACTAGTTCATGAAATCACGGTCTCAAAGTAGACCATGCTTGTTGTGTGGTGCGGTTCTTTTTTCTGCGGCGGTGGTGCGAAGATGACTCGGGTTACGTAGCACGTGTTTGAGATGCCAATGCATCGCGGTTCGCGACTCTATCGAGGCACTAATGCCACATTTGGTTGCAAGTTAACTTCCGCTCTCTCTTACGAAGTCATCTTTGCTTGTTTTAAAGGATTGCCTAGCGAGGGCTAGCAAAATGCGACTCGCGACAATACATGGCCCGACAACACCAACACCTACAAGTCAAGCAAAGATAAAACTTTCAATTTAGTGCTTAGCACATGAGGGTAAATCAAGCCCGACTTTAACAAAAAACGCTAATTTTACGCTTCCTATGCTAAGACCCTAACTTTTTAATCGGTTCATAAGTAAGTATATGCAAGGCCAAGGATAGGGTAACAAATAAAAGGACCAAAATACGATTTATGATCTATAGCCCGACTCTTGCCAAAATGCAAGGCTAGCAAGTTTTAAATGCATTGCACTTGTCCCAGTCGCGCTTTTTCAAAAAGCGAGACCAATCGAATGCTTATTAAAACATCGCCCGGTTCCTATATTAGTGTCGGACTTTCATCAGCGACACCATCGAGAACGAGGGTATGAGTTAATAAAACATTCTTCTAACCCTTAATAAGAGTACAACGCACACCTTCGACACAGCGTGACCAAGGCCAACAACGGCGTCGGCGAGGGTTATACTCTTAATAAAGGGTGACCCTAGTTGCCTTAAGCTTCAGCCGATTGCCACCCACCCTCGGCATGGCGCCAAATAAATGCGGCAATACCGGGCAAAGGGGCATGCCTATGCTCTTGACAACCACGCCAACCCTAAAAAGCTCTAAACTTAACTAAGGTTGTCGTTGAAGGGAAGGCAACCAATTTCTTTTCTTTTTGATTTCTTTTTCTTTTTATTTTTATTTTAGTCTTAAATTATTATTTCTTTTAAAAATTATTATTATTTTTCTAAAATAGGCCAAGCTTCGATACAGAACAAAGGCACTCACCATCGTTCGCCCCTTACAGAGGGGCAGCAGCGAGGGAGCCTAGCTGCCGACCTAGCCTAGCCTACCTATCAAAAAAACAACAAAAAAAACCTAAAAACTAAGAAAAACAAAAAATTGGTTTTGGGTGGCAAATTGCAAGGTTGGTATGAAGAAGATACCTTCTTTCTTGGCGCAAAAGCTGAATCCAGCGCGCATATATAAAAAAAATTCCGCGTCTGCGAAAACCGGTTTCAGCGTCTGTAACATCGATAGACGTCTGGCGAACAACTGCGCCCATTTAAGCGTCGTGCGAAATATCTTGAATAAGCGTCTGCGAAAAAATTCGGCGTGCGGCTTTTACTTAACTTTTGGCGTCGCCGAAAGTCATTTGTACTTTTAGCGTCGCGATCCTTTGTATTTGGCGTCTGCGAAAATTTTTCAGCGTCTGCGGCTTTCCGCGAAACTTCGGCGTCTGTGCGAAAATTTTTCCGGCCCGGCGAGGGTTTTATCGTTAAATCGTATTTTTTGACTTTATATGTCGGGAATTTTAATTTTATCATTATAGAACCTATTCACGATCACGGATGCCAAGGTAGTAGTGAAATATGGCATATAGATGTTGATTACACCTTCTAGGACAAATTCATGAGGCGATAAAGCACTACTTACACACAAGGAATACCTCAGTGCGGGAAAGGACTCTTAAGAGACACAAAACCCGGGATAGATAGGCTTGTCATTCATCACAATGACAATATACAATGTTTGGAAGAATAGAGAGGGTAGCCGACCATAGGAACAATATCGGACTACCAGTAAAAAGAAATGTGCGAGAGGCAATATAAAAAGGGTAATGGCGACAACTTCTCATCGGGGATAAAAACCCCGCCCTTTCGGGTTTTCGAGAAAACCCTAATGAGAAATGTCGCCAACAACCTTGAATGTGTTGCTGGAAAACGAAAAGAGATGAGTTGATGGTGAACACAAAATATAAGCGGGACCCCGGATGAGAAATGGTCACCAACAACCAACAAATGAATGTTTGCTGGAAAACCGAAAGAGATGATTTAATGGCGAACACAAAATATAGCGAGGACCCGGAAGAGGCGGAAGCACGCAAGCAACACAAAACCCCTAAAAACCCGTGAATGGTTAGAAAAGCAAACTCATGCCCTCCGCGGCGAGTGAGGAATGGAGGAAACAACGAGAATAGAAGAAATTTCTTGTGAGAAGGCGCCGATAAGCTGGTGCGAAAGAGGAAAGAGCCTTATATAGCAGCTCGTCCTTTCAGAATAAGCGTCGATGGCACCGGATCCATGCTATTACGGGAAAGGACCATAAAGAGACACAAAACCGCCGACTACCAAAGAACTTCTTTAACTATAACCCGAGGCGTAAAACACCGCAAGCAACACAAAGAACTTCGAAAAACACCGTGGAATGGTTAGAGAAAATTCAACATGAAGCGAAAAAGAGAGCATCACCCCAATAGGGTGGAGAAACGGACGACACCAGGGTTGGAAAACAATGCGATAGAAAGAAATATCGTCACCCCGAGGTGGAAATAAAGCGGCATCACCCGCGGAGGAGATAACATCACCCAACGTGGTGGAAAACAATTATCGTCACCAGCGGGTGGAAAACAATGCGTAAAAAGAAATATCGTCACCACGGAGGTAAACGACATCAAGCCAGAGGTGGAAATAGCATCACCACCATGGTGGAAAAAAGCGTCCCAATGGGTGGATAACAATCATGTAAAAAGAAATATGCATTGCAAAATAATGCTAGACAATGTTATCTACAACATCACTAAAGATGATAAATAGACAATGTGGTGCCAAGCGCAATATGCATCATATCCGGATAAAGTTAAATAAGCGACACCATGCACAAATTAGAATGTGCCCAATACAATACCTTGTGGACAACAACGTAGGACACCCCATATCTAAATAAAGAGAAGCATAAAAAAATGAAAAATAATCCAATATAAACCCATGTCGGAAAATCTCAATGCGATTGCCAAATGCAATATGCATCCTATCGAGATAAAGCCAAATAGCAAATATGCCAAAAGATATGTAATGAGCATACCAAATAGAAAAAGATCCGCTACAAGTGCAAAACCCTCAATAGGCGGCTAGAACCGCCCGGTGTGGAGTTAGTCGCCAAAGTTTATAGCGGGGAGGAGAATATCGATGAAGCGTCGATGAAGAACTCCATAATAAAAAAGCAAGCGCCCAACGGCGGTCAAAGCGCTGTCTGCGATGCATGCATCGCGGCGCATGCAATGCATGCATGCTTCGTCTTGAGCAAGAATGAACTTCACAGCGAATCGGCGACATTCTTACGCTGCGACTTCGCATGAAACCAACAAAGCCCAGAATACCAAAGGACTTCCTTAACAAACTAGGATCGAGGGCGAAGGTCCGCGGGATGAAAGGCTAAAAGGTAGGAAAAGGACAGCGGGAAAACAAGCCAACTTAGCCAAACCAGTGAGGAAAGCCCCTCACGGCGGCTCATCAGGCGGCGAATAAGGTACTCTTCCTCTTCTTCGGCGGTACCTTATTCTCTTTGATTTGTTTCGAGCGCTCTTTCTGCTGGTAATTGAACTGGCGTTGCTGCTGCCTAAACCTTCATCTCGATATCTACGTCCAATGTTATTTCGGCACTGATTTCATCGTCACGGTAGAAATGTCGTCGACCGTTAAACGTGTATCGTCTTGCTTTGCATGCATGCATTTTGAGCGTTTCGGCCGTTCATCGGTGAGTTCTTCATCGATGTTTCATCGGCGCTTTCTCTCTTCCGATTTGCCTTATTCTCTTTGAACCCCCCCCCCCCTTCTTTTTTGTTTATTATATTTTGTACAAGTTACGTTTTATCATGTTTTCCACCCGGTGGGTGATGCTTTTTCCACCCTTTGGGTGATGCTATTCTTTGGTATGTTTCGTTTGTTGTTGGTGATGTGCGGTCTGAGGGTTGGTTGAGTGCCTTCGTTTGTCTAAGCCCCTTCTTGGGGCTTATCACTAGGGCTTTTCCTCGAAAACCGAAGGTGGGGTTTTTTTAATCCGTTGATAAGCTTTTCGCCGGTACATCAGCCACTCATCTATTATCATTGTATTTGTTTTGGGGTCCAAATGATATAATTGGATTTTCCTTTATTTTTTAGGTGGGTGGTTAGCGTAATGCGGCTATCCTTTGTCCACCATTGTAGAAAATCTGCTGAGAGACCGATAGATAGGCTTCTCATTCATCTCGGCAGATTTTCTATCAAGGTGGATAATTGGATAGCCGCACACATCTAACTACCCACGAAAATAAAGGGAAAATCCAATTATATCACTTTGGACCCCAAAACAAATACAATGCTAATAGATGAGTGGCTGATGTACCTGCCGAAGCTTATCACCGGGGATTAAAACCCCAACATACCGAGGAAAACCCTAGTGATAAACCTCCGACAGGGGCTTAGACAAACGAAGGTACATAGAATCGCGCCCTAAAACCCGCGCATGGAGAAGTCAAAACGGATGTTTCGCCAACCCGCACCGCACATCACCAACAACAAACGAAACATACCAAAAGAATAGCATCACCCGATTGGGTGGAAAAAGCATCACCCAACCGGTGGAAAACATGATAAATAGAACTTGTACAAAAATATAATAAACAAAGAAGGGGGAGGGTGGGTTCAAAGAGAATAAGGTACTGGCGAGAGAAAAGGAAGCGCCGATGGAACGTCGATGAAGAACTCGCAATAAGTAACAAAGCCCAACGATGAGCGACCCAAAAGCGCATGCGATGCATGCATGCGGCGCATACAATGCATGCATGCTTTCGTCTTGAGCAAGAATGCCCGGTCGCTTCTGCGAATCGGCGACATTCTTACCTGCGACTCGCATGAAACCAACAAAGCGCCCGAATACCAAAGGACTTCCTTAACAAACTAGGATCGAGGGCGAAGGTCCGCGGGATGAAGGCTAAAGGCGGAAAAAGGACAGACAGGAAAACAAGCGCCAAATTGGCCAAACCAGGCGGGGAAGAAGCCCCTCCCACACACGGAAACAAATCAAAGAGAATAAAGATGCTGCGAGAGAAGAGGATCGATGCTATAACTTCTTGTGGCGTCGTGATGTCAAAATCAAACATTCTTTTCGAAAGCGATTCCCTTCTTCCCTTTGCATATTTTTTCAAGGGAATTTTCATAATTCCATACACACTAGAAAAAGAATGCGAATAAAGTTAAGTACAAATATACATTGGTTGATCACTTTCAACAAATTGTATCTTGGCGCACAATCTTTATTAAATGCCTATAGGAATAACCATTAGTTCTCATTATGTAATAAGGAATGGGCATTCTTACCCGACCCCTTGACCCGAGAATCGGGGCGCCCGTTGGTGACCCGTCCCCTGCAGTCGAAAACTAGCAAGAAAATGCGACCTGTTCCCAACGTCCAAGGCAAAAGTTAACCGGATTCTATAGGTTTTGTGGTAGTGATTTGTCATTCTTGATTAGAAAGGATGCGGCTGGGAGAAGCGAACCCACTTGCCTTGGCGTAATTGTATTTGAGTACTGCATTATCCATTAGTAACTTTAGCCCATTCTTTCATCCTAAAAACATGATGATCTATGTTCTAAATTTGAATGCCCATATTTTCTTTTAAAATAGATGCTACAATTATCGTAAAAATCTTGGTCAAGCAGAAAGATGACAAGAATGATGGTTTACCTCTAAACTTACGCAATCATATTTCTTTTTTTCCGGTTTCTTTTTGGATCAATTACCGAGTCAACCCGACTAGGAAAGCGAAAAGCCTATCAAAGAACAATACTAAAACTAAAAGCATAATTTACAAGCGTCGAATGGAGAAAAAGGGTTCATTGAAGAAATTAGGCGAATCAGAAGAAATTAGAGAGTCCAATAAATCCGCGGCACAAACACATGTGGATGTTCTTATAAAATTAGTGCCTCTTCTTTAATCAAATCACGGATGCCTTCGAAAGCTACACATTGGTTCGATCATATCCTTTGGGATAAGCTCTTATGACCGAAAATCCATACGCTATACTACTTCATGGATCGACTAAGGAATTGCCGATATTTGGTATACTTTTGTGATTATTTATCCTCTTTTTAGGCTAGTAAAAATATGACTCAACCGTTATTTATACAAAGAAATTTATTGAGGCGACCTTGGCCGCCTCGAACATTTCTCTTACTGCCTCCCATGTGGGGTTGACCGCTATGCAATGCTTGCTTAACAATTTTATTTTGCCAGTTCAAAGTGATGTGGGAAGGACTTTAGCATGAATTTTAAGTGACAAAGTTTTTTGTGCATCGGGCAGTAGGATGCATTGATGCTATTAACTGTCGAGCTGGTCATGGTTTCTTCGTCTCAAGGCCAAGTCCAAATCTAGAACCTCTTCCAACCGTCATTTTTGAATCTCGCCTAATAAATAAAGAGTTGACTCATTAGCTTGCAAATGAATTGTCACCATTTCATTAGGTTGTGATTGAGATGTCACAATTAAAACATTGAGTTGAGAGGCGACAATTGCTCGTGCCGATTGCTCATTATTGCTAGCACGTTAAATCCTCAAGGATGCTCTATAATAATACTACAGAAGAAGACCTCCTTATGTAGTGAGATCTGTAATATCTCATGGAATTTCAAGTTCTGTAATATCTCAAAAATGGAGAAATGGCACAAAAGTTCATCGTATAAGCGTCACTTTTGTGCCATTTATAGCGTGGTTCCCAAATGGCACAAAGTGGCGTTTAATGGATAAAAAGCGGAAGATAAATATCAATACCTATTAATTGGCGAGAATATCAATAGTTAAATTGGCGGTTGAGTGAAAAGCGCGTGGCAATGTATTCTTTCCACTTCTTTATGTTCTTGCCTAGTGGCTGGCCACAGAGCGTAGACACACATAGGTGCGTCAGTGCACCACAGGGCAGCCGTGGGATAAATTTGAGGGTACTTGGACTCTTGTTTTCACTAGGGAAGCTCTGGGACCACTATGCTCTGGAGCGGATAATAGTGGCACACTACAAGCAACACATAAACCCCACCACAGTTTGAGGCCCGCGGCTCTACTGCGTTCACCGGTTGCCCATGAAGCGCGAGGATTATCGCGTCCATTCGAACAGGGGCCCACCATCTTCGGCTTGAGGCGGGTCGGGTGGGTTGGAGAGCCGCGCAGGGAGTTAGGCTTTGTTAGTGTTGCCGCTGGGGGTTGTTGGGGATGAAAGCCATGCCTTCGAGCGGTATCCGGCCTATAGTCGGATGGGCTTCGCTACATTCTCTTGGTGCATTTGGTGCGCCTTTACACGAGCTACTCGATGCAGCGGTCGGTTCGATCCCTTGGCTCCTACCTCGAGAAGGTTTTGGATCTGGGGACTCACCTCGCCCCAGGGTGCCTACGAGGTGCCCGGGGAATTCATGTGTATATATATGTATATTTAATACGGTTACCCGGCGGTTTGTTCGCTTGCGGCGGTTTTCCCTCCCTAGGGAGGGGTTTATCACGGGTAACTTGGCTACTGGCACCGGGTGTAATTTGGGTCCCATAGGCGATTGGCCTCCTCATAGGCGGATTGGCCTCCGGTTTAATAAAAGAACCAACCTTCCTTCCTCCTCCTCCCTCCTTCCTTCCTCCCTCCCTTCCTTCCTTCCTTCCTTCCCTTCCAAGCGCATTTATATTTAGCCTAAGAAAACAAAATTTCAGCTTCAATGGAGTTGTAGAAAAAAAAGATAAAAATTCTATATTATAAATTTTTAATTAAGCGTTGGACCCGACCCTAAATTCTATGGCGAGGATTTTTACGCATCAGCGGTGGCGATGATGCCATGTAAGAATTCCCTTTTTTCCTTGAGCGGTTCTCTTCTCATTTTGCGGATGATGCGCCGCATCATAAGCATCCTACACTATGCCTTTCTTCACTTTTGCCTTTGCCTTTTACACAAGTAGGGATGTGGCAATGGTTGATGATTTCTAACATTCTAAAGGAACATTGTAGGCGGATCGGTACCGCGAGGATGCTCTGAGATTCTAGAAACAATGTCGAGTGTGAATTGGGAAAGGAAACCAGCCGAAATGGTAAAGAAATATTGCAAAAGGTCAGCTACAATGGTTAAGGGGAGACTTTTCATACTTCGGACACACGAGATAGAATCACCGAAGTTGATTGGGATTAACATATGTTAAGTTGATTCAGTTAAGTTGTCTGGAACAGATTCATGCGGTTTACGAGGTTATATATTGAAATAGTGAAGACTTATATATACTTCGAGGCCGGACATACCACAATTTTGTACATGTTATACATGCGAGATATACCACAATTTTGATGTAATTGGGAACATAAATACATGATCTTGGGTTACAATTGCATTGATGTTTTTTTGTGTGAGTGCTTTTGCTTTAATAGTCAAACTATGAATAGTAATTGAGTCAATACCATATGAACATTATTTTTGATGAATACCAAATAAATGAATTTAATTTGAGCTTGGAGGCTACATATAATCTGTTGGCAAAGTGTCTTTGACCATAGTATACAACATACCATCCTCTTCATACGCAATCATTTCCAAAGTTAGCTACTCTTACAAGGTGGCTATACACACTAGCCACCAGGCTGGTCATCCCTAGTAGCTCAAATTTGAGAGTGATTCAACTCCAAATACATTTCCCATCCATCCACATAATCCTCAAGCAAAGTGTTCTTTGCTTCAGGTGCACTTCAATACATAAAAATCAACCCCCTCTTCATTATCTTCCTCTGCATTGACAACAAAATTATCTTCAACCTCTACCATAGAACTAGCTATGTCATAGTCTTCCTCATCATCCTCTTCTTCATGTTTCATCTTCTATCTGCAAAGTCTTCATCACGATGCTTTATTAGCATCATTAGTTGCTTTAATCTTCTTGGTTTTAGTTCGGTGGTTCCCAACCACCAATGCGTCACTTGGTGGGCAGAGTCCCCATTGGAATTGAACACAATTCTCCGCGGAAGCATGAGAGAGGTCTATAAAATTTATTTTTTAAAGTGTTGTCCTTGTCACATGGTCTTATGCAATGGATTTGTAACCGTTCCTTTCAAAATATGGCAGTCAAATCTCTCGAGATCTATCTATTTTTGAGGGATCAATTTCCCGAGAAGTACACACATAGTGATGTAAAGTGCTTTTCAGTGCTGAAGCAGGTTGAAGAATATTGATATCAAAAATAAAAAAGAAGACAATAAAAATTTAGGTAGGGAAATATCATGTTTTACATAATGGAGTAGCCCATTAACAACCACATACACAAATAATTTTATAGATTCATGCGAAGTAATTTCTAAGTACTTAGGGTGCTTAAGTGCTTTAAGTGCTTCGGTGCTTTAAGTATCTGCAGAGGAAAACCAAGTAAAGTTTACCTTGTTATGTCATTATCAATTGGGATTGTTATTGAAGTACCACCTAAGAAATGCAACCACCTTTGCACATTGCAATTTCTTTCCATCATATTTCATCTGTTCCTTTGTTAGAATCCTTTTGATGACAGCTCCGGCACCATCATGCTCACCTTTTCCATGTGAGGCTATGCAAAAAAAATTCGAAGAATATCCCATTGAAGATGTTTGTGAAACCTACCAAGGAAGTAAAATGGTCTTGAAGATTTAAACTATGAGAGCGACCATGCGGCTCGAGAAAACATGTTTGTTATAGTTAATTCCTAGACTTTAGCCAATGCATGATTTTGGAGACAATGCTGGACAAACTTCGATTATCATGAGTTTTGTCATCCAGCGATATAGAAGTGAGTCTCCTTCACAATTCCTTTCAATGAGTTTTCTTTTCTCTTTTGCAGCATTTTCTTTTTTAATCTCTTTGTCATCTTTCTTCCTTCTTTTTTGTCTTGCTTTCCCTCGATTTTTCTCATTCTTACGTGAAGTGATGTGTACAGAATGGAGACTGATGTCGGTATGTCAATGGCAGGATTGAGCTTCTTGTTGAATTTTAAATCCTTAATTCTCTGCAAAATCTATCCGAGAGACAATAGTATCATCACGCAAACCACACTTGCCTCTTCAAACCACACTTTGTACATATGCATTAGACATGCATGCTTCACGCCATTCATCATTCTCATCCTTAGCACACAATTTGTCTCCAATAATCACTAGTTGATTTGATTATGTGTTCTTTAGCAATACATGTTGGACCCAGAACCACAAATTCTGACCTACGCAGTCCTCATGTTATTTATGGTTTGCATAGGCAAACTCAAGATGCGGATGTTATTGGCAACAACATGTTTCTTTTTCTTGAAGCCTCCTAATATAGCTTGGTTTCAATCTTTCAAAAAGTCTGATGGGATATATCTTCATATCAGGGATGTTTCCTTTCAAAAAGCAAGGTATAGTTACTGTTGAACAAAAAAAAACAAATTTAGATTTTATAACCATGTAAAGAAATATAGAAACTAAAAAGCATGAGAATAACAAATAAATGGTTCAAAAATACGCATTGTTTCGGGGTATTCTCATGCCAAAGCTTCTCACAACACTTATCTCTTTCCTGGGAAAGTGCATCAAATCTCTTCTTCCTTGCATGCATTGACATGGATCAAACTACGCACATATTAGATCTTCTAAATACGGGCTACAATTTTTTGGGAATTGAAAGAAGCCTTGAAATTGCTCTCGATTAATCCCTTTAGCGTGGAAGGCGCCATTTGGATGGGATGGTCTTCCTTGCTTGGAGTACATCAGTACTTCTTTGAAAATTTTTGTGCACATGGTTTCTCTCACATTGGAAATCATATCTTTCATCACATGAAATTCCTTGGGATCTTTCAGTAACATGTGGTAAATGTTTGATCTTTTTTTAAAAAGCGGTGTGCTACTCTTCCTTTTGAATCATCATCGGCACAATTCCTTACAATGTGAAAAAAGAGTCCTCTAACTCTTTTGAAAGTTTTACTGTTGTGTTCTTTTATTTCGAGAAAATGTTCTTTTTTCTTAATACTAAAAGGTGCAATGTTTTCCTTCTCCAATTCTCTAATCCTCTTTACGGATTCTCGTTTTCTTCGGATTCTAGCTCCAAGAAAATTCTTGGTTTTTTGAGAATCAATGCTTTCGGAGAACTTGCCATGAAATTGATATGATCAAGGAATTGCAATTCTAATTTGTGAGAATTGCAATTGAAATGAACTAGTTTATTCGAATTGAAGAATGATAGCAAGAGTACGTACAAATTTCCGCCATCCAAGAAATCCCACCATCAGGTTAGAATCAACTAAGAAATCAACCTTGCGCCCAAAGAATCAATCCATGTCATCGATCCCTTCCTCCTGGGAAGAGGATTGCTATTTCTAGAATAACAACCCTCATAATTGCTATTACTCTAAATTTTTTTGATGGGAATAAGCACCTAAAGCACTTAAAGCAAGTGTGGGGACGGTGCTTTTGGGGTACCACTATCAAATTTACACCCGAATGGCACTTTTATCCGGATTGGATTGAAGCTTTTATCGTGGTATAGCTCTCTTGCTCAATAAAATCATCGTGGATGTTCTTTTGCCTCGAAGCCGGACTGCATTAGAAAGGGCAGAACCATGTAGACAAAAGCTTCATGTCAATCATCTCTAATTCCCAATGTTGTTTATTGAGTGGGGCATCGGGCTTAGCTCTTATCATGTATGATGCTAAGGCCTCATAGAAACTTCTTTCGATTCCCATTACGTGAGTTTTTTAATTTGGAAGCCGGGCTTTTTCTTATCGTCCAATGTATTTTCTTTACTACTCTTGGTGAAATAGGCGGGGAAATAATGGCATCACGAGAGGTCCCATATCCTCTACTTTTCCCATTTCTCATCCGGTATTTTCATAATCACCCAGCGATTGTTTTTACGCAGCGAGTATTTTACTACGTATTGTTCGTTCCTGTCAGAGTCCTCAGCAACATTCCTTTAGAATGCGGATACCTGGCTAGGAGGAAAGACGATAAGCATTATGTACATTAGAAAGAAATAAATGGTATAGTTATAAGCTAGAGGCATCTTGCCATGGGTTCATCAAACAAAGAAACTTGCACATGGCTTATTTTCATTGGCAATCTATCGATGCTTAGTTTTTTAATTTGACATTAATTTATGACTTGCTTTGATGACAGTCTATTGCCTTATTTATGACACTAGATGGAGGCTGCTTAGCAGTTGTTTTGCACACAGGATGTGTAATAAGCCAGTGCAAACTAATGAGACCATTCTCTTCTCAGTAAGTTATATGGCAGAATGGTTTTCATATGTTTGATGTCTTTTTGGCTCCCCACGAGTTGAAACCACGGGTTCTACATTTTGGAATGCTAATAATGACTAAGAGGAACTTCGGATATAGGAATTGAACTGATTTGGTAGAGATACCCCTCAATTTGACTTCGGTTGTTGGTGTTTTCTTGTGGCAAGCATTTTGACAAAACAAATTATGGATCTTATGCCCGTGAGGGGGCAAGAATATATTCTTGAGTAGTTTTTATGGTAGAAATGAGAATATTGATTCTTGATGGAATGGGATGAAAGGATTAGCTTATGAATATGAGAGTGAATAAATGGATGGCTTTATCTCACGGATGATATTGAAATGCCCCTTTATTTGACATGTTGGTGGAACAAATAGTTTTACACATTTAGGGAGTGGATAGCGGAAGCGGGATAATTTCTCTCAATAAAAAAAATGTTTAGCCAAGATTAACATCATGTAGGCTTTTACGATATTGTGTTTAAACCCCTTGGCTATCAAGCCATAAAGATAGGAGATTATTTGAGTTCTTGGCTTCCTTCTTAGATTCATAATTTCTTGTCTCACTACAAGTTAATAGCACTTAATCTTTGTTGATTCTGATAACATATACAAGTTAGTAGTGCTTAACCTATTGACCTGAGAGAGAATCAATCATCTTATAGTGCATGGTGATGATCTTAAGCGGTTTATATCTCAAACAAGGCCACCAAAGAAATTTCTATTTGTAGAGCAGGCCACCAAAAAAACTTTTTCTTTGTAGAAGCGTTTCATTTCATGCCTTTTTATATATGATATCCACAACATGCTAGGTTTTTTAGGATTTTTTAAAGGAGGGTAGGATAGAAAGTGTTGTAATTACTAAATATTTAGATTAAAATATAAGATTAGCTATGTGTATGCGTTGTTGGAAGGTCCATGTTATGTGGCTATTATGAAAAAAAGTTACATGGTGTAGCTTAAATGCCGTATGCTTGAAATGTTGAACCTTTAGATCTGGTTAGCTTATGCAAATTGGATCACAATGGTTAATTATAAAATCTTCTAACGAATTTGATCAAGAAAAAAGACTACTTTTATTGCTATAGGTTTCTTAATCAACAAAGAATAGACTACCTTCATGGCTAAAGATTGCTTAGGTGCAAAGAAATAGGACCCCATTAAAAGGCCCCTTTAATCAAGAGCTAATGAATGTATTAATTGTACAATGTTTTAGTTTCATGTTAGATGATAATCTAACCCTTGCCAACAATTAGCCTAAGTTGCTATACAACACCCCCTTGGCCATGACATGTTATTCCTAACTTTGGGAATGGTGATGCTTTGATGTTTCTTTATAAGAATGAATGTATATTTTGTGTACCTTGGAAGCTTAGTAAGCTGTTACATTCATGCAAAATCCTAAACTATTACAACAAAAATACGGCAACCCAATGCGAAGCATATATTTAAACAGGTCTTCAAGTTTAAGAGCATATGACATTTTGATTCGAAACCAAATCCAAGTACAAGAAAAGTAATAGAATATCAAAACCATGTTAAACAACTATGACCTATCATGTTGTATATATCAGTTTATTCAAATCAAAGATCTTTGTAACCCCCAATAAATACAAGTTATATTGCGGCTTAATCATTTACAGGTACCCAATGTTAGCCCAACGTTTTGAGCACCATAACTAAGTAAAATATTATTCTTAGATCGGGTCTTGATGGGGTGCTTCCCGTCTTGGAATTTGCCCCCAACTCTGTGCTTACCACGAGGCGACCCTTGCATTTCTCCATAAGTATTCCTTCTTTTAGGCGGACTCCATCACCTATGTAGCATCCTCAAGAAGTACCTTTGGAGTGATTTCAATCTACTCCTTAATCATCTCCCGTACTTTTGAAGATTGGTCATCTTCAAAGGTTGGAAATTCTGGGGTTGCTTCTTTGGGAGAGTTACATGGAATACATTGTGTATCTTAAAGCGGTAGAAAAATCCAATTGATAGGACTAGTTTTCTATCCTCTCGGTTATTGCAAAAGGAACAGCCCACCTTGGAGCAAGTTTGTTACACTTCCCAATTCGTAGCTTGGCTTGCTTCACTTTAATTTCTAGCGGATCTTATCTTCTATTTGGAATTCTCTTGCTGATCTATGCTTATTTGAAGGACTCTTTTTGCCGACTCCTAGCTGCTAGGAGGTAATTCCTAACATCTTCTACTAACTCTTGGATATATGTATGAAGGCTGCTTGTAGACTTCTACTTTTAATGACGATTGTGCATGTGTCTAGCACGAGGCATTAATCCATGGGGATGATCTTACGCTTTATTTGGGGGCTCTAGCGGGCTTTCGGGATTTGAAGTTGTTCTATCTTAGTCTCTGGCACTTCCTGATATTGCGAATGTAGTTGGTGATGCCCTTCCTCATGCGGACCAAATTTAATTACTTCCTATTTTCAACTAAGTTTTCCACGAAACCCATGTGGTGGCTATATTCGGATATACGCATGCAAAGCTTATCTTTAAAATATAAAAGTTTTCCTATCTTTTTATACTATTTATAAGTTTCCCTTTACTTATCAATCACGGCCTCTTTGCAAATACTAGCCCATCGTCTGGTATTCCTTACTTGCGGCTAGTGCTTCTTCAATCTTCTTGTCGAACTTCGTTAGATAAGGTTGAGATCGCATTACAATGAATTTTCCTTACAAAAAATGTATCGATAGAGTGAGTCCACTACCATCTAGCTTGCCTTTGTAGATTATCTTGACATCCTATACGTGAGGAATTCCATTCAAGGCATTTGCCTCGGGTTGTGGTGATTGCATGAAAATGTCTTGGGGGGGCTTTGATGATCGATATCTAATTTGAAATTGCCTACTAAGCAAGTAATGTCACTATATGCCACCAAAAAACTTTTCTTTGTAGAGCGTATCATTTCATGCCTTTTATATATGATATCCACATGCTAGGTTTTTTTAGGATTTTTTAAAGGAGGGTAGGATAGAAAGTGTTGTAATTACTAAATATTTAGATTAAAAAATAAGATTAGCTATGTGTATGCGTTGTTGGAAGCTCCATGTTATGTGGCTATTATGAAAAAAAAGCTTAAATCTTGGTATGCTTGAAATGTTGAACCTTTAGATACGGTTATCTCTTAGCTTATGCAAATTGGATCACAATGGTTAATTATAAAATCTTCTAATGAATTTGATCAAGAAAAAGACTATTTTTATTGCTATAGGTTTCTTAATCAACAAAAGAATGGACTACCTTCATGGCTAAAGGTTGCTTAGGTGCAAAAAGAAATAGGACCGCCCATTAAAAGGCCCCTTTAATCAAAGAGCTAATGAATGCCATGGTTCTATTGCGATAGCAATAGAACCAACATTCTTTGGATGGGGCGCCTATTCATGTTGGCTCTATTTATAGCCTCATTATGCTATGATAGGTTATCGGCATTCTCTTGAGCTCCTACCTTGGTTGCTCCATCTTCTCTTGCCTTCTAGTGTCCCATCCTATCTACCTACTTCCTACTTAGTTTTTGTTTTTGTAGATGGCGGTCTTTGCCTTCTTGTGTGATCGCGTGGTTTTGATCTTGTATTGGTGAAATTTACGGGTTGTGTTCACGGCCGAAATTTTGATCCTGAATGCTTGTGGCTTGGATGGAGGTTTTACCCGTGTTTGTAGAAGCTTTTCTGGCTTTCTTTGCTTGCCTTTCCCTCTGTGCGAACATCTTCTATTTTGATGTGTATGGCGTGTATTTGTATTATGTATATGGCAAGGCAATATCCACATCCTTTTTCTTTGTTATCTTTAATCGATGGACATGGCGTTCTCAGGCCCCCATATTTTTCGTCTTCCCAATTGCGGTCGATCGGATTATCCATTCTTTGGATAATCAACAAAGATCAAAGAGGTATATTTTTCTGCGAGTTTTTTTCTTCATGGGTCAGCATCGATTTGCTTTCAAGATTGTACCTGCGTAGTTTGGCCGCTCCATTTTGTTCTGCCCAAATTGCAAATGGAGTAGATTTCTGCAGATATTGTCTTCAGGGGTCAGCGTTAATCGTTTCAGAGCGGAGCTGCAATGATTTTTCAGTGGTCATTTGCTCGATCTGTCAGCTTCATTTGATCTCATCAGGTTGCAATTAGGTTAAAGCTACAGAAAGTTTTTATTGTGGCCATTTGCTTGGCAGCAGCATTTACCAAGTTGCAATCGGGTTAAAAAGCTCTGAAGGGTTTTATTGTGGCCATTTGCCAGCAGCGGCATTTGTTCTTAGTTGCGGCGGGGAAGGCATCTTAGGTCCTTGGCGGTGTGAGCAAGCCCTTGCTTCCCAAAACCTTGTTTTTCAAGGTTTTGCTTTTAGTTCTCTCCATTTTGATTGCATCTTCCTCATTGTGGTGAGATTAAGCCTTGCTTCCCAACCCTTGTTTTCGGTTTGCTTTACGGTCTCTCTATTTGTTTTGCATCATGCCTAGAGGCTAGCCCCAAGTTGCTAGGGCTATTGGCCGATCAAGGCTGCGTCTACCAAAAGGCTGCGGCTCTCAGATTAAAGCGCCCGGTGGGTGAGTGTTACGGGAATTTTGGAAGATAGCATCTTGGATGCTACGGAAGAACGGGGCGTTGTCGGGACGGAACCGAGCGCCCGGCTTGGAAAAAGGGAATGGAATAGAGGCTTCTGCTCATAGGGATGATAAGTTGGCGAGTTGGATGCTAAGATTTATGCTAAGATTTCAGCCTCTTTGAATATCCCGCGGCAATGGAAGCGGGATCTTTGCTTTGGGAAGGGAGGTTTGCCTTCTATGGCGGCTAGGCGTGCTTAGGTGGAGCTTGGGGCTCAAATAATGTCGGTTGTGGCTGGATTCAAATGATAGATTGACTACACGGATCCATCGAAGTTACCCGGATGTGGAAGCTCTAACTAAGGATGTCCCTCCTATTCTTTGCCGATTCATCTCCATTACTCACGGAGACTCAATGAAGCAGCCTTTTGTTCTTTGTCGATTCATCTCCACATTTGTGGATGTAAGCTCGGCTATGGTGACATCAAATCCTTTCTTTGCTTGATTAACTATGGATTTCCAAAATAAGCGAGTCTACAAAGCGGTGAGTTTTTCTCTCTTTTCTTTTTTCATTTTGTGGCATTCATGCGTATCACGTGCATCTTTTTGTGTATTTGTTGAGAAATGAAATCTGGGATCGTTGGTATTCCATTTTATTTCTTATTCAATCACTAAGTTGAGTTGTCTTAATCCATAAGCTGTCTTTGCAAATTAGAGTGGCGCGCTGCCATTACGGTTCTCATTTGCGATGGGGTAGCAATCCGACAAACCAATTTTGAAGCTTCTTTTGCAATCATGGTATCCTCTGCCAATCAAAGCGTCTTGCAATCATGGTCTCCTCTCTGTCCACCATTAGTGCGCAATTTGAATCGCGACCAGCGCGATATAGCGGTTCTATTGCCATTCCTCCTCAAACTTTTCGTTCATACTTTGGACACTAAGAGCTCATTCAAATCCGCGACAAAGGGATCATTTGCCACCTTTAGAAGAACCGTTAAACCACACCTTTGCTTTTCTTTGTTTTACATTTACCCGGTTTGAATCTCACTTTATAGCATCTGAGTCAATCACCACAAGCCTTTTAAAGCGTATCACACCATCGCGCTTAGTTTCACGCATCTTACATGCGGCGATCTTGATAACGAGGAAATGCACCATTTATTTATGCTTGGTTTACCAATCACATATTATGAGAGTTTAAGTGTATTTGGTTTTGATTGCCTTTGCTAAGCATACATTAGGATAAGATAAATGAAGTACCTCAAGTAACATAATATGTCTAACCAAACACCTTTTAAGTTACAGGCTTAAAAGGCCTCCAACGTTCACATCTTAGCCAATTTTTAAATATTTGCAATCATCACTCAAATGGCAGACCAAGTATGCCCCTCACATTAGTACATCACAAGACCTACTTTGTTCTAGGATTTCTTTTGCATGCCTTTGTTGCTTTTCCTAATATTCATTGCCTTTTTTATCCATCGTTTTCATCTATTATGGCCATTGAGTCAGATTGATTGCTATTCTCCTAGGGGCTCCCCTTTGTTGCCACTTTACCAATGTGCCACAAGTCCCTATGTTAGTTTTACATAACAAATCCCCTTTGTTTGAGTTTTCATGTTTGTTAGTTCGTGCTACATAATTGATATGACCATTTATATTTCGTTTAAGTGCTTTCAACCTAGAGATGCTTCTCCATAATATATCCTGATCATTTTAAACGTTGGTGAGTCCTATCCTTTATTGACTTAGAGACTCTATAGGGTTCACACTTTTGGAGTAAGAGTCACATGCTTTAGCCTCCTTTTGGGTTAAGCGTGGATTGACGTAATGCTTTTTTGGCTTTCATTTGTGCAAGGTATTAAGCCTTTGGACTACACCATTTTGGTTGAGGTTCATGCATTGTTATTGTCATCATCCTTGCTTGTTATTTCTACAAGGTTTTGATTCAGATTCTATTTTCAAATGCTTTGGATAATGGTTAGGTGAGAAGTTAATGTTACATAAAGTACTTATCAGGTTAGTTTCTTGATCTCCGGTACTTTTCGTTTATGCGTTTGTTTCACGTACATAGCTATCGATCTGGATTATAAATCACGGGTGTCTAGATTTGTGATCTGTCTATACTTGGGATTATAATATTGTTTTTATTACATTGATTGCATTGTTTTATTTCTTTAGCTTATTTTTTCACATGAAATTGAGGGTCTTTATGTGTACATGTCAGGTTTAAGTTCTTTTCAGTTAAATACATTTGGTTAGGGTTGTTATCAAAGGTTGGCTAGTTGGCTTTGGTTTTGCATCAAGTTGGTATCTACGCTTCTATTTTTCACTTGGATCTTAGTTCCATTTGAAGTCTATATTTTGCTCTGCTTTTTGCTCCATTTGGTTTATTATTTCTACATTTCATTTAATTTCTTTAATTTATGAGTTCCTTTGATCTAGTTGGCTCCCTTAGGTCCATTATTCATGTTAGTCTCCTTTTGTTTCTTTTCTAGTTATCCCATGTGTTGCATTTGTTCTACTAGTTTTCATTGCTTTAATCATCTCAATGTGTATCCCATTTGTCCCTTTTTGTTTCTATTTTGCTCCGTTTTAATCCATTTTGTAGCCATTTTGTACTTTGTTTTCTTCATTAATTCTTTTAGTCCATGTGTTATAATGCCTGCGGCTTGTTCTTCTAGTTAAGTTGCGGTTCTCTCTCTCTCCACGAGTTTATTTCTGCCCCTATCCTATTTGTCCTGGATTTTTCCAAGGTCCTTACTCGGGCATGTAATATACTTTTTGTTTTACCAGCCATCCGTTTTTGTTAGCCATTATATGTTTTTAGATCCTTTGGGTATACTTGCCCCATTTGCTGTTGGTTCCATGTTGTTTTGTTCTCTTGAGTAGTTCCATTGCACTATATATATTAGTTGAAGTAGCTCCATTCATCATATGAGCGTCTCTAGTTCTTTATATTTGCTTCGTTTTGCTTTTTTATTTGTTTCCCTTTATTCTTGTTTTTGCCCCTTTTAGACCATCATATTTGTCTCATTTCATCTTAGATTAAAACTTTCCTTGGCAATTTGCTCTTTTTTGGATCATTGTTCGGTTGCTTCAATAGTTCCATTTGTCTAGGTATTCTACTAGTGCCTTAAGTCCATAGGCATGTATGGGGAAAGTGGGACCAACTCCCTTCCCCACAATATTGAAATATAGGGGAGACTTTTTTTTCTCCCCTTTTGCCCTTTTTTCTTGGCTTGCTCCTCTATGCGCCATGATTAGGAAGCGCCGAGAGGCGGAACCCATGGCGCCATCGAGCCAAGCTACTAAGATGGCTTGCTTTCGTAGCGTTTGGAAGGCATTTTTGCTCTGGCGATGGAGCGGCGGCCGTTTAGGTTCTTTCGGTGGTGCTTTTCTGTTCTTCTTTGCATTTTTTGTTCTATGTTTTTTTTGGCGATGGGATTTGCCCAGGTTCTTTCATGCTCTGCCTGCGTTTTTAAGCCTCGTGTTTTCTTTTTGGCTATGGCGTTCTCGAAGTCCCGTTTGCCACTTTCGTGCATCATAAGTTTATGTAGCTTGGTTTACCGCCGCCATCTTCAAGCTCTTAGGGCATCGGTTCCTCCACGAAGGTGTTTCTTAAAGCGTGAAGGGGTTTTTGATATGGCCATTTTCCTCTTCAAACCTTTGATCCAGACACGATGGCAGTTGTTGCAAGAACCGGGTGTGTTTTTTTGCGACATTCTTGGTTCTGAAGTCATAGTTATACCATTTTTGGACGAGAATAACAAGAATGCTATGGCAACTATGATTAGGCTTTCCCCTTTTTGCATATTTCTTACGGACCACTTAGGAATTTTGTCATTGTGTTGAGAACGAGTTCAAGCGGTTTGTTGCGCCACTTCCCGCGGTACAAGTTTCCTTCACGCTTGCCTTTAAGAATGTTGCTACGGAAGATGAGTGGCCGGTGGCTTTGATCTTTGAAAACCAAAACTATGAACCAAAAATTATCAACTAAAATTGTTAAAGGTGAAGGCGGTTGACTGTCACGGAATCGGGGTACCGTGACATTAGGGTTATTGGGGATGACCGTGGCACCTTAAGAATCTTGTGAATATCAAAAAAAATTCGACCCTATTTCAATATTGTTTCTAGTTGTCATTAATTCAATGGTTTTATTGTTGGAGCGTCTACGTGGCATTCCTTTTCTTTAGCATTAGATGTAGATTCAGGCATACAAATAGATTTGTTGGTCCCACTTTTTGATTCGTTTCATTCATTGTTCTACTTGCTCTAGTTGCATCCCCTTGTTCTAGGGTTACTTATTAGTATTTAAACCCCTTAGTTCCTTTTGCTTCATTTTTGCGGCATTTGGAGTTCAAGGTACTACTACCTTTGTTATTTTGGTTCTGTTTCATACGCTTTCTAATTTTAACCTCAATATTGTCTATATATCCTATCTATCTCATTAATCCTTTTTATGCGCTATTTACTTGATGTATTCACTGCAATTGCTTCAATTTCATTTCTCTTATTTTTGCTCTTTTTATTCTTACTTGTTGGTTCCCTTGTATCCTTTATTTGTAATCTGTTTTTTTTGCTTTTTGTTTCATTCACTTTTTTTCTTTGTGTTAAGGTGGTCTTGTCTTCCTCAACTTTATTAGCCCCATTGAGGTTATTTTTCATTGGTTCAATTGGGTTTCATTATCATGTTGTTTATCATTGTTACTTCTGTTTCATAGTTTGATTTGTGTGGGTATTCCATGAGGGCATATACTCTAGCTGGCTCTAGTGTTAATATTAGTCTTAATTGTCCATCTTGCTCCTTTAATCTTGTTGGATCCATTCTCCTCCTTTTCATTTAATCTTCGTTCCTCTTGCTTCATTCTTGTTATTTATATTATTTGCGAGTCTCTTTAGTCCCATTTGTTCTTTTTGTTCTATTTTCTTCCATTAACTCCATAGTCATTTGTTCTAGTTGTCCTTGTTTTATCAGGTTTTGTATGATTGAAACTTCTTTCATTGCATCTTTAATTACTGTTTCACGTTTTATTTGATCCCTTAGTGCCTTTGCTTTATTTTTTGCAATATTTAGACTCAAGGTATTACCTTGCTATTAGTGTTACTATTGATTACGCTTGCTAGTTTGGGTTCGGTCGGGTAGTCTTATTTGCCACTTTAATATTCATTTTGTGTTAAGGTGGTCTTGTCTTTACCAACCACATTTGTTCCATTTCATCCTTTTGTTAATTCTCCATTTTGTTGTATTGACTCTATTTGCTTCGCTTGGCATCTTCACATTTTAAGGTGTTCCTTTTTTAGTTTCAATTGATTGTACTTGTTTCTTGAATTTTGTGGGGCTCTAATTTGCTTTCGGCTAGAGAGTAACAAATGTTCTATCTGTGCAAATAGGTAGTCATTTAGATTTACTGTTACTTTTCGTTCTTCCAATATGGATTTGTTGTCGCATGATCTTTGTGATCCTAATATTTTATGTATTATGGTCTTACACATTGCTAGATATTCATGATAGAAGTTTCATCTGTTTCATTATAATTATACTTTATAGTCGCATTTATTCCATTTATGCATCCTAGTGTTCTCCTTTTTCCACTCCCTCTAGAATTTTGCTCGATGCGCCCTATTGGTTCAGGTTGCATCCTAGCATGGCCCAACTCCATTTACGCTTCCATTTCGATGTTATGTAGATTCATTTATCTTGTTTACTTCCATTTCCACCCGTCTTTGTTATTCTTATTTGTTCCATTTCTCCCATTCCTTTTAAAATTGTCTTTCCATTTGTTCTCATAGTCCCTTTTATTGGTTTAGTCCTTTTTGCTCTACAAATTCCACTAGTTTCATCCTGCTATATTTTTCTTTGTATGCCCTTTGTTTCTCTAATCATAAGTACTCGGCTACTTCATTATTGCGATCTGAGGTACACTTGATCCTTTGATTTGAAAGCTTTTGTTAGGTGTTGGCCATTGTGACCGAGCATCTTCACATGTCCTTACCCATTTTTTTCTGTTCGACCCACTCATCTTATTATTCATTTACTCCTTTCTCTAATAAAGTGATCTCAACTTGTTTCATTCTTTCCTTTGATACTTATGGGTTTACATTCTTTTGTCCCATTAGATTCTTTTTTGTTTTTTTTACCCCATTGAGTTCATAGTTATCACGTTTCATTTTATTCCATTAGTCTGACCCTCAAATTGACATGTTTTATTTCCTTTCACATTGATATTGATGATGTTGAGATAGGTGATATGTGTTGATCTAGGACCCATCCTAAGAATGTATTAATTGTACAATGTTTTAGTTTCATGTTAGATGATAATCTAACCCTTGCCAACAATTAAGTTGCTATACAACACTCCCTTGGCCATGACATGTTACTCCCTAACTTTGGAAATGGTGATGCTTTCGATGTTTCTTTATAAGAATGAATGTATATTTGTGTACCTTGGAAGTTTAGTAAGCTGTTACATTCATGCAAAATCCTAAACTATTACAACAAAAATACGGCAACCCAATGCGAAGCATATATTTAAACAAGTCTTCAAGTTCAAGAGCATATGACATTTTGATTCGAAACCAAATCCAAGTACAAGAAAAAGTAATAGAATATCAAAACCATGTTAAACAACTATGACCTATCATGTTTTTGGGTTGCCCCTAGGGGGCAAACCCTTGTTTATGTGGGTTTTGGCATATTCTAAGTATATGCTTTCGAATATGCTTAGAATATGCTAAACTACTAAAACTTGCTATTAATGCTTGTAAATTGGCGATTCGTCTTTTTGTCATTTGGCGGTATTTGTACAAGCCGGGGCTAGCAAGGCACCACCATGGTGCAAATCTTTTCGGGTTACTGTTTTAGAGCCTTTTTTGGTGCAGTATCGCGCGTTTACGCTACTTTCATAACAAAGCGAGACTCTAAATTTTATTTGTGAAAATGCTTATGTTTTTCGTGTTAGCGGTCTACCGCCATCACCTTTGGATCCAATTCAAGGCCTCAAAATATGTGTTGCAAGTTCCTATTTACAAATTGTTTACCTTGAACCACTTGTAAATATGCTTTGATGTGCTTTTGGTCTCTAAAAATTTGCAATGGATGGAGAAGTTATACGCCTTTGGATGGAGCTCAATTTGGAAATGCACCATGGTTTGCTTTCTCCCTCACTTATTTGCGTTATTTTACGGATATATAGTGCATGGAAGTAACATCATGTGTAAATATGGAATTATGGGTTCTGTTTGGGAGGTAAAATTAATTCATTGAGGTAGGGCCGAGGATGACTGGGCCATAAGGATGAGTGAATTTTATCATAGAAGTCCCTCCCTCGCCTTAGATTTGTAAGAATGCGCAACAAATCATCACAATGGCATCATCATTGATTAAATCGCAACAAGTCTTATCTTGTTTTAATGCTTGTGCCAAAAGATCCGGCCGAGGTATAATGTAGCGTTGAAGCATCACAAATCATATGGGTACATGCCATGCCTTGACATATTATGCTTTTTCACCTTGTAGAGTGTAGAGAATACAAGAGGAAGGTAAAAAACGGGGGAAAGGAGACATCAGGGAAGAAAAGAGGCGACATACATAAGATTCTTGAAGAAGAAGAGATACAATAACTTTATTACGGCACCAATGGTACTTGGGGAAAATCTTTGAAAAACGAGCCGAGAAGATTTTGGAGAGGACTCAAAAACAAAGGAGGGGGTAGCAATATGAAAACAAAGAGCGAACAAGATGACATTGGAGCGAGAGGGATGGGAGGATTACTTGGACAAATTATACAAGGCGGGGCACCTCGATGGGAATACCAATACGGCATGGTCGGGACAAACCATGCTTCAACATGTTAAGTAATGCTAGCCCTTAACAGGGATGGCCAATCATAAAACACCGGATCTATATGGACTAACTGTGGAACTGCTGAAGTGTCTTGCGAAACAAGAATAAAGGGAGACAGATTCTGAGACATTTTTAATGGCATCATAAATCTGAGGACTTCAGGGCGGATGGACATACAATAGAGTCATACCTTTACATAAAGGCAGGGAAATAGAAAAGATCGAGGGAACTTCTGGGGCCGATAATGGTAAGCTCGATTTTTAGCAAAATGGTTTGGAAAGGTATTGGATAACAAACTAAAAGAAATGCGGAGAAGAAGGAAATATGAAACCTGGGGGGCAAGCGGGGGTTGAGGCCAGGAGCACTCAACCACGAGATCACCCTCGTGACCGCCGGATATTAATAGAAGCGAGAACAAAGTGCGAGGGGAAGGAAAATAATATCTTTGCTTTGTAGACTTGAAAAAAGCGTTTGTCTGATCAGAGAGAAGTTGCTAAAGAGATTGATGGACATGCAAGCCAGAAAGGCGGGATCTAGGATCGCGGCGATCCGCGAATAGCGACAAGACCACGAGAGAGAGAATTACCACGATGAAAGGGCTTGTAATATGATCCATACAAAGCGAGTCATATAGCCCCACACAAATTGCTCGACTAAAGGCGATTGATAGCAACGCATCCTTTTGCGGCCAAGAAGGCAGTAAAAGCGGGATCTTGGGTATTAAAAAAAAAATCAACCTTCGGATAAGGCTACATTACAATGGCGTGATGTGCTAGTAGCACCCTTTTTTAGGGAGCTTCGCCCATGCTACACAAGTCGAGAGGCCTTACGGCACAAAGGGACATAAATGTATTCTATTCTATTCTAAATGGTTATATAAAGAGAATTTCATTCCGCGATTCTAGGTGTCAAGGAAACATGAATAAATCATTTCATTTCATTTAATTTCATTGTTTTTGGATTAGGTGCGTACTATTTATCGGCGACTTGTCCTCTTTGCTCCTCAAGCGTTTGATTACATCGCATTTAGAAACCCTTTTAGTATTTGTCTTCTAAGCGGTCATTTGTCTTCAAACCAAAATGTTAAATGTTTGCTAACAAGTTAACAAACTCTTGTTTTTCTGACCTTCATTACGCCCGGTTTGTAGTGTCAACTTCGCCATCCTTCTAAAAGAGACAGGTAACTATGAACCAAATAATTTTAGATGCTGATTTTTGCATATTTGTTGCTTGATATAAACCGCGAGAAAAGTAAAAGTACATCATTTGTAGATGCACCAACTATTGGACTGTGATGTTGAGTATCGGACTTGTTTAGCGGGTTTATTCTTCATTATTATATGCCTTATGCTTTGGCTGCCATGATAAATGAAAACATAGAAAGACCTATTTGCAATGTGGGACTCGGCCCGATGTGAGGTATGCCTTGTACTATGTTTGAATATCTATAATCTATGTAGCTTTGAAATTTGAATAATGATGACTCTACGATCGTTTGACTCTCGACAGTTATTTAAGCGGCATGTCTGTATTGCCCTCCCGTTGGCCGTCTTTGCCATGATGTGGTACAATTGTTTTCTTATAAAGAACACGGAATCTACTCTCATCTTTTTGGAGTCTAATAATCTCCGGAAACAAAGGATCTTTGCATTTTATCGAACCTTATTCTTTCTTTCTTCTATTAGGTGCATTGGATCGAGAAAACATTAGTATCATCGATTAATTATAAATAATAGATGATGTCAACTATGAAGAGTGTGCTATCTTCATTAACATTTTCAGATTAAAATTTCTTTGCAGTGCTAGCATATTCTAAAGGCGAGAACAAAATTAATTCAGTCTTTATGGCCCGACAAACTTGGTGAAGATGAGGGCATGATGATCAAAGATGAAAAGGCAGATTCACTTGGCATACCGGTATCCGGAATCTGGGACGCGTGTATTTGCGGTGAGTGTGTACTCATCTCTATTTCCCTATTTCTTTACATTCACGGGGAACCAAAAGTGGCGAATGAAGAAATATCACATGCAAAATATCGTGATCTATCTCACTTGCCATACATGCATGCTAAAACTTTTTAGTCTTCTTACTTTCGGTTGTATGTTAAGTTTTAGCTTTGCATTGTTGCATTAAATACATCAAGCTGAAATGAACCTAGTTTTGATTCAAATCACGAGGAAGATGTCGCGTGATCACATGTTCAAATGCTTGAGTCGAATACCAAGCTGTTGTAGGCTGGATCACATGCATTTTGACCTTGCTCGTGCAAAAGAACAACAAAATGTCTCACGATTGGCTTGTGCTTCATTTGCTGACCTCATTACTTTAGCATATCAGGTACATTAAATTTGAATTTTTATTGGGAACATGCATCGCATTCTTTTATTAAGAAACTTCTACTCGAGGGTTACCAATAGGTGCCATGGAGAGTTTAGACCAATGGAGTGACACTTTTGGATACAATACTTGAAAAGGTGCGCTCTTCCTCAGCTATTTAGTTTTCGTCCAGTATATTATGTCAAGTAAAAGCATATTTATTGTACAATGCTACATCATTATGGTCCAACATCTTTTGTGTTAGGATATGATTTAACATGCATAAAGATCGCCTAGTATAGGTCAAGTCACGGGGCAACAATTGCATCTTTTGCTGAAAAATGTTAATGCTCAATGGGAATGTCGTCATAAAATTTCGGCTACCTTGCTAAAGCATCGACTTTTTTCTCGTAAAGTGAGGAAATTTTGTATTTCATAAAGCGGTGACTTGAACCCGGTGTTAAGACTATGAGCATCGTGGCAAATCAAAGAGATGTCACACCTTTTGTAAAAGATATTCTATAAGTCCATAGAAAATTTAGAAACCACGAGAGCAATAACTTAGGAGCGAGGGCACTTTTCGTTGGAAAGTATATGGAGGGTCGATTGGCTTTCTTTGGCGAGGGAGGTGCTTGTCTTGGAAACAAGAGTTTGAGAGTTCATAGAACATGGCATCTTAGAAGAGGCAAGATTTCATAGAGACGCGGGACATATTAAAAATCAAGCATTATCTGAGGCTTAACCTCCCACATTGCTATGCCATAAAAGCCTTTCGGCGACATGGGCATTGGTTCTATCTCAATTTTAGGTTGATATGAGAAGGCTAAAAGCGCCGGGTTGTGCGGTGTGCAATTTAACCCTAGATTTGAATGACATCTTTCTTGATGATCTTAGAGCAAATCTTCTTCTATAGAAATTCTTAATGCGCCTTTCTTAAATATAGAAATTCCTTTTTTTACCAAGCGAAATGTATACCACGATAAGAATCTATCATTTTACAAAACAAATGTATGAAAGGTGAACTATACAATAAATTGGTTATCTTTGAAAATACAAGAGTTACGAGTTCCCTTCAAGCGCTAGTTATCTTTGTTTTAATTGAAGCCAAATGCCGCGAAGATAAAATGGGAAGTGATATCAATTCCATAATTGTATACACAATGCGGACAATATATGTTCTTTATTACACCTTAATTCTTTGGTCTATATCAATTTCATAATCATTTTACATAATGCGACAATATATCCTTGCTGCGTCTGCGTCTTATCTGTTAGATGAGAGTTGGCTTACGTGCGTTACCTAAAGGTCAGTGGCCATTGGCAGCGGCACACAATTCAAATAGTGCAAGGGAGTAGGTAGAAGTGTTTTGAATGAATACCATTTTTTGTGATTGTGTACCATATGACCGGTTCTTGGTCCTAAGTTTTTAAGTTTCTCTTAAGCTTTTCCTTAATTGTGGGTACGGTGTCGCAGCTTAGTTGTAGGCTTCCCTCACAAGGACTTCTTAGATTTTTCCGAGGCTAGACATATGGCTATTAACACATCTAGAGAAGCTAAATTGCACGAACATCAATCTTTTAAATGCATTGGGGGCAATTTCTTCGACCATGTTTGATAGTGGATTGGTTTGTAGAGGGACTTCATCATATATCGGTTCTACCCTTGGTTGCTTCTCTTCTAACCAATGTCGACCATCAAATTATCTTATTGGTTTGAGATTGAACACATGCCAACAAACATTGTTAGTGCGAATTTCCAAAACCATCTCAACTTTGGGCACTATTGCTAAGGTTCCACATTCTATTGCCAAGATCCTAGAATCAGGTAATAGCCATCTCGGCCAACATGGGCATACCTAAGGGAATAACAATAAAGAGTAGAAAGTATGGCTTTAAAATTTCCACTAAGGCTAATCAAAATGCTTCCAGTTTGAAAATGGCGCTTGATCAATTTGAAAAGCCAAAGAGCTTAATCTAGAAGCGTGGAATATGGAAACTCATGGCAATAAATGGCACATTAACAATAAGTGTGAACTTGGGAAGAGGTTACAATTGTGAAACCCTCTCTCCTAGAAGTATTGAAGCGAGGTGCCACATCCAAAAAACATGGACCCTCTCGATGCATTTGTTACCCCTCTTTTCACATTTAACAACAAGCTACCTCTTCCGTGAGGTCTTCTACCAAAGGATTTATCTTAGAGTGGACTCAGCGTCGAGGATGGTCTTTGCCTAAATATAAAATAAGGGCTAAATTTAGTCAAAAGCTTCCCATTTAACATCAACTTTGGCGTTACAAAATAATCTATAAGGAGAAAAGGGGGGACCAAAAAGGTGGTTGTTCCCTTATTTAAGCTGTCTAAATTCTAAACATATGAAAATGGTTGATAATCTGAATTCTAAACATCTGAAAATGGTTAACATTTGCAAACATGTAAAAAAAACTATATATCTACAAGCCAAAGAATACATTAAAAGAAAAAGCGTAAAAAAAAAAAAAATAAAAAGTTCGAAAATATTATGTGCTCTAAATGATGCAAGAATCTAAAAGATATTCTTCAATATGACATGCCAAATAATATTCCCAACCAACCATCAAACAAATTTACCCCTTTGGGCAACAAAAACAACCATTAACAACCAATCATAACAACCGCCCCACCTCAATCGACCTGAGAAACCACAAAACAAAGAATATGCATAATTCTCGGGGCCACCTAGAGGGCAATGCCGTCTTGTGATTACCTTGTTTTTGAAGAAGCTGTGTCATCAATATATTAAAGAATGGTAATGTTACAAAGCAAGTGAAGGAAGGGAAGGCCCAAAGAGATCTTTGTAACCCCAATAAATACAAGTTATATTGCGGCAATCATTCTGGTACCCAATGTTAGCCCGACATTTGCACCATAACTAAGTAAAATATTATTCTTAGATGGTCTTTTTGGGGTGCTTTCGTGAAATTGCCCCCAACTTCAGTAACTTACACCCCAGTAGACCCTTGCATTGCTCCATAAGTATTCCTTCTTTAGTGGGACTCAACACCTATGGCATCCTCGAAGTACCTTTGGGTGATTTCAATCTACTCCTTAATCATCTCTAACAAAGTTGGATACTAATATCTCATATGGAGTTGCTTCTTTGGGAGAGTTACATGGAAATACATTGTGTATCTTAAGCCTTGGAAAAAAATCCAATTGATAGGACTAGTTTTCTATCCTCTCTTACACTTCCCAATTGGTAGCTTGGCTTGCTTCACTTTAATTTCTAGCGGATCTTATCTTCTATTTGAAATTCTCTTTGTGATCTATGCTTATTTGAAGGACTCTTTTTGCGGACTCCTAGCTAGGAGGGTAATTCCTAACATCTTCTACTAACTCTTGATCTCATTATGAAGGCTGCTTGTAGACTTCTACTTTTGCAGTGACGGTGTGCATGTGTCTAGCACGAGGCATTAATCCATGGGGATGATCTTACGCCCAGGGGCTCCTAAGGGCTCGGGATTTGAAGTTGTTCTATCTTGATGTGGCGCAAGTGATATTCCGGAATGTAGTTAGTGATGCCCTTCCTCATGCGGACCAAATTTAATTACTTCCTATTTTGAACTAAGTTTTCAACCCATTGGCCGGCTATATTTGGATATACGCATCTAAGCTTATCTTTAAAATATAAATGTTTTCTATCTTTTTTATACTATTTATAAGTTTCCCTTTGCTTATCAATCACGGCCTCTTTGCAAACACTAGCCCATCGTCACGGTATTCCTTACTTGCGCGGCTAGTGCTTCTTCAATATCTTCTTGTCGAACTCATTAGATAAGGTTGAGATGGCATTACAATGAATTTTCCTTACAAAAATGTATCGAGAGAGTGGAGTCCACTACCATTTAGCTTGCTTTTGTAGATTATCTTGACGTCTATTATCGCGAGGGAATTCCATTCCAGCATTTTACCTCGAGTTGACCCAGTTGATTGCATGAAAATGTCTTGGGGGCTTTGATGGTCGAGTATATAGCTGAAATTGCCTACTAAGCAAGTAATGTCACTATGTGAGGCTCTTCTGACCACTAAAGCTCTTGACCATGAACGCATCGTGTTGTCTTGATTGCCATTCATCTTCTTGCGGAGTTATATGCCATTGCTCTTCCCTCTTGTAAGAAATCCTCTCTCACGGTTTGCCAACTTTACTTATATCTATTGCCCTTATTACCCATAATCTTCCCTCTTGCATAGGACTCCTCCAGTTGCTAACTTACTTGCATCCATTACCACTAGCTTATCCTTATTTGGCTCACGGTAGTGTAAGCTTGTACTTTAATAATTCTGACTTCCTTAGCAGCTTCTCAAAGGAGGCGTGGACTTTCTCTTGCCAATGTTTGATCAATCCTTTCATTTGTCATGCTTTGTGAGATTAAAGGTCCGGCGGGGGATGCCCACTTAGCAAAAGTCATTCACGAACTTCTTAAAATAATGGAAGCTGAAGCGGAGGAAGCTCCTTACCACATGGGCGTTCTTTGGTGTTGGCCAATCTATTATAACTTTGATCTGCATTTGGATGGGGTCAGATTTGTTACTGCTTTGTCACTATGCCCAAGTATTCTATTCTACTTGTTTTAAAATGGCATTTAAAGAATTTGGCGAGTCGATGTTGTCTCAACTTCACAAGTTCCTTTGGAATTGCCCAACTTGCTATCTGATGAGAATGTCATCAAAGTATGATGGGTTCATCCAGAGCTTCTTTGAACATTTTGTATAAATGTCACTAACGTTACATGGCTTAAGACATAAATGTCATAATGGTCATACCGATGGTCATAATGGCCTCTTTATTTCATGAATGAATTCCGAGCCTTAAAGAATGTACACATTAGCTTTGTAGTCCCCTTCGACAAAATGTTCCAGTACGTTGATTGAAGAAGAAACGGGCAGCGCCAGCATCCCATGTAAATCCATGGGATTTTAATAGCTTCTTTTGAGGCATGAATCTTGATAAAGAAAGATTGGCAAAAGAAAAAGATTTGGAAAGGAGAAATACACGCACAAAGCGATCATGAAAAGAGCATCTTAGAAGTCCGAATTTTGGAGATGCTTGGATCCATTTGGAAAAATTCCCTTACGACTTCGCGATCACTATATACTGCGGGAGGGTAAAAGAAATCTTGTGAGAATAAAAACCCACGTTCGAAGTGCCGGGGATTTTGTGGGCCTCCTCAGGCCTGTTGCCTCGTACTTTCACGGTGCGCCATAGCCATATTTGTAGGCGGCGGGGAAGTGCGTGTTGGCCCGGCCCGTAGTCTCGGGCGGCAGCGGGGAATCCGTTTGGGTTCGAGGCCTATTAAGTAGCAATTAAGCATTAGGCATGAACATGGCAAATGCGATTCTGCTTTATGGTAATAGAACTTCCTCGGAAGCGAGGAACCATACACGACATAGGACTGCACAGTTGAAGACCCAAAAATTCGCACAGAAGCGCGCATAGCCGCCAGACCTCTCCGCTCGAACCCGCAGCCTCCCAGCCCTATCGACGCCATAGATGATGCCATGTGGCGAGGATTAATCTGAACCATCCACTGCACTACTTACGGTATAACATTTATAATATAAGATGATCGAGTTCATCCAAGACTCTTTGAACATTTTGTTCGTTAAGCGTATCACGAACACATTACATAAATGGCATATGGTCATATCGACGTTACGAACCCAAAATTTTAGGTACCAAAAATTCACGATTTTTATTCACATCAAACCATGAAAGGAATTACACAAAATAAGTCTGCCTCCACGGTCATTATGCCTTAAGAAGCCACATATCTGAGATAGCAGTTACAACACAAGATAACTATATACACACATTAGCTCCATCGGCTATCAAACAGCACGCACAAAGCCCGCGTGTTGGTAACATGCATATCGGTTAATCTAGTAGAGTCAGCATGAGCAATGACTTCTGGCTGCCAAAGGAACGCACATAGCGGTATCCACCACCGCAGCACCATAGCATCGCCCGGTGGAATTGCGCGTATCTAGGCGATGCATCGTCCTGCACAGAACAATAAGCCATTTGGTGGATCCAAGGTAAGGGAGAGACTACAAGCACCAAAAGTATTAAGCTCTTGTGAGCTGTTAGTGCGTGCCTGCCACCATCCCATACGATTGAATTGCAGCGCAACCTCATCGGTGCCCTATAGTCCTATTTCAACAAGCCATACTTGTCTATGCCTATTTGCATAATCTCCCTTGGGTGGCGGCAATGTGCCTACCTTGGTATCCCGCGGGGATGATGGCTGAGCCTCCCTCAATAATAGAGAGATCTCCCGCTAGGCTGTTTGGTAGCATGCGGTATTGTCCCATACCAACATCACACACTACCTCACTAGCACTCATAAGATCTCAATATGATTTATCTTCCACGAAGGAATTCTGAGATGGAATGAGTTGTTAAGGAGATGACCTTAAAGCGGCTAGGCTTTCCTACCAATTCCTTACTTGAGGCCATAACTGAATCTTGGCCTTGTAAGGCACGGTCGACTAACTTAAGCTTGTCGTCTCAAGCTAATTTTTACAAGACCTCGATTCATCATAAGACATCAATTCAAGGCAAGCCCTCTTCTATTCTGAAGGACAATTCCACAAGGTTTCATGGAGCTTCTAATATGGTTTCATGGGTGCTTGGTTTATTTCCACAATTCTACCATATAAATTGCCTTAAACCACTTAGCTTTCGAAGGTTATTCCCGATCTAATGCGTTAACCTTGAGTCGGATCACGATACTTAGGCAATAATAGACATTTTTGCTATATTTGAATACTTACGCATGCAAAACTTATCTTTAAAATATAAAAGAAGTTTTTCCTATCTTTTTAACTTTTTATTTATAAGTTTCCGCTGCTTTATCAATCCACACGACTCTTTGCAAACACTAGCCCATCGTCACGGTATTCCTTACTTTAGCGACTGGTGCTTCTTCAATCTTCTTGTCCGGGCTTCGTTAGATAAGGTTGAGATCGCCATTACAATGAATTTTTCCTTACAAAAATTATATGTCGAGAGAGTGGGTCACACCATTTAGCTTGCCTTTGTAGATTATCTTGACATCCTATTATGCGAGGAATTCCATTCAGCGCATTTACCTCGAGTTATTGGTGATTGCATGAAAATGTCTTGGGGCTTTGATGATCGATATCTAAATTTGAGATTGCCTACTAAGCAAGTAATGTCACTATATGCATGAGGCTCTTACGACCACTAAAGCTCTTGACCATAGAATTTTATCGTGTTCTTGTGATTGCCATTCATCTTCACTAGGTTATAATACCCCACTCTTCCCCTCTTGCATAAGAACACATATGCCATAATCTTCCCTCTTGCATAAGGACTCCTCCAGTTGCTAACTTACTTGCATCCATTACCACTAGCTTATCCTTATTTGGCTCACGGTAGGTGTAAGCAGCGGCTTGCTGTAATTCTGACTTCCTTGCACTTCTCAAAGGAGGCGTGGACTTTCTCTTACCAATGTTGATCCAATAATTTACCTTGTCATGCTGCGAGATTAAAGGTCCAGAAGGGATGCCCGCGCTTAAAGTGACTTCACGAACCTGCCCAAAATAATGCGGCTGGGCGGGAGGCTCCCTTACCACCTGGACAATCTTTGGTGTTGGCCAATCTATTATAACTTTGGTCTTAAATTTGGATCGGTCTTGATTTGTTAACATCACTATGCCCAAGTATTCTATTCACCACTTGTTTTAAAATGGCATTTTGAAGAGATTTGAGTCGATGTTGTCTCCAACTTCTACAAGTTCCTTTGGAATTGCCCAACTTGCTATACAGTAGAATGTCATTAAAAAGTAAGTAATAACGGTGCTTAGCGTTGCTAGGCATAAGTTGAGCTTGTAATGTTTGGCCGAAATGTGATAATTGTGTAGTAATAATCCAACATTTGTAACCAAGCCGAGTTTTGGCCGAATGTAGTGGAAAAATAGTTGACCTGTAAAGGCTTTTCCACATTACACACAATCCCATGGGTTTAATGTTGAGAGGTTGCAACTCAAGACCCTAAACATAAAAGGCGGAGTGCTAGAAGAACTTATAGGAAATGTAGTTTCTTGAGAAAAAAGTCGACCATAGTAGGTGCTCCATGTACACCAAAAGAATTAAAATTGTGAAGCTCTTCAAGTTGAAATGTTCATATCTACCATAAAGGGGAGTCACCGTGTTAATGCACATTTTAACCATTATTGGTTATGCTAATGTAATAATGTGAAACGACTTGATGTATCTTAGATTAAATGTAGTTGCAACACATTTATGATTTGAAAGACTTTGAAGGTTCATTGAAACCCTAGTTTGGCATTGTCAAGTTGCCTGATGTTGCTCCATATACAAGTAGATTGCTCCTTTGCTTCTTATTGAGTGAATCATAAAACAACCATGGCACGAAATTAAAGGCTGTGAGGCTCTTCAAGTTGAAATGTTCATACATGGAATGGAGACACTTGCTTCTATCATAAGATCTATTGATGGAAGCTATCGTGGGAGCTTTTCTTAACAATGGTATCTACCACAAATATGTAGGGAGAATGCGATGTGTCGATGTTTAACCATGGTGGACTATACTAATGGGCAAATTATAATGAAACTACTTTCCCTAAAGTTGATGTAATCAACGTTAGAAATGTAGTTGCAACATATTTATGATTTATGAAAGACTTTAAAAAGGCTCATTAAAACACGGTTGGCATTGATAAGCTAATGTGGACCAGTCGATGTAGTTCACTATCAATCAAAAACTAACATTGTGTTAAATATACCAAACAATGGTGTAATAGCAGAAATTTGGGGTCATGCGTATGCATTTTATTAACATTGCCTCGAGAGGTTTAATGTAACTTCTGAAACTCCCCATATAGCATATAATTTGAGATTAGCCAGTTTTTGAATAATTTTGTTCATACATGGGCATTGGGGGTAAGTATCATCCAACTAAGATTTGTAAAAGTTAAAAATTTGGGAATGCACCTCACGGAGATATGATAATTCAAAATCTGGTTTAAATCCTCACCTTGATGGGATTCCAACCTTTTGTGAGACCCTCACATGAACATTTGAAAAGAAGCAAGATAAAGGTGTTCACCGGTGATTAGCCTTATTATCTTTGCAGCCCTCTTAAAATTTATATGTGAAAATTGGGAATGCGCCGGCGATTATTGGGGATAAATTACACGAAAGCCAAACATGGCTGCTGACCAATCAAAAATCAATCTCGCCGGATTTTGAAGCAAGAAAGCTCCATCATAGATGGCATGGCAAACCCGCGAGCGATTAAAGCATCACTGGCGCTTTTATCTATGTATGGCAAATGTCAAAAGCATAGATGTTGAAATAAATATGGGCCTCATTATATACCTCGGTGCATTATAAGCACAATGATGATCCAGTGACATCGATGGAAAGAATGTTATAAAGAGGTATATATTTCCTTTTTCTCCTTGACATCTGAGTTGTAGCAATTATCGCAAGTCACAAGGAATAAAGTGATTAAAATCATAGCGATGAATTAAAATTATAAAATGCAAAAACAAACATGCACGGAGCAACTTCTTACTGTTTTATTTACGGCCTGAGGACTTCAAATAAAACTCTGCTTGAGTCGGTATGCAAAGAAAACTACTTACAAATTCAAATAAAATGTACCAAGATGATTGCATCCGAGTACTCACGAACAAGAATATGCGCTTGGGATCACGTCCCCGGGACATATCTGCTCCAAACCCATACTCTTTATTTCATGAATGAATTCAAACCCTTAAAGAATGTACGTGCTTGCAATGTCGTCCCCTTCGACAAGATGTTCCGGCGTTGATTGAAGAAAACGGAGCCTTGCTCGCATCCACAATAAAATCCATGGATTAGCATACTTCTTTTGAGCATGAACGATAGAAAGAAAGATTAGCAAAGAAAGTTTGGAAAGAATGCACAATAGGTGTGAAAGAACATCGCCAAGGAAGTCCAGAATTTTGGAATGCTTGGATCCAGCTGGAAAAATTCCCCTCACGACTCCAGCGATCACTATATATAATGCTGCGGAGGGCAAGAAATCTTCGTAGAATAAAAACCCGCGTTCCGCGAGAGATTAACTTGCGAGGTTTTGTGAAAGCTCTCATTTCGTTGCACTCATTTTCTACGTTGTGCATAGCCATATTTGTGAAGGCTGACGAAATTAAGTGTTAAGCGGTAGTCGGAGGCCCAGCGGCCCGAGGGGAATCCGTTTAGGTTCCTAGGGCCTATTAAGTAGCAGTGCATTAGGCATGAACATGGCAAATGCGATGCATATGGTAATAGAACTTCCTCAGGCTTGAGGAACCATACACCGGGAATTTGCCTGATTGAGAGGCCAAAATTCGCCTGAAGCGCCATAGCGCCCGAGACCTCCCGCTCAGACCCGCAACCTCCCAACCCGCA